>WOFM01001393.1:0-600000 GCA_011428145.1 Ericerus pela | reverse complement strand
TCAGATCGAGAGAAAGAATGATAACTTTTAGAAAGTTTAAACATCTACTCTCTGTTAATAGATATGCGACGGCCTCATTTCTGCATAGCTCATATAATTCTCCTACTCTAAACATCATTGAGAGAGGAGAAATCCCTATAATTTTAAGAATTTGCCTTTTTTTTCCCTCTTTAACATTTTTCCCTTTGTTTTTTATGTTTTATTTATATTTTTTGGTGAGCATTTGTGGGGGAATTCCAACCTGGATCCTCCACTGCTCTCCACTAGAATTAATTCTTATGAAATATGGATGCCAATACGTTATTTATCGTATATACTTTTGCAAATCTTTCCAATACATTACGTTGATCTCATACAGTTGATAATGGGTGAAAAAATATTTTCTTTTGAAAGAATTAAAGTAAAAGTTTACGTACCTACCTATTATATTTTGTAAATTTGTTTACGCAGCATTGCCTGACTTTGGCAATGCTAAGCCTAATTATTTAGAAATTTTTTTTAACATTAATTGTTTTTA
Organism: Ericerus pela; assembly: GCA_011428145.1. Taxonomy (NCBI): domain Eukaryota; kingdom Metazoa; phylum Arthropoda; class Insecta; order Hemiptera; family Coccidae; genus Ericerus; species Ericerus pela. The sequence continues at coordinate 599,483 of WOFM01001393.1, read as the reverse complement.
GGGTTTTATTTTGCCCGGATATTGTTTACGTGAAAATTTATTTTAAAATAGTTACAATATCAGAATTTTAATAGCTTTGTCAGTAAATTTCTATCCCAAATGTTTGCTTAAAAGAAAAATCTTGAGTACAACATTGTTATTTCTACTGTTAGCCAATTTTTTTATTTTCATTCTGTCTGTGACGCAATGAATGGTAAAATACCAAATTTGTAAAGCCTTCACCTGTACTAATTTGCATGCTTTGACTAAGTGTATTATGTTTTGCTAATTACCTATCTAAAATCACAAGCTACTAGTGCAATAAAACTGGTTTTTATTTGTTTGTTTTTATATTTCCCAAGTGTTGATGATTTTCGTGCAAAATTAATTTTTAAATTAAATCTAAAAATAAGAAAATCTCGCTTTTCATGTCGGTCAACTATCTTCGTTATCTTCGCAGTAGAAAAACTTAAAAAATTCTATTTCTATTTGAATTTTTTTTTTTTTTTGGTTTTTTCGAACCTGTTTATTAACGGAATAACCAGTTCCTACATTTTCCCTCACCTCCCATAGCGTTATGTACATAACTAGATCAAAAAATTTTGTTTCAGCCACTCTTTGCCATTTTTCTAATTTGAACTTCTGGTTTTTTTTTTGGAAAGAAAAGGAATTTTTTTCAGCCTTTAACTTTGTCGTTAATGTTGAAACTTAAATGGGGGAAAAAGAAAAAATTTCTTCGAACAGACGGAAGAAACGTGAGAATTATAAAATGGAATCGTGATTTCGATCCAATTATTTATGCTTCGGTAATACAAACTTATCTAGTCGTGTCATCGTGGAGGTATTAAAAAAGATCGTATATTGGTGGGAGAAAAAGAAGGTGGCGCTGGAGGAGTTGTTAGAGAAGACGTGGACCACAAAACTTGTTCGCACGAATGCAAATGGAATGCTATTACTGCATTTTTTTAAATTGTAGGTACGTGTGTATAAATTTGTGTGTTTAAAAATTTATGAAATAATGTTTGTACGCCTGATTTTTATGTCGTTAAGTATAATTAATTTTTGGAATGTTTAGTCGTTTTTTTCTCTTTTCATCATTCCCATTTATTCCTAGAAAAATCGATAACGTGCCGCCTCTTCTCATCTCCTTCCGCATAAAATATCTCGATTATGAAAAATCCTCGCGTAAAATGTTTTTTTAACAGATAACCGTCGATGATAAGACGTTAGTTGGGGTTTTTTTAAATTTACATTAATTAGAAAACGATCGGCGTTAGGATTACACGTCGTATAAATCTACCAGTTGATTGGAGCCTGTGATTATGATGGAAACGTTGTAAAAGATAGGCGCCTCATTCCTGAAATGGTTGAAAACGTTGTGGCCGCTTCATCTGCGCATGAAGACGATTTGTGAACGATATATTACAATGGCCGAGGTTTGTTTGCTGTGAAAAATTGATTTACAGAAGCGTTGAAGTGGCTGACTGGCTGCTGGATAGGTGCCAGTGCGAAATTTGTGACTTTGGAAAGAATGAAAATAAACGCAAAAAACTGTTTGAAATTGAGCCTTATCTAGATGCGTGTGTGTAGAATTTCGTATTAGTGATTCCAAACAGTTGCCAGTCTTGGTCATGAATTTTCTGGCATAAAATGCGCTGTAGTTTTGCCGAACTAATGGTGCGTGCACAACACGTCGATAGGATGGTGTAGTCTTAAATCTGTCAGTCTATTTCAGACTGTTTCCAATTGATATAAAATGCGTTGTGATCTTCGATCGTATAGGTTTATGGATATCCTGAAGGTATATCTCCAATGTTAATTAAACGTGCTATGATTTTAAAATCTGTAAATGGGCATAGATTTTCTGCACAGGCGCAATAGGTCTTTTTCAGTCTGTTGGTCCGTGAATATAAAGCTATCTAAGACTTCGCTGCGAATTCGGTGAAATCAAATGAAATCTATGTTCATTTACAGGTTTTATACTAATTATATTGGTACAAATTTTTGTCTTCATCTGGGTATCCATGCACCCTTTGCATGGTCGAAGGTTGTAAGTGTCACATATTGAGAGGTAAACCGTATTTTACTCGTATCCAACTTTCTCAAAACTAAAACCTCGACACTTCCAAAAATATGCTGTTCGTTTTTGTAGAACGACGTATGAACTGCAAATCCTATCATTTACCAAGTTCTCTGTTCAATTATTAGGGCGCGGTGTACAATGGAGGATAAACTCGCGTTAACTCTTAATTTGAGTATGTACGTGAGTTAACTCGTGAAAATTAGCGAGTGACTCTCAGTTTAAAGTTAACTCACTACTATACACCGGACCTCTTAAAATTAATTTTCCCTTTTGTTTTATCTACCATTTTAGATCATTTGACACTGTTGGAATTAGTTGTCTGCAGTAATTCTGTCGAAGAAAACAAAAATCGATGATTTTTTTTTACTCAGAGTTTCAAGTTGGAACTAAATAGTCCTATTTGTCTTAGTTCAGTTTCTTTTTTTTGTGTTATTGGGGTTTGGCTTCTTGGCCATTTTACCCAAGACCTGGAGGATATATTTTACATGCCAATATTAGAAGTCGATGGTCGAAGTACTTGGCCAGTGGTTTATCAGCATGAAATTTTCAATCACGTCCAATCTTAGTTCAGTTGTTAAGGTGAAATAAATTTAGAATCACCAAAAGTTGATGGTTAATTCATATTTCATCATTAAAGGAAAATGGATAAAGCATACCAAAAACTAAATCATGGTTTTGACAATTCTATTCGACAACTTTCATTTCATTCACTCCCGACTGATTTCAACAAAACTGATCTTCAAGAAGTCACATTGATGTGTAAACATCCAAGTGTTTGGTCTAGTATTCTAGTAGGGGTTACTGTTATGTTTACACATCAATCCTTCATGAGTCCTCGTTGGAACTTGTGTCTTTTTTAGTTTTTACACCCACATGGTTTTGAATTAAATGACCCCACAATAATATTACAAAATTTGCATAACTTGGAATATATCACCAATTTTGGGAAGTAGGTAATTTTAGTATTCTCGAAATTTTTATCAATTTTATTGTTTCATTTCTCTTTAGAAAATGAATAATTTTGTAAAAATAATCGTGGGTAGTTACCTATTGTTTGAGAATTTGAAACAATGCCCCGCATGGATACACATCTTGAATTTTAAAATGGATAGTGAAAATATTTTGAAAGGTTGAACCAAGATTAAAAAAAATAAAAATGGTAAAAAAAAAATTTTCAAGTAGGGCTTTACTTTTGTTTTGAATGAATTATCGTTAAATGAAATTTTCTTGTCGACTGAAGGAATGTAAGTGCATGCAATTTGTGAGGAAATGTTTCCAGACCTTTCTTATTACTGCCTCCTTACGGATTTACCTTTGCCAAGGCTGCGAATATAGCCTATGGTTATTTATTATTCGAGAAATTAGAAAATGAATTCTTGCTAGGAAATGGAAATTAACATTCTCGTTTGCACCCTCCAATATTGAGATTTTGATTATCACATCGTCTATCTGGGTATGCATCATAACCAACAAACCACCAAACGTCACGTAGGTACTCGCATTTTACCGCGTATTTTTGCGCCGAATCGTTGAAAATCGATCACCGTTGGCTGGAATTGTGTCAGACCATAGATGGCAGCTAATGCTGATTATCTAGAGAATTTTGGGTCTGCTGTCGTTGCAACCCCGGGTCTCGGCGCCAGGCGCCCGCAGAAAAGCGGCCAAATTTACGACTCTAGTTGACGAAATATTTTGGAAAAATCGAAGTGCAAATGGTGAAAATTTTCTGTAACTTATACCGCCGGTAATTCATCGTCTTTGCCGTACCTACACCGTGTTTACGATGGCGATGAAATCGGAAACCAACCAGCAGTCTCGTAAACGTGTTATGGTGCATCGTTTCCCGACTGTACTGCGCTTTCAAGCCATGATTTTCCGAAACATGTCGATTTTATCGTCCACTTTTCTACCGCTTGACGTTTAGTCTTGTGAAAATTATAACCGCAAAACTTGCGCGCACCAAGCTGGTAAACTAAAAAGAGAAGAAAAAACAAAACTGCAACAACTATAGCTCTGTATCCATCGGAGAGCGGGTATAGGCTAACGGAGGAGAGCGAAAAAAAAATGTAAGAAGAAGAAGAATAAGTAAAGAGAGAGAAAAAAGCCAAGTTCTTCACAATAACCTTTGTCTTGTACATCAACTATCCGTTTATAATATATTTAAAAGAGAGAAGTCGTGCACTGGAGGCGGTAAAAATATTTATTACACTCTGCGTTTTTTTTTTTCTTCCCTCTACTCTGGTCGTTTTTCTCTCCTATACCTACTTCTCTGTTTCAAGATTCAAAGTTGAAGATAGCGTTTGTGGCTGTGGTATGAGAGACTATGAGAGAGTGTATGCTGGAGTTCCATTGCAGTGTCACGTTTTTCTAACTCATTTGGCCGGTCTAGTTACACGCGTTATTTATAATGGAGTTCCAAGGGAAGCGAAAAAAAAAAAAGGAAACCAGATTTGAGTTTTGTTATTGTTTTTTGTTTGTTGTTTTTCTTACTTCGTATTTTTGTTTTTATTATAATCTCTTTTGTTTTCTGCTTTTATGCATGCGTATGTATGTATGTATGGACATATATATATTCACGCACACATAGGTACATATTATGCTATATTTTACCCCGGTGATCGTATTAGAATTTTTTTGCTCACTCTTCGGCTAGAAAATCTCACGACTTTTGAACGAAGCCTCAACAATATGTGCAGACTATACGCACGCCTTCAGCTTGAGCAGAAAAATCGTTAACCACGTACCCGCCTATAGCCGAGGTAGTCGAAAGATTTGGTTAACTGATTACGTAGATCGGCGTTCTGGCGATTTAATTATTGCTTAGCGAAGAAATCATTTATTTGGTGTGCTCAGTGTATAGGGTAGATAGGGAGTGGAGGGTGAAACTTGGTTTGATGGTTGAAACTTGATAGAACGACGAAGAAACAACGACTTTGATATTTCATTCAGCTCTGAACCTCTTGAATCGACTCGCAGAAGTCGATTTCATCAATGAGTTGACCGAACAAACCGGCAAGTCATTCACGAATCGGTTCCCTAGAGTGAATCACGTTTGTTGGTCTCATTTTGCCGAGCACTTATTTTACCATAATTGATAAAAGCGGTCCCTTTCTGGGTCCTACTTTGTTATGTGGTTTTTTTCTCATTATCGGTAGAAAGTGTTGCCTCTATGGTGTCATTGTTCACATAGGTCGAAAATGTCTCCTTCATAGTCTCATTTTGCCGTATAGTATTTTTCACAATTAATCGAAATTGTCTCTTTAAGTCAAGTGCGACGAGTCGAACTAGTATGAAAAGTCTCATGGGTCAAAGTCGACTCATTGGATTAATTTCCTCTTTTGAATGGCTCTCGAAGAGTTAACTCGCATCGATGAGTAAAACTCCACTTTACTATAATACTTACTCATATTCAGAAATGGGGACGTAGAATTCAGTATTCTTTTTTCAGATGTAGAAAATATATTTTGCAGTAGAATATGTAGAATAAGTATAAAATGTGTAGAATACGAACAGGAGTGGGCAGGATCACGAAAAAAATGACTCGAATCGCGAATCACTGTCCAAAGAATAACGGAATCCGCATCACGGATCATCTGTGAAAAAAAGGGATCCGTTCAGATCATTTGCACGGATCCTATGGATGATTTTAAAACAAAAATTGTTTCATCACTTCCGAAAAAAAAATGAATAATAAATTCTCAGGTACATTCTTTATTTTCCATGTTTTTTTGTATTCTTTTGGAAAATCTAAAAAAATGGATCCGAACAGTTACTTTGGATCCTTTCTCAGAAAGTGATTCGAAACACAGTTCATAGATCCATCAAATAAAAATGATCCGAATAGTTCGGATCCTGTCCAAGATTGGTTTTGTTCTGGAACATTCCTCTTATTCAGTTATCTTATCAGATCGTTATTATCACAAATTTCACATATATTCTACGTATTCTATTCTCCATATTGTAAGCTGTGAAATTTAAATTATGATTTCAGTTTTTCTTACCCAGTTGCTCCTTAAATTTCTAGAATTTCCCATTGAATTTTGAATATTTATATTTACTTTGATGCCTGTAAGCATGAAAATTTTAAATTCGATTGTGGCAGTAATCTTCTTGTCTTTTAGGGAAAAAAAAAAGAAAAAAGAAAAAAGAAAATTCACGACTCAGTTCTGGTGCGAACTTTTCTTCGTTTTGTATTTTCTCCCTTTTTTCGTTTACAGCCTGATTTATGGTCAGTCGTTAAACAGAAAAAACAGTGGTAACTGGCTTTTGACGTTCATAAAAACGCGTTTCGAGTTTATTGGTTTCAAATCGAGAAAATGAGTTCCTTGTACTCGACCACCTTACTCACGTTCATCGTGATTTTTTTATCCTGGAATGTCGAATTCGTCCATCCATCCATCCATCCATCCATCTATTTCTTCACCATCCATCCATCTAGCCATCATTTTTGTTAAGCAATAATTTTAGAATTTTTTTTTTAGCTTTTTATTATTATTATTTTCACGCGCCATCATGTATGTAAAAAAAAAGTAATTTGGTATTTACAACCAAATGAAAAAAAAAAAAAAAGAAAAGAAAAGAAAAACGCAAAAAGGTCGCATTCTGCAGACGCTGTAGCCACTAAGTTCGTGTATTCCAAATGGTTGGTTGGTTAGAGCCAGTTCACGCATTCAACCTTCGACTTTTTCGATGGCTACGTAAGTTTGTAACTGGTTTTGAACACAGAAATGTTCAGTTTATCGGTTTCTGGTGTGAAATTACGAAGAGATAATGCTCAAGAAGCGAGAAGAAAAGGTAACTGAGTATAGAACTAAATCAACGTCTTGCAGCCTAGCCATTGGTTGGGGACATAGATAGTTAGTGTGATCTTTGGTTGCAGAAATAAAATTTATTTTGGTTTAAGTCAGCATGGGACGATAGGTTACAATATTTTGCAGTAAATTTGAATTGCATTCGCTGCAGGATGTGGAAAAATGCATTTTAGATTATGCCTGTCCTAATCCTCTATAAAAGTGACTGTAGCTGTGTAACTAGTTTAGGCAAAAGAATTTTACTACCTTCTGTCGCTGGTAATTTCGTAGAATTTCGTACAAAATTGTTTGCATCCGGTTACACGTCTTAAATAATAGTTGAAAAATTTTTTCGTACGTATACCCTTGGTGTAACATGCTGAGTGCGTGAGGAAAAAATCTTAAAATATTCAATAATTACCAGCAATGATTCCTTTCCCGACAAATTAATTAATATCTAAAATGTATACCGAATGAAGAATTCATCATTACCGGAGTATTCAGTTACACGAGAGAATTTGTTGGAAAATCAAACATTTAATAATCTTTATTTGTTTCTTTAGAAATTGTCATGTGGCCAGTAGGTAGTGGGTAATTAAAATGAAAAATGATGACCAGTGTTTCTCTCACATATGTATGCATACATATCCGATAAGTATGAATGATTATTTATTTCTCCCACAGAGTTTACTCATTAGTCGGGCCAAGGATTAACTTTTTTTTCTCTCATTTATTCAACTAAAAAAGTAAATAATTTTTTACGAAAAAATTTTTCTCGCCGTCAATGGTTTATTGCTTCTTTGTTTTTTTTATTCATGGATGAAAATAATTTGTGTCTGTGATGATGTATGGGTAGTTGATTTTTTGTACGAATATATCCAATATGTCTGAACATAATACTGGAACAAGATTTGTCGAATTCCTCGTTTATTTCATAGCTTATAACATTCTCGCAATACTTTTTTCTATGATTGGGGAATTTAAATAGAGATAAAACAATGTAAGGATGATCAACTGCCACCTAGAAATTTCTAAACGATAACTAATGCAGTGAAATCTGTTGCGAAATAATACAATTGTTTGAATGTAATCGATTGTTGAGCAAGAACGTTGAATGTGAAAAGTTGGAGTTAAAATATTTTTTTGAAGAACATAACGAACAGATTTTGAAAAATAATTCGAACTGTAATATATTAAATTTCTCTGAATCATCGTTGGCCGAATACATAGAATGGTACATCGAAAATGTTGAGAAGAAATACTCTAATTTTGTATCCAAAATTCGAAGTTCGAAAATTTATACTTTTAAAATACTTAGATGCTTCGCCTAAGAATTGATACATTTTTCTGGACCTGAATTGATACACTTTTCTAGACTATTACCACATAAATAAGGTTGTTTTCAATACCAAACCAGATTTAAGATGTATGGTATGAACAAGCTAATCCAATTCTTTGTGTTAATTCATCTTCCTATGAACTTTAATCAAAAATAATATAAACCCATGAAAAATTGAGAAATATACGAATTTACAATTATTTTTTATCCGATTTTCTATGCAAAATTTTCCAAAAACGGCTGATCCTTAAAGAGCCGAATGAACTATTCTTGTAATTAGTGTTTTTCTCTTTAATAGCAGTAATAGCTTGCCCATAGGTTTTTTAAGTCAGGCAGTGGCAATGGGGTTTATCAGAATTCATTTCATCTTCCTATTTTACATAGTATTTCCTCAAATATTTATTTTCGAAAAATAAAAATCCGGTCTAAGTGTCGAATTGTTTCAAGAAAATACTTTGAAAACAGCCATAAGTGGAAAAAGTGCTACTTGCAATTCGCTTTTTGAGAAATTTCAGGTACAGTATTATTTCCGGTTGTGCTGTAAGTCTTACAGTTCGTTTTTGTAGGTTTTCCGAAAAATTACAATCATGAATTTCAAAACCTCGGATTTCAAACCTGTCCCTCGACGAACTGGTAGTTTTCCTACCCCTCTACAAGAAATTAATGATGTTTTTGGGCCGTCAGTTTGAGAATTTTACCATCAATTGCAGCTCCTTCAGTCACTTTTTTCCCATTTCCATTTATGGATATCGCTAATTAGCCATACAAATGGATGATGAGAAAAGATTTTAATTGTTTTTCACGTTCTTTTCTGGCAGCACCATGGGAATTCTGAAGTCAAAGTTGACCGCTGCCTTCGTTCCTTTGTCTAAATTTGCCTCTGTCTAATTCATCTTGTCATCGAGACAAGTGTGCTTAAGAGAACCTATTTTGCGAAAGCATATCGTATTCCCAAGCCTTCTAGATGTGGTTAGCGCGAAAATAAGAAATTGATGTGAATATTTATTCACAGTTAATAATTTGCGTAGATAATTTTGTACTTCCATCTCCGCGCGTCTGCATATAAATCCTTTTCTGTCTGACTGTCTTTTTTGTTGCCTCTCTCTTTCTTTCTTTCTTTCTTTCTCTCTCTACGAACGACAAATTGCTAGTAATTCATTATAGATACTGGATATACGGTTGATTGCTAGCAAATGATTTGAAAAAACAACAACAACCGTGCAGCTATGGTCATGTGTGAGGAGAAGTTGGATTGGGAATTATATCCAATAGGTATATTAAAGGAGTCAAAAAAATCAACCTGCTAATTTATCGTTTATTTCATGTTTTAGTGCAAATCGAATGGTGAAAAAAAAAATATGCAGAAAAGAGAGATAATCTGGAATTGGTCTGCCTTTTTTTCTCCGAGTTATTATTGTACGTATTGAAAGTGATTAATGAATATTGCAAGAGTGTACCTATATATATACGTACGTTTCTGTTTCTTTCTCGTTTCTTTGCTATATGTCCTCTCTGTTCTGTGTTTATGTGCGTATACACAGTGCCCTCACTCTCGTATACATTTCGATAAGATTCTGTATTTTTAACAACCGACGATGATTTATCGACTGGTAAAAGAAATGACCATTGCCCAAAAATATTATGGGTTGAAGTTGTTGGAGACTTCGTGACCGAAGTGGGCACTTAAAAACGACCGCAAATGGAGTGGACGACGTGTACGAATTAAACGAATAATTTCCCATTTTAAAGAGAGTTTTGAGTGAAAATTGTTATTTCAGTATTTATGGTCCGTTGGATGGATGTGTGGAGAATGTGGTACCTAGGTACCTACCTATACTTAACGATTATTGCATTTTTGGCACACATTATCGAGCCAGAGTAACTCGAATTGATTAGATATCGGATATTTCCGCCTAATGCGCTGTTAGGTGGCTTAGAGATTTGTTTGTCCCTATCTAGCGTTAGAAATGGAATTTTATATAACATTATATTATATTATACGATGCTGTGCCAAGAAAATATCGTCAAGTTGGATTTTTTTTTTTTTGTAAAACGCGTTTATTTGCTGTGTTTTTGATCAAATTTTTCTCTGGTTTTGGAAGTGCAAATTGTCAAAATTGTCGAATCTATTTTTCGATTTTTATTTTCAATCTGGTCCTTGCGAGAAGAGTTTTATTCCACTCGCAATCTGAAAAGGAGGATGCAGGATGCTGATTTTGTTTCTTTAAAAGTTCCAATTAATTTTTCACAGCTACGTGTGCAGCTTTTCTGATTAAAAATTCAACCACAAATCGACAGCTAAAATTTTCAAGTTCACGCAAGCAACACTCTCGGAGATAAAGGTTTAACTTTTAATTGCAAATTGATGGCCTTTGAAAAGATCGAATGTTCTTCTTCGAATACGAAAATATCCCACTGGTGGAATGGCGAACGAACTTTTGAAATAGACGTTATATTCCTCTCGAAAATACCCGAAATTTTCGCTCTTCGCTATATTTTATCGTTATAATACACATCTCAAGAAAATCAGTCAACCGTACCTTTTTCTCTTGTTTAGCTTTAGTTCCACATTTCTCATGGTCCCAGTTTCTGGTCGAATTCAAAAGGGACGAATCCCAAATTTTCTCGTGTAACAGATAAAAAATCTGTTTATTCATAAGAAAAAAAAAAAAAATTAAACTCTCTTCGAAAGGTGGGCATATCCATCAGAAATTTTGCTTATATTTTCCTCCATGTCGGCGATATGACCGTGAATTTAGACACCAATAAGCTATTCACAGTGTCTTACGAAAATTATGGAAACTTTTGAAGTAAAAGAAAAACAAACATTTGTTATCCTGTGCGGTAGTTATAAAGTGATCCACCTTGTACGCATCGTAAAAAAGTCGCATTTTACCCTCAATACTGCTTCGAAATTAAAATGTCATATTTGTCCGGACTGATGTATAAAATTTGATTTTTTATTCACATTAATTATTATTGTTTTAATTGTTCGTGATTGGTGAAGGTTTATTTTGTTTCCGTCATAATTTTTCGAGGAGAACTGGTTTTGTTGATGTCCTGGGGTTGATTAAAATTTCTCGTTTTGTGTCTCTCATAAATTAACAATTGTTCTTTCGAAAACCACAAATAATAGGTTATTTATCTGGCAATAATCGATTAATTTTCAGACTTGACGACTATTCAGAATCCTCCTCAAATGAATGGTTCGCGTCGCTGCTGTAGGTAGGCCTGCTGCTAGTATCGAAAAACTGAAAAAAAATTAATAGTTCACCAAATAACATATCGTAGCTGAAGTTCAATCAGTGGGTCAGTGGGTGTTGTTTTGGAACTCGGCCCAATGCGAGTGAATTTATTTTAGACAAGACTGAAGCTAGACGGTGATGAGCTATCAAAATTTCTGGTGTACCTACTATTGACGTAGTTGCTGGTCTTGAAAAAAAATTTCGAAATTTTGTGTCTCCAGTTATTGCGTGCCGTCAATTTTGTGCTTCGCTGTGTTGCATTGTCTATCTTCTGTTTCGAAGGGGTTGTAAAACTGACGTATTCGTTTAGAAATGTTGAGATAGAGTGGGTCAAAGAATGTTCGTTTGTTGATGTATAATACAAAAAAAAAGTTATAGAAGGCAAGAGCAAAAGGGATGCTAAATAAAATACATATTTGTGATTAGGTTGATCAAATATAACTAATTATAAAATATATAGACTAGTGGATGGTCCGACCTTGATCCGATAGTAAACATTTTTAGAAACTGAATTACTGACAAAAAATCTAGTTCAAAATTGTCGCAGGAATCTTCTGAGAATTGAAATATCATCGTGGAGTATTTTTCAAAGTATCTCTTTTCCCGCCAAAAAATTGGGGAGGAGAAAATGGGAACATTCAAGTCGCGTCAATATAGGTAATTACCAGCGGCATATTTTGAATTTCGTCGATATCCGTTTCAAAATCTTTTCATGCTTCGAGTATGAAAATTCGAATTAATTTGTTGATTCACTGATTGTCATTTGAGAAATTTGTTTAATCTTCGAAATGAAACGGAGAAAAAAAATCTGACTAGAAACAAGATTATTAATTTTTTTCTTCAGATATTATCTCGCTTGAGAAAAAACATAGATACTGAAGTTTTTTTTTTTAAATTTTTTTTAGAAGTGTGTGATGAGTGCTCTTTATATTACGTTTTAATAATCGTATGGCATTCGACAAGAAAAGTGGACGAAGAGAGAGAGCTAGGTATCGAATTATCTTTGAAAACCCATCTTAAAAATTGGATATTTTGTAAGACGATACGAATGAATTCTTTCAAAAATACATAATATACCTACTGGTAGACGTTCTTCTTTTATTCGTTCGAACTACGTAAAATCAAAATAGAAAATCGACCGAAACCAGTGCTATAATGAGCGCTTAGCTTTGAAATTTCTTATTTCTTTTTTTAATTTGGAAAAAATTGCGCGAAAGATTCGTATCGTCGTTTACCCTCATTTGCATATTGTTAGTAATTAGTTACCGATTACTTCTCTTTTTTCGTCGAAATATCTCATTATATATATGGATTTAAAAAAAAAAGTATAGAAAAATAAAAATCGAAGAAAACCGTAAAATTCTATGTCCCTGAAATTATAACCAAATAGCATATTTCATTTCCCCTCCCCACTCGCTTCTGTACATTTCAATACAAGAATCTGTGGAAGCTTATCATTTATAAGTCGCGAATGTGTACCCGTATTGAAAAATTTTTTCATGCAGGTCGCATATAGCGTGTTCCATAGGTAACTATATATATATATGTATACCTTTTTTCGTCTTGTTTAAAGAACACAAAACAGCAAAGAAGTAATTAAATTTCTGTTTATTGGATTTTAGTCCGATTTTAATTAATACCATCGACGCTGAAATAAAATGTTGGCTGGGTTAGAGGGAAGGTGGAGGAGAAAATTTATATGTTCGGAGGTAATAAGAACGTCTTGGAGAATTAATCGTTACCTATATTACTGTTTGGCTGGAGAATTCGATACGAAATCGATATTGTATTTTATTTTTTTCAGCGGCTGCTCACTTTAGGTTGAAAGATTCTCTGTTTTATTTAAATTTCTTCGATACGAGATAGGCCACCTTTCACGGAGGTCCGATATGTACCTATTATTTAGCGTTTATTTTAACTGTTCGGCGAACCTGTTCGATCGTATATCGAATTGTGCAACAACGCATGTTCGAAAAATTAGTCGCTGATTAATTGAGATTTTTCGTATTTAGAAAATAATATATGCGTGATAATCTTGTGAGCAATAATGGCGGACAGAGTACTGGCCATGGTTTGGTTGGTGTGGGACAGTTCCAAAGATTCTCTTCTCTTCTTTGTCTGCAATATATGACGTTTGGCAACTGAAAGATGTCGTTTCTTTGCAGAATAATTTCTTTCTTATGAGAACGATCTTTTTTCCTTAGGAGTTCAAAAATTGTTTTGTGGTGACTGACTGAGAATGGTCGAAATCTGTATGCTTGGACAAGATCTTACACGGCCATAATTTGATAGTAAAGATGAATATATTGGGTAGGAATTTTTTTGATTTGTGCAGACCTGAAGTGACTCGTTTAGTATAAGTAGCTATTCCCTTAATTTTGGGAAACCAGAAACTCGAATGATTTATTTTGCTAATTCAAACTGTAAGTATACTAAAAAAATCTTTACTCTGATATAATTTACGATGTGATTTTTCTGAAATAGATCTAGTAATTACGAACTGAGAAATGATAACGGTTATTTAGTTATTTGAAGGTATGGATGCTATTGTACCTAATTGGGTGATTGGTTTTTAGGCTTTTTCCTTTCAAAAGTGGTTCGTTCGCGATGTTGCCGCCAAAAATCAAGACCGACTTTGTCTGTTTGTTCCATCCATTCGTTCTCAAAATGATTGAAATTTTTCTGAAAATGTGACCAATGTCAACCACCAACCAACAATTACAACGAACCAAACTGCTTCCCTTGCCAACACCAATATTATAAGAGGGAAGAATTACCCGTTTATAAATATTTGACGGTTCTTGAAAGAGTCTAAGGCCCAAATGCATGAATGATCCTTAGGCGAAGTGGTCTGACAAGTTGGCTAATTGCATACGAGTATTTCTCTAGCAATAACTATCGTTCTTGCATTCGATCCTTAATTAAGCATACACAAGTTAGAATAATTTGGAGATACTCTAGCAAAATATTCCTTGACGCAAACGTATCTCGGAGGATATACGGGTGATTTTATGTGCGATTGGTTTCAATGAATTGCAGAAGGATGCTATCAAACACCAAACTTTCAAACTTTCTGTAACGAATGTTTTTCCTAGGTGACTCTAGTTCTCAAGAACATAATTTTGCTCCCTCATTTAATTTCAGCTACTTAACCTGAATTGATTTTCTTGTTGTTTGTTTGAGGCGTACCATCGGCCTTTCCAAAGCCTAATTTCTGTTCGTTTCTATAGGCCACATTAGTTGAATTTTCGTAGACCTAATCCGCTTTTAGTGGAAATAACCGTAACTGGAAACTAAATTTTCTCTATCTGCTCAAATTCAAATCATGAAGATCTATTACAATAAAATTTATAATAAATTAAATAAATCGAAAATACATCGTGCAATTATTTTGATGAAACTTGATTTTCCTCATCATGGACTCGCCTTAAGATGAATCTAATGTTAATTTTAATGACCAAAATTTCTGATCAGTTATTACGCATGCACCAACCGAATGTACAATGCTATATATTCTATCAAACATATAATTATGAACGTAATTTCGTCGTTCGAGAAGGGAAAAAAACAAAACAAAAAATTGGACTTTTCAGACAGCCGAATACCTGAGTCTACCCGCTGTTTCAAAAGAATGCGGTCTCCGAAATCTATTTATTTCGATGAGGTGCCTCTCTGAACCAACTTATATTTACAAAAATAAGAAATAACAAAAAAAAAACTCTAGCGCAGTAAGCCACGCCAGAAAATGAAGGTTTCTAAAAAAAATTTATATATATATGTATACCTATAAATAAATAAATATGTATAAATACCTACAGTAAAAATATTAGAATATCAAAATTATTTAGCAGAAAATTCTGCGTAAAAATTCCTTTTAAAATTGTATATCAAAGAAATTCATAATGAATTGTATCGTAGAAGTTATAAAATACGTAGGTACTCAAGTTATTAAATGATTGCTGAAAAATAAAATAATAGCAAGCCGGATTTCCGCACAGTTTTTTTATTTCATCTGAAATTACCTACTCTTATTAGCAATGGTCGAAGAATTTCCAATTTCGCTACATGCTAGAATATAATATATTCAATTTCTGTACCAAATTTCGAGATTATTGCGTACATGCAACATAATAGGATGCATCGGACGTGCCATCTTGCCGATCTTGATTAAAAATAAAATGATTCATCCTTGTCTATGTGTAGGAATGAGTGTACTCAAGATTTCATGACTATCGGATGAGAATTGCGACCTGTACTGTGTTAAACAGAAATGTATTATTATGAATTTCAGCTAATAGTGCCAAAGGTTTCCTGGGGTCGTGATACGAAAAACGAAGCTACCTCCGGCCCCGTGTCTTAGTACCCGATCAATTTTAATATGTGGATTTTCTTCAAAAACCTACGTAAAAAGAAGCAACCAGTCTTATAGCGAAAATTAACGAACGGAATTTTTAATTAACCGAATCGGCGGCGGTCGGCTATCGCATAAAATGGTGTGGAGTTCACGGGCCAGGTTCGAAAAAAAGGGGCCAAGTATTTTTTTTAATTTTTTTTTTTTCGGCTCGATTCGTATGAAGATTACAAAAATTATTAATTACCGTGTAAGTTTCTGGAACTGGTTTCCAACGTCAACGAAAACGACCACAAGAACCAAGAGAAGATGACGACGAAGTTACTTTTTACACTAGCATGATTATTAATTTTACGTACCCTTCTATATCCATGAGAAGAAAACGCTTAACATGATTGCTAATAATTATGTGCCTAAGTTAAACGCAATTAATTATCACCTATCTTCTTATACAGTGGAGATGGAGAACAAATTCGTATAGTTATATACCCACGAAGTTGACCAATGAAGAAAACTTTTGAGCGAAAATCCACCTCGTACGGAACACTTTTTTATTAACCAATGTACAATCAATCTGTTGCTAAAAAAAAAAAAAAAAAAAAAAATTGTTTGCTTGTTGTATTGAATACATTTTTCGGAAGTAATTCCTGGACGAAAATCAGTCTGGCTCAGCGCATTCGTGAAATGGAAAAGTCCAAATGAAGATGGTCGCACTATTAGAGAGAATAAGTTAGTATCGTTGTGATACGTATGAGTAATCTTTCAATTTTAGACTACTCAGAAACTCGTAGTTGACTGCGAGAAAGATGAATAATTTTGTCTTTATTTAAAATATTTCATCTTGCTGAGAGCTTTCTTTAGACATTTTTAATCTACTAGCAATGAAAAATCTGCGTATTGTGGAGAGGGAGGTGATCCTAAAAAGTCATTGTTTCTTTTTCTCTTTTCTCGCTTTCTCTACTTTTTCCCTCAGAGAAATTTTTATGGCCTTCCAAAATTTTACGCTGTGGGCTATTGGTCGCATTGGCCGTATTATAAAAGCTGGGCTGGATCTTGCGTAAAGTACAATGAAACTTTTTTAATAGTTGTACAGTTTTAAAATTATTTTCCAAACAGACGGGTCTGACAATTCAGAATTTTCCCCCATAGCCACCATTTGTTGGATTTTAGTCAACACTAGCATCCTCGTCACGATTTCGCTCGTGATACGGTTACGTCTGTAGGGGATGAATTTCGAAAAATCTAGAAATTGATTTGTAAGGAATGGATGAAGTAATATGTGTGAGCAAAAATTTCTTCGATGGCTCATCGAATAAATATTGGAAAACAAAATGTAAAAACACGTTTCACCTCCTGTAATTATCACCTACAGGATAATACAGATGTACCTTCAAAATTTCATGCTGATCGATGATGAGTGAGTGATGTAAAGGACATCTGATTTATATAAATAATAAAAGAAGATAGATGATGTACTTGAATAGAAAGGGATACATAGTAGTGCACAAAGTGTTATTCATTTTCAAAACATCAATAAATCCATTTCGAAACATTGGTTGACTTGAATAAATTTTTAATGTTGCTTGGTACGTAGTTGAAAACAGTGTTCTTCATAAGTGAAAAGAAAAAATGATATTTATATCTCCAGGTCTTAGAAGTTCGTAATTTCTGGAACAAAATTTCTGTATTTGAGGCGCCATTTTGAGTTTACTTATGTTCTGAAGGCGATGTTGATGAAACAGTTGAGGTTACTGGAGAGTTTTTAGCTTCAAGAAATGATGTTGCCGGATAATGCATGTGCAACATTCGAGTGATTTTTCTTCTTTTTCCTGTTTATTCAAATTTTATTTTAAACTTAAGTTGAAAAATATTCAAATCTTTGACATTTTAACGCAAAAATTTCGTTTGAAATTTAACGCGGGAAGTGTCGAATCTCCTAGAGAGTAACAAATTTATGTAAAATCTCTTGTTTTCTTTGAAGGAACACATAAAGTGGTGGAGGTGAAGTTTATTTTTGATCCTTTCTAAGCCTTTCGATTTTCATTCAGATTTGATGGTATGTGGACTTTCAGAACGGCGATGGAGAAAAGGTCATCGAATTGTGTACGGTTAGCGCACAAACAACTCTTTCTTGGGAAGGAGTAAAGTTGCGAATAAATTGCACCTGGAGAACGAAAATATATCGCATCCATTTGGAACGGTGCCACATCCGCGTCAAATTTTTTTCGAACTGATGACGTCAGTAAAAAAAATATTATGTACGTTGTTACTGGTGGTAAAATACAACGGTATTTTTTGCACAAGAATGTTGGTCCTACTTCATTTTTAAATGCAATTGCAGTAATATCGCAAAAAACTTATTCATCTTGATAGTTTTAAGTACAGAAAAATCCTCCATTTATAGTGTTGTTGAAAATGCTCTTTTGAAAATAGCATTCTGGTTTTTTACGTTAACGGAAGTGATATTCTTTTTTTGGTGCAACTGTATTTTTTGCTTCTTGCTGTGGATTTGGCCTTTCTTTTTCTTTTTTTTTAATGTATCAAATCAAGACCAGGAAAGAAGGCATGATTCGTTTTTCGAATCATACTGAATAGCATATTTGATTTATACTCAATGTACCTAGTTATTAAATTCGTGAGAAATTTACAGTGCTAATAGTCCAGTCAACAAAAGCTCAAAAAGGAGTTCTAGATCGACCTTTCGGAACAGTCTTTTTTGACGTTAGAGATTTGTGTGGAGGTGTTTGGTTCGAATCTACTTGGTGAGCTAACTCCAGTCCATCTCAAAACGTGTGTCTTGTTTCGGTTTTTCGCAAGTATATCGTCAAGGATTGGTCGTAAGCGAAGAATAGTCAGGTACAAAAATAAATTTTATAAAATTTCCTACAAGAATTTCTCAATTAATTTTTTTCGTACCTCTCACTGTTCCTGAAAAATCTACTTGTCGAAGTACTACACTTCCGTTGTTTTCAAGGCTTCTCCATAATCATTACGAGTGGTAAAACAGTGGACCACTGCAAAAGTTTCATCTAAAATTTATATACTGTCCTCAAAAAGCACGAACATTCGTGGATCGTTTGGGGATGCAGCTTATAAAATTTATACTAGAATGGAATCTTGATTTTTTTCTTTTTCTCAGCAGTGGCCGTATCACATTAATAATTATAACGTGTTTGTGGAAGGATCAATTTATTGATGGCGTTAAACACTTGTTTTAGAGTGGCGCGTAATAATTGGTCAGTAATTGTTCCTCACTTCTGGATTCTCTACGTATGTAGTAAGTTTTTTTTTCTTCATTCTTTCTTTGTGGACTCATTTCATCTTCTGCTATTACGAAGAGCTTCGGTATCCAACAAAATATAATGCTACTAGCCCGTAGGAACTCCGAAGATGTAATTACATATTATTGGGAGCGATGGTGAGATGGGGAGTTTCTTATTTAGGGTTTTTTATTTATTTTTATTTTTTTATATATATACACACATGTATATACATATATATTGTAGTTATAGGTACTCCAAACTTTGATGTAAGCTATTAATTTACGTGTAGCGCAGGATTTATAAGTTATATGTATGCGGCGGAACCTCTTATATGAGTGTAGCCAATGTTAAAAGGTGGTATCGTTGTCTTTTTTTTTTTTTGCTGTAACACCGTACATTGCGCTTCCAGTTCTTCTTCGGGTACGATAGAGAGAAGAAAAAGGTGGAAGATGAAGGGAAGAAAAAAGAGGGAAAAAAGGTGTAAAAGGAGGCGGAGATCTGACCCGAACACTTGACCTAAACGTCTCTCACGCGATCCAGAAAAATCAGGAATCCTTGGATGGGATTTTTTCTTTCTTTCTTTCTTTCGTTTACCTGAAGGCTATCCATTTTTTGGCCACGTGTTTTTTATGTATTTTGATGGCGAACGACTGGGTGCTGGGTACTGCGTTCACTCATGGAAATTATCTTGTGGGGTGAAAGAAGAAGTGTAGTATTTTGTGGTGATAATGGCGGTGGGGGTGCATGCACGTTATGTGGGAAAGCACGTTTTAATTGTCTAGCATTTTTCTGTTTCGCCGTAGAGGGTATATTGTGGGCACTAAAGCGGACTGATCCATTGAAGCAAAGATTTGATCATGTAGTTTACTGTTTTTATGGAGATTTTTCGGTCTGAAAGTGCTGAGATATAGCCGTAAGTTTTCTGTTTTTGAAAATTTTTGTTATAGCCTACTAGCTAATGGCATGGACTTTATCTATTCTAGTTCGTATGGAAAATATTCGTCAAATTATATTTTTTTCTGCGAAAAATGACGCTTTGGAATTTATGAAATTTTTTGATAAAAACGTATAACAAAATATAAAGACAAATATTTATTAAACTTAGGTCCATGACATTCCTCGTATTCATTTAGTTTATTTTTGATTTTTTCCATAATCTTATTGAAATTTTTTACGAGAATATTCATACTTCTCGATAAAATCGCGAGTAGAACTACAAATAAGTTTGAAAAACCAAAAAAGTAACTCCAGTAATGAGATATGTATCCTCCGTTACATTCTTTAAACTTCAGGCAAACTTGTTTACTGACAAAATTTCATCCAAACCTTCTTTTAGCGTTGCAGAATTCAGTAAATTGCTCCAGTTATGTTATTTCTTTTAATTTTAGTTTTATAATACGTATTTTAGTAATTTTATCAATGTTTACAAAATGATCAACATTATGCTTGTTAAGTATACCTATTGGGACGTCCAGTGGTGACATAGCCCTAGTGCTTATCAAGTGTTACCACTTCTGGAAGAGTGTTCATGGAGATTGTTTACATCTTTTTACATCCTATTTCCTATAATGAAAAAAAGCATCCATATCTTCTTTCGTGAATTATTTTTTATACAACTGTCAATTTTATCACTTGCTAGTGAATATAATAAAACGAAATCATGTTTTATCATGAAAAATGTCACTTCTCTTATTAAATATTTCCTTTCAAAAATACCTGGTTTGAACAGTTATAAAACATACATGATCACCCTTTCAGCACTTTTCGTTTCTACCACCAAAGCGAGACTCTTGTACTAGACTTGAAATTTTTTTGAATATTTGCAAAGGCTTGTATAGAGAAAACGTCCCAAAGTGATGGTTTCAAAATTTGCCTTTGAAAATACCCTAATATTTGTTCTTACGTACCCGATATTGAAGACCATTCACGCTGTATCGCATCCAATTTTACCACTCGAAAAATAGGAAAAAATAACAATAACAACAAAACCAACAAACAAGAACTTAATATTGTTTGCTAGTGCACAACAATAGCTTTCGATAATCTCTCAAAACAAGAGCTTATTTTCGTCACAATGGATTAACGTGTAATGGAGTAGGCTAGTATAGGCCTATTGAAAAATTCGAGGATGTGAAGGGAGATAAGCAAAATGTGAGCGAAGCGAACAGTGAAGAAGTATGAAAGCCACGAGAAAAACAAATTCTACTTTTAAACATTCACAGGTGAATAGGTTATTCCATAATATATATGTATATTTTTTTTTTCAGTGGGTACACTTATCTTAATGCGCCGTCATACCTGTTGGTAGGATCGACCTTTTTTTTTTCCATCCTCTTTCCTACCGCCGAATGTACCGACGACCAGATAAAGGTACCCTATGGCCTATAATGCCAACTGAAAGGAATAAGATCTTCTGAAGATAGAGAAATGAAGAATGATTTAAAGGAAAACTGAAAAAGGAGAGACGTGAACTGGCAGAAAGGAGAGATGGGGAAAAAAGGCATTTAACTGTTTCGCGGTTGGGTGGATTGTCAAAATTTCCAATTT
The DNA here is from genome assembly GCA_011428145.1 of Ericerus pela. Taxonomy (NCBI): domain Eukaryota; kingdom Metazoa; phylum Arthropoda; class Insecta; order Hemiptera; family Coccidae; genus Ericerus; species Ericerus pela. The sequence continues at coordinate 577,886 of WOFM01001393.1, read as the reverse complement.
CTTGGAATTACTTCGAAGGGTAAAATGTAATTAAAAAACTCAAATCGTACTATTCGGTATTGGGGTGGATTTTGAGATTCTAAAAAAAATGTTGAATCCTTGTTCTGCAGCGATGTTAATGATAATTTCAGACAAATTCAAATCTAAAAAACGTCATAAACATTTTCATGAAGATTATTCTTCCCAATCTAGTAGATAGTGAAGTAAATAGGTACGATGTCGAGTTTGACGTTAATGCACCCATCATATCAATAAAATTACCTGCAGACTTTGATGGTCGTGAAGGGTTACATTAGGTACAGTTTGGAGGAAACAACCATGCAGTTGACCTTGGAATATTTCTAGTTCGATTATGAATAGGGGAAACAACTCTCAAACGCTAGGAGTTCGCAAGTCAGCAAGGGTAAAATTCTCGTAATTTAATAAAAATTTTGTATTAGTTATGTTTGATGTGTCAAACAAATCCTGCCCATAACTTGTAGATTTTCAACAAGTTCTGTTAAAAGTGAGTTCTTAGTTCAACCACAATGTTTAATTCTATATAAGTCCTGTGAAATTAATACAAATATCCAAGTAATAAAAGAAGGAACTTTTTTTACCTAATTACAAACACGATCATATCTTCAAAAAAAGAACTTTTCATCAGAACCTGTCCACGTTTAGTTGAGTCTGGAAATTCTGCGCTTTCTGCTGTCAAAATTTATTTTTGAGACATTTTTTCTGAAAAATTGAACAGCCTCTTCAGAAAATAAAACAGCATGTTTTCAAAAAGTGAATGTCTCAACTTTTGAATCAATATTTGCTGACCATACTGCTTTAATGGACTGCAAAATTGTTGAACTTTCTTCATAAATTTAATATTTTTCTTTAAAAGTCGGTTAGTTTTTTTTGTTTTTAACTGACTTCAAAGAAAGAAGGAGATTATATCAATTTATTTGTTTTGTTTTTGTTTTTTTTTTTGTTTTTTTTGTTTTTTTTTATTGTTCCAGCATAATTTTTCAACCTGGGCATCGATTTTGATGAACTTTTATTTTAAAAGATCTGGAATGATCCCATGGTGGCATTATTAAGTTTTTTTTGGAATCGATGAAATAGTTTTTTGGAGTTACCTACCTTTAAATAAAAAAACTGTTAGTTTTGAAGCAATATTGCCGCTAATCTCTATCACAGGTAGATATCGCTGATACGAACTTAGTGGTTCGTTTTTGAATATCTTTTCTCTCGTGACATTACTTGAAACGGCGAATAAATTAAGGAAAGTTTATAAGACGTAGCCCATTTACTGATCTTGACGAGTATGAAAGTTGATACGTGTGTTTTTTAAAACGAAAAATTATGATATTTTTCTTCCTCAAAAGGAACGATATGATTGATCATAATTATACATCCCTTTGCATCGAAAAAACACTTTGTTTCTAATTTTAATTTAGTTTAATTTTTTTTCTTTTTTTTTTACTTTATGGAATCTCAGTAGGCGGTGAACACTGAGCTTTCAAATCACCGACCTTTTTTTTTCTATTTTTTTCCTCTTTGTATTTCTTTAGAGAAAAATGGGGCTGCGATGTGTACATGTTGAAGTCTCGTAAACCACCTGTGTTCTCAGATTTAATTTTTACATTTCTCGCACGGTTGTCTATCTCGGTTCTTTCTCGAAAGGTACTCTGTATAAAATACCTACGCTACGTGTAGTTTTCCCATCGTCCTTCGTTCGATCGAAGACAAGATTTGTGAACAGTTTACCTGAAGATGTAAATAACTGATGAGAAGCGTTGATTTTTTTTTCTACTTTTTAAAAAAATACAAATTGCGTAATAAAACAAAAATAGTGGCAGAATGTCGCCGGCGGTATGAAATTATTAAAATTCGACGAGATTTGTGCTAATTAACGTCGTTGTCGTCGTTGTCGTCGTTGTCGATAAACTTCTTGGTTGAATGAAGGACTGTTGGATGTTTACTGAAAACTGAATTCAACTTGTACACACGTACAGCTGTTATGCCAGTTGAAAATCGAATTTTCGGCCGGGCAGCTGCATTTGTCAATAAGTCTACGGAGATGTATTGTTATGATGGTGGAAAATATTTTATTTCGCTGTTGATTTAGTTTTCATATGATGCTGAATTGTGTACAGAGTGCTTCATGAGTGGTTGTCGATGCTGTTATGGTTGGTAGTACTTTGCCCGGACAAGTGAACCCTTCGGTTTGAAATGTAATATATTCTTAGATTTTTGGCACTGATATGAAAATATTTTTTAAATTAAATAGCGCCATTGATGCCAAGCTCGCTTCATCCATGATTTACATGTTTGCTTGTGACATGTGTACCTGCGTAAAAAATTTTCAGTAACTATACCATTGATGAAGACTTTAAATCGAATTCTAGACTAATCTTGCAAATTAGCGAACATTTAAAGGACTTACCTCTAAATCATATTTCCAGCTTGTTAGTCAGATTCAAACCTTTAAATTCTTAAATGACCTAGCTCGAGACAAAGCCATATATATTCGGCCAGGGCTAAACATTAGCTGAAATTGCTGTGTGTTTTAACCCCTTTAGTAGCATTGCAGATCAATTAGATCCTGAAATGTGGGCGTTAAAGTAAGAATGATGTGTGCAATGTTACCTCATAATTTCGCTTGGTTTAATGGCTTATACTATCCAGATTAGTTCACTGAGTGTTTTAAGCCATCCTTCGTCTCATTAGGTTAATTAGATCGTGAGATATAGCTTTTCAACTTTTTAGTTGGTTTTTATTTTAGGCAGATAATTTTAAATACATATAGAAGACAGGTACTTACTATTCTATACACACAATTTACTCAGAATTCAAACAGTATTCAGTTTGAACCTAAATTTATACCAATTCGAATATTTAATGATTGTTTAATCCCTTCATTCTCGTCACTAAATGGACTCTTCTTTATTCTTGTTTTTAATTTTTCTAATTTTCTCATGCTTAATTTAAAACCCATTACCTTCGCTACCTCCGTCATCAGTTAACTTATCAAAAAATGATCGATCCTTTGGTGAACTCGAGTAGCCTGCAACGCAATAAAAACAATTTGTGCTCGTAAACCTTTTCTTTCTTTTTTCCCATCTCCTTCTTTGTTCTAATCTTGGATCTCGACATTTTCTTTTTTGTAAGCATTACAGAAAAAATTCTTGACGTCTGTAGGTATCCTTCTTAGCGTAAATAGCATTAACGACTCCTCTTGTCCCCCTTTTTTTTTTCCACTTCACTGAACACTGGGTGAACCTCAGTGGCAGTGCTAATCAATCAGAATCACAGTACCTGTACGGATTAAAGTGGTTTTTCCGCTGTTTCTTATTTTTCTGATCCGAATTAAGCGAATGGAATACAAGAAGAAAAAAAAAGAAGATATGTCATACAGTTTTTCTATGAAAATATGGTTGTCGGTGTGCGTACAGTCATTTCCAGTGGGAAATGTGTCTGTTTTGCGAGTAAGCTGCATTGGAATGTGGTAATTTGTCGGATCAACTATAAAATTATTACATGCAACCAGTAAAAAAGAGGATTTAGCATGCGGCTAGTTCTGTATTATAGAAGCTGACTAAATAACTGGTTGAGTGGAAAATTACGTGTTCGGTTGTCTCTAAAATGGACTTCCACATAATCGAAGATGGTCGGGGGTGTCATTTTGTTGACCGATATAATCGACTCCATTGGTGAATAATGCATGAACGTCGCTGTTACCGGTTCTAATTTGGCCTTGAGAATCCGCCTTTGGTGTGGAAAGTTGTGCTTTTTGATTGACCGGTGTAAAAAACTTCGACGTTGAAACTTTATGCGCGGAATATTAGTTTGAGATTTTTCGCGATTAGCGAATAAGTGCTGTCACCCACATGCTGGTATCTTTATGACACTTTGGGTAAACGGTGACCACCGTCAGTTGTGAAAAAACCCGTGCAGGAAATTATGACCCGATTTGTAAACTGTCGAGTTTGAATAATCGATTTGTTTACCTCAATTACATCGTTTTACTTGTTCGTGTGGTAATTATTGACGAGGAAAATATTGGAACTTTGTACTGTATTTTTCAATTCCTATTCTTTTCTTCTGTATTTTTCTTCATCTGTTTTGATACTGTGACGAGTGCGAAGTGCAGTTCCGTTTCACGGAGAGGGTGCAACAAAACAACACGCTGACAATAATCAACCAGTTGCATTCACGTAATGCAGGTGTGCTGCACTCACGATTGTATAGCCAATATTTGCTCAGGAATTAGTACTTCAGTTTTAAGTATTATAGGTTAACTGATCATCGATTTTTATTGCGTTAATTTCAGGGAAAAACGATAATTCGAAAAATGAAAAAAAAATTTAAATTTCTAACTGAAATTCGCCAGACAAATGTACAAAAAGGGGACGTCAAGTCTTTTTGCCGTCGTTTTCCCTTTGGATTGAAAATATAAAAATTTTCTTGATATTTGATAGCAATATATATATATGTATATATGTATATGATGGAAATGACACGTTACGGTTTTACAATAAGGTCGAGAGTCCTTACCATCTACACGAGCACTTGTACACTAGTGTACAAAATACCTCACATCAACCTCTATCGGATTCTCTAGGTTGAGGTATTTTGTCCCCTTGTGTTTACAAACAGATATGTGTGGAATTTTTTTCTCAAATCGGATTTTTGAAAAGTAGTAGGTAGGTACTCGTGGTCGTTGGTAGTGTTGTCTGTTATCAAGATACTAAACGACTTGTAGTGTTGTCTCCGTCATATATATATATCCGTAGATAGATATACATGTTTCCTAATCCTAGAAGGTGTGTATGTGACTTTAAGGACCAAATACAAAACCAATACCTCGGTGATCTTACATTTTTCCATTATCGATTAACTTTTACATATGTATATTATACATGAACATGTATACACCTACATAACTCTATTAAGGTAGGTTATTCTAAAGTCACTGTTGATACTTCTGTGTTGTTCTTGCATTCGGGCCTAAATGAAGCTTAAAATACTCATTGGCATTTCATCGGAATGAATTGATGAACTTGTATTTTACCTGTAGAAAGACCAAATTAAAATGGCAAATGATACCGAAACAGAATTTTTTAATTAAAGATCGGAATCCATCAATTCAATAAATGATGATCCAGTAACAAACCAACCTATGCAAAAATTAATCGGAAGTGTCACTTCTTCGCTGGGAATCCACATACATCTGCATCTCATTTGTGGACAGTTAGAAAGAACCTCTAGTAAGATTCCCCGGTTTTTGCTGAAGAAAACTGTCGATAGCTTCCATCGATACACTTCAAAAGTATCGAACCATTTTTCAAATTGTGTGACGAGTTGATGTCTACCAATCTATCAACTCCCCATGACCACCATACCATCCGTGACTTTGACCACCAATCGACCGGCAATCGTTCAATCCTCACTGGACTGGAATGTATTCTGTTCCAGACACGACCTCTGACTCATCCCTCCCCTTACTTATTTTATTAATGCTTAAAATAATGGATGTGCTTGAAAGTATTTCATTCTCGTTCACTCAACACGTTCTCAGTGTTGTGCTCTTTCTTGTTTTTTTTTTTGTTTTTTTTCCCCATAGCGTCGATTATGACACATTCGGTTGAAAATATAATATTTATAATCGAAATATATTCTCGTTTTGGTATGGGGTGTCAAAAATAATAATTAAACTAGAAATAATTCTTTTCTCTTTTCGTGATTTAAAGAATTCGATTAATCCACGAGCAGACGAATATTGGTGTTAGCCGCCTGCTGCGCATTTTATAGACGTTGTACCTGTACCAAGAACCTTTAGTTTTTCTTCTTCCTTTTTTCCCCCCTGTTTCCTCTCCTACCTGACCAATGAAATGAAAAATAGTTCCAGGTTAAAAAATATTACATTGTTACGCTGGTAGTCGTAAATTAATTGCTATTCTCGTTTCTGTTGTATAGGGTGACCACAAGAGAAAAAAATGACTAACTTTGCAATCCAAGATAATCGCTACGTGTAATACCTTCTCTTCCTTGGTTTTTTTTTTTTTTGGATAGATACCTTAAACGAAAATATTTAAAAAAGAAAAAAAAACTACTTTCAAACTGACATAATATCCCTTTAACTAACGAAATTGATTTTTTTAAAAGGCGTTGCTGAAAAAAAAAACGAAAAGGTTGTTTCAATGAACGCCAGTTACGAAATATGGTTTTAATAGTTCTTTTTGTTGGACCAGAACCTTGAATTAGAAAATTATCTAGACTATTTGTGAGTGAGAGGTCAGAAAATTGGTTTTAAAACTGCGCATTCGAATAATTATCGCTAGTTAAAAGAAAAATGTGAAAATTTTCTGCTATTTGCTCGAAATAAAAGAGTTGATGGTTGATCGCAGTTAGCAGAATATAGCGAAATTGATTGTGACTTGCGAGGTTTCTCTTTTTCGGTTTAAATCAAGGGATCACTTAGTGGCGCGGAAAGAAATATTAAATTATTGCAAAAACAGGCGGCTTTGAGATTTAACTCGCATTTCATGACGATGCGATTTGAAAACTTCAGAAAGTCCGTTTTCTGAAAATTCCTTGGAAATTTCAACAAAAAGTTTAGCTAATGAGTGAAAAAATCTTGTGGATCCAAATAGCATTTAATTTTTTTTTTTTTTCGCGATCGTGTCAAAGTGAAAAATTTATCATTTAATGAGTTCGGAATATTTTATGGACTTACCGCTGCATGAAATTTTCTCTACGCTGAAAGACTTAATTAAGGGGGGTAGGAAGAAAAAGTACTCCTCAAAAAACTTTTGGTCGACCGAAAAAATTTTGTCAGTTGTTCTTGAAGTGACAAAATAGTACCTACTAACTAAGCATTTTAGTTGGTATTGTTTTATATTCAAAAACATTTCAAATGAAAATTTCCAGCTTTCCTCTTTTAATATACCCCTGTAACTGTACTCGTTCCAGACGTTTCAGAACCCTAGACAGGGCCTCCGAGAACAATTTCGAGCCCAGGGAGATACATTGACGGGCCCTCTCAGTGCCAGTTACTCAATTTTTCTTTGGGAAGGGATTATAAAATAGCAAAATGATTTCCAGAGAGAAGCGCGATAATAGTTTTTTAGACGTTTTTTATGTTCTAAATCGTATGACTACATTTTAGTATCTTTTTTTTAAACCCTCCAATGGATCAGCTCTGACGCATTCTGAAAACATTTAGTTGAAAATTACTGTTTATTTAAAAATGTGGGCCTGAAATTCGAGCCCGGTACCTTTGGTAATCTTTTCCCTTTCCTCTCTGAGGCCCTGACCCTAGAAAAAGAGCTTTTATATACAAAAATCAGTAGACGTACTGTTCTTGCAAAAAATTATTTTCTAACTGTTTTTTCTGTAAATATAATGCCAACCTAAGGATAATTTGGTGAAAAAAATATGGGAAAACACTATCCGAAGTAGTCTTTTGTCTCTCATTCGGTTGTCTACTAATGGTCAACGAATTTTTCACAATACTTACCGAACAAGAACATACTTACCTGTATTGAAGACATTTTTAGATCATCCGTACCGACATTTTTGACATCTACCTCCGATAGTAAGGAGTCGTGCAAATATCTGCTGTCGACGATCTCCCAACTGCAGTCGAAATTTCTGTTAAACTTGGGAGGATGGAATATTCATTCAAATGAGAAACTTTTGAGTAATGAAGAAATATGGTCAATCACCCTGTTTGTTACAAAATTCATGATGCTAAAATTTAATACGATAAAAAGTAGGCTACGTATGGTAGCCCACACGCTTCTCACTTATTTCACTTAGAAAAAATTCTAATTCGATTCCCCCTCCTCGTGACTACTACCTCACTTCTATATGATAATATGTACCATGTAGGTATATTATTATTCCAGTCGGTGTCATAATCGTAGTCCAAAACTGTTGTTTGCGATTCTCTTTAGTTGCAGCTTAGTTACACTTTGCTCGCTATATTTGGTAGGTATGAAGAATTTGTAGTGAAAGCTGCCGTGCGCCGACATTCAGCAACCCACTTCTTGGAATTTTTGTTTACCACGAATTTTACATAAAATGGCTGATTGATAGGTTGAAACCCAGTATTATTTGTTTACACCCGAGAAGTAGGTAAGCGCAGATAGACTGTGCTGAGCAGCTGTACGATTTATGTATTTACCATCGTACGTTATCATCATAATTATTACCATTTGTTACCTTATGCGAAACTGGATGCAAAATTATCGACGCTATTTCGCGATTTATCGTGCAGTTTGGTACATGGCTGGTACGCATGCATTGCTCAGGTATAGCATATTCGATTATTCGGTTCTCTCGCTGTTTTTCAAATATTATGCCTGTTACTCGTGCAGTGCAGGTAGACATGCACACGTATACAAACGTAAGTACATTACATATACATGCGTTCTGACAGCAAATGCATTATCGTGCGCTGCAGGTGATTTCAAGAGGGAAAATAAAATTCTTCGATCGCTTATGGATGATATTGTGCGGTCGTTTTTTGGTTCACGCGTCATTTTAAAAACAATTGTGAGAATGTACGTGACATTATGACGATTATAATATAGTGGGGCTGTGAAAAACTTGTTGTTTTACTGCTATAAGCTTAGCTGTGGTTGAGATTTTATGACACCACCAGTGAGAGGAATTTTCACTAGTTGGGTCATAGAGGGAGGGGGTAGATGGAGCAGTGCTGGCTGAGTGGGCAAATGTTCATATTTAACTGCTTGAGCGTCGACCGTTTGCTGAGAATATGCTTCTCAATATTATTCTCATTGAACATTTTATCCAAAAAATGTTGAGATTTGATTATGAGCTTATGAGATGACTACCTATTCTGTGAATGGCACGTCAACCTCGTAAATGCAAAAGTAATAAAAGAAATTGAGGAAAAACCATGTTTATTAATATTTTAGCACCTGTTGTCAGGTCTCCTTTCATTTTAAGCTGAAAAAGTTGGTGGAACCTTTATCCATCTTACTTAACTAGAAAAATTATCTGGATTCTCGCTGTGAATCCAAAATGAACTTGGAAAATTAAGCCACATTTAGTTAAAAAGGAGTGATAGACTCACAAATTGCTATTATAGCTGTTTTTTAAACACAACATGAGAAAAAAAAAGTTTTCAATTTTACCCGCATGCGTGTATGTATGTCTGCATATGTATGCATGTTCACGACTTTCTGGAGATCTACTGGACCGATTTTCATAAAATGCTTTTTAAATTATAAAGGATGATTCCATGGTGACATCGTATTATTATTTTTTTTTTACAAAATCGTTGAGATAGTTTTTGAGTTGCCTCTCAAAAACTATCTGTTTTAAAACAAAGTTTCCGCTAACATGAATGAACGAGGAAATTAAAAAGCATAAAAAAACATTTTTTATCGAAACATTGTATCAAGTTGAAAAAAATTGGAATGAAAATACACTGAAAAGAGAAAAATAAAAATAACTCTTTTAAAATTACTCCAGCAGGATCTACTGGAATTACAATGAAACGAAAAACCATTATAATTGAATTAAATTTCGTAAACAATCATATTTTCCATTATATTATTGCTTAGTTGTGACGACAATGACTTCAAATGTATTTTTGTTCCAATTAATTGGTAGAGGGCATGTCTAGTCAAATGTTAAAATTATTCATATCTAATAGTCTTTTGCAACATAACCTACGTTAGTTGGAATCCTTTCTTTGAAACAAAATTGTTATTATGTGACCTGCATTTTGGTTTTTTGGCTGTCAACTTGATCACAACTTTGAGTATCTCGTACTGGATCAGTAAAGCTCCATGAGACCAATGTACTTTTTAATGTCAAGACATGCTGGCGTAAAAGTTGGTAAGCAAGGTGTACTTTGTACGTACTTTTGATGTTTTGCTTGAGTTCACCAATGTAGAATACATTTGATAAAGTCATCCCTTAAATTCACAAGGATAGCGGACACAAACGTGGTTTAAAGTACATCAAGTGGTACACATTGGTGGCATAAACTTCTGGAATGAAAATTCGGTCCTTAAGATGAATTCATAACTAAAAGTTGAATGTCGTCACACTCTGTAAGATTCCAGATTTTCAACAGTAACATCTTTTCTTTTTCAACATGATTTCATCAAGTTCGTCATCTTGTCGAAAATGTATTTATGTCTTCTTCATTTCGTTTTACGAATCACCAAATCATCTTCTCCTTGTTATTGCCTCATGATTCTTCTCATTTAAATGCTGTAGGTAAGCTGAATACAAATTTGATAAGATCTTTTCTTTTTTTTCGAACGCATTCACAATGACACAATATGCATCAACTTCTCAAGATCTGTCTTCTCAGTGCTAGACAATCCTTTTCAAAATGATGTCACACAGTCACTTAATTAATGTATCATAAAATTCAATGTAAACAGGTAGGAATAAATTAAGCTATCCTCATAATTTGTAGGTATTAATATTGTAGTTTCTATGTTATGTTTAATTTATAAAATTTTTTACTATTGTTCGTCTGTACGATTTTTTTTTTTTTCATTTTTTTTTTCATTATTGTTATTTTCTTTCCGTTATCCTTTTTTCTACTTCTTCTAGTTCATAATAAAGTTATTAGCATATGAAAACATTAAGAACGTAGATTTTTAATGCGTCTTTTTAACGATACTGAGTAACTATACGTAAACACATATAGAGTTGTATGCTTTTACGATTTACAATTCATTGTAAATTAGTTTTTTAAATAATAATAATATACAGATGTAATATGTATGTGTACCTTGGTACCTGCGTATGCAAACGTTAATTTTCTAAGTATTTTTATTTTTATTTTTTGGTTGGTAGAATAGTAGATATTATATTTAATAACGATAAGGTTTCGGTAACGTCTCGTAAAATCTCAATTGTTAAATTACGGCGTACAATTTTCGTTCCTTCGTTCCTTTTTTTTAAATTATTTTTCTCTGTCTTTTTTTTGTTTACAGCCTGTATATTCAGCCACGATGAACAAAGCAGGAGCAAACTGAAAATCAAAAATATCTGGAAAAAGTTACGCCATAAATGTACAGTAAGCCGAAACCGGTGTGCCATAAACGTGAATTTAAAAATCAAAAAATATAAATTACCTCTTTTTTTCCTTCAATATTTTACTTAAGCCTCCTTTTGTTTTGTTTTTTCTTTTTATTTTTTTTTGTGTGTTTTTTTGTATTTTTTTATCGTTATTCTCTGTCTATATTCTCATCTTCTTTTTTTTTCCTGCGTTCATGGTGAAATGTGATTTACGTGAGTGTGTGCGTTCGTACGACGAGCTCCAAGTATATCTTGCTCGAAATTTGTGTGTCGAAAATTTTAGTTCGTGAAAAAATTGCACCCTTTTTTTTCACCTCTCCCTCGTCCCCTTTTTTCTTAAATGTTACTTGAAAATATTGTGGTCGTCGTTAGCTACACTGGTCGCTGTTATGAAGAATCAAAATGTTAATACATGGATTCGTAATCGCCGCAAAAAAGGCATCCTCTGGCCGCGGACCACCCTTGCGGCATCTGGTGGCGTCGTTTGCCATTCTGATGCTGTTGCTGCCGCTGCCGCCGAGCTCGTGTATGCCTGCGGAGAAAAGCGAGAAAAACGACAAACACACCGAACCGATCAAGGGGAAAAGTCAAGGGAAAAGTAAGAAAAAGACCGCGTGCATGAATACATTTATGTGGGAGGAAAAAAAAACAATTTTTTTTTTCCTACAACTGTACTGATCTCACTAATTTGTTCGTTATTTGAAAAAATATGGCTACGTTTCATTTTCGGAGGCCTATAAATATTTGGAGCAAACATGCGGGCCCTATAAGATTCGTTATCACCCTTCAACCAGTCTTTAATTTTTCCAAATTTATGATCCCCGGTTGCGCTGTCGAGAAGCTGTAGGTATCTCGAAATTTGGTTGGCGAAGTGTTTCAACTGGAGTGACAACAATACTCGTGGCCTGTATTATAGTAACGGTTCTGGTGGTGTTGACAACATTCGACATTTTAGTTTTCAGCTACCTCATCTCACGATAATTACAGGGACAGATTTTCGTTTTTCATAGAGGTAACGAAGCGTATGATGATGCAGAATATTCCATCTCACCCCTCCACGCCTATCGAATCACCTTTCGCGTATAAACTGTTTTTTGTTTGTTTTGTTTTTTTGTTTCTGTCGTATATGCTAATTAAACGCGAGTTTCGCACTATAAAATGTAAAATGCCTATCAGTCGACGAGTCTGAGATGGAGTTTTGCTCTTGTTTTTATGGAGACAACTTATGTACCTAAGCCATTTACATTGCTGCGCGCGGGTTGTCATCTGTCGTAAATATTTATTTTTACTAAGAAATCCGTGAATCATACTTCTGACAGAAATTTATCGAGTACTGTACCACGCAGTTTGGCTCCACATTGGCCCTAAAATTCCCACCAGAGCTAGAAGAAGGAAGGATGTGTGGAATTAAGAACTCACAATTGGTGATGTTAAGGGCTACGTCATTTGCAGTGTGGCAGCGAGAATTTTTTTTTTATAAGGAGTTTTGAATTTTACTTATCTGTTTTTCCTTCGAATTTTCGTGCTTTTCATTTTTATTTTTGTGTCTAATTTTATTTTTCTCCGTTTTCCCTCAATTTTTTTAAGGTCTGTTGAGTTTTTAACCGCAAATCTCTCTCTCTCAATGCGCTCTCGTTATTTGAGTTTTTATTGGGTTTTGAATCTTAAAATTTTAAAAGATAAAATTTCTATTTCAAATTTGTATTTCGTATTTATAGGTTTCCTAGTTGGACATTTTAATGTCTTTTTTTTTCAGTTCTGTTACCAGTCAACCAGAATTACTCTCCCGATTGCCTCAACGTTATGTTTTTAACTCAGTTATTTAGACCTTGCATTTAAGCCATTGTTTTGAAATTAATAGATTCTTTTATTTTCATTTCAGTTGATAAAACTATTGTTCCTGTTCAAGATTTTTGATTATTTTCTCAAATTGCTCAGCATTATCATTCAAATTTATTTCAATATGTATATGAGTCTTGACAAACCTTGTGCTGTTGTCCATTTGGATCACAAAAATATTTCAGTGATAATCAAAATTCAGCTGTTTCTATATTTCTGCATTTTTTAGCAATGAAAATATTACAACTCCAATTGTATGGAAAAGAAAGTAAATATTTTCGAAGTTCGACAATACAGTGTAACTGATTGGAGCCTAACAATTGGGTCTAATTCCAAATATCACTCGCCATAATATTAATGTGATAAAAGAGAGTGGTCCATCTCAGTGGCTCGTTTGCTATTAAGATGAGTAAGAATTCGTTTACTAAATGAGACAAAAAGGGCGCCTTTACCGTATTCTAAAATATAATTAAAATTATCTCATTGTGTCGAAGTTTTCAGTTTATTAAAAAGAAAAAAGAAAGCGCCAATTTTGGTTTTGCTTATAGTGCCTTTACATGTGCCGATTTTTGTAGTAGCTTTCAAGCTACTATATTTAATCAATTAAGATTGAGGGGCGAAGGGGTTTAACAATGACTACCCCTTTATGCCGCTTATGAAAAACAGAAAATCCACGCCTATGCTAACATTACTTTCCTGTGATTAGAAAACTTACAGAAATGAGGAAGTGATTTCATAATTACTCTACGAAAAGAGCTTCCTTGTAAAACCATTTTTCTTTATTTCATATATCAGAACCTCCTTTCAGTTGTAGCCTTGTTTCTTATATCTTCATGTTAAAAATGGTGGGAAAACTTTTAACTTCGAAAATTGTGTTACGGATTTCGCAAGTATCGACATTTACACCGAAAGCAGGGTTACCAGATAATTGGTACCAAATGACCAGAATGCGAAATCTATAAATTTTTTTTTATTAATATTTTGTATTTTTGAATCGATTTTTTTTGCTTGTTGTCGTAAAGTAACTTTCAACTGGTTAATAAGAAACCAAAAAACTAAAAGAATCCATATAATAATACGCAAATGCGTTCCTCAGTTTTAAGGATTGAAGAATTCGTGGTATGTAAACGCCACAAATTCGAATTCTCGACGCTTTAAATAAAAATTTATGGACATGAAACCGATTTTTGTAAAAATACAAACAACAACAACAATAACAAAACGTGTTTTGAAAATTCATTTTGAGAGGAGCCGCAGCATTCATCTTCGCTTTACTCAACATCGAAAAACAGTTCCTTTCTGTCAGGTATTGCTATCCGACAGACAATATTGTTGGAAGCCGTTCTATTGATATGGTCGTAAAGCAGTGTGGGAACCATTTCTAAAACTAGCGTCAGCGTAATTAGTTCTGAGGTGGAGAACAAGCTCATCAAAATTCCACAGCACTCTATGTCGAGTCGAGCCTCTTCATTCCGAGGCCTCATCGTATGGCGACCTGTCAGTTGAAATATTGTTCTCGTAAATACGTCTAAACTGAGCGTTCATCATCATTTACGATACTTTTTGGTCTCTACGAAAAAACAAATTGCTTTTTGTAATGTGTAAATTTTTACTCCTCTTAGTGCTACCAGTCAATTTCCTTTTTCACTCGCCACGCTATATCGGTCATTTGTGGACAAAATTAAAGTTGCGACATAATGGATTTTTGTCGTTTATTCCCTTTAATTTACGCTTTTAAATCTTCGATACCGTTCGATGACTTCGAAATGGCGTATGAAAGCTGCTGCTTTTTTCTGCCTTCGTCTTTTTTTTTTATTCCTCCATTTGACTACACGTAAATACAGAAGTGATAACGTACAAGACATAATGAACATCGGTTAGTCGTTTTTATACAAGATATTATTATTAAGAAATGAAAAAAGCAAAAAAATAAAAATAAAAAAACAAACAAACAAACATATTTCCTTAGGTAGGTATAACGAAAATATTGTTGTATTCGTGTGTCCGCTTTGTGGTGAGATTTTTGAGTGCATCTCTAGTGGTATTTTGTTGATAAATTGAAAAGCGTTGAAAACTTTAATATATTAATTTTCTATTTCTTGAAGTCGTGCGTTATTATTGGTCGAACGAAGGTGGTTTTAAAAGGTTTTTGGTCATTAATATTGTTGAGCATATACGAATCAACTCGTTTGCCCTGCACTTCGAGTTAACGTTTTCATATATATATATTTTTTTTTGTTGTTGTCTCGTTCTGTATAAATATGAAGGTGTGTCTAAAAAAAAGGTGATGAAAATTTGAATAATAAATATGATTCGAATTGGTGTTTTGCAATAGAGGCGCCTAAATTGAATCTTCTCGCTTTTCATATGCCTACGAATGCATACAATTTGCGTGTGTACTTGTGTGGGACATGCTTTATCATTTTTAAATGGAATTTTTGACTCTTTGAGTCGAACTGGTGACTAATTGAAAGAAATTTTCCCTCATATCATCTAAATCGACTATTGCATTCTTAATGGAATGGTCCGTGAGAAGTAGGCTACTGGAAGTTGATTACATTTTAGCTGGTTTCATTAAAATTTAAAGTGTAGAAAAGTAGACCTCCCGCAAAGTCTATTCAAATGGTATTGAACCGAGTGGATAAATTATCTCCATTGTTTATGATGGCGGAGAAAAATGATGTTATCAACAACAGCGTAACAACCTAAAAATAAGCAAACATTTTGAAAAATTATCAGCTGATTCCCTTCGAGGGCGTTAGCCGTGCTATTATAAAGATCTTTAGGTGATGGCGTTTCTTTAATTTTACTTAATTTTTTTCGCATATCATGGCTGCATAGCATGTTTTTGAAGAGCCGAGTGCAAATTTTTGCTATTGGTTTTCTCGTCTGGCTTCCTTTTGATCAGTGGCGGTTCTAAAATAAAAAAAAAAAAAAACAGAATGTTAAAAAGGCCCGTTCTGATTACTGAATGCAGGACTTGATAATTTTTCACGAGGTTACGAATCTTTATTGGTCAAAGACCTGGGTCTATTTTTCCGAGCTAGCACCCGTTTGATCCGCCTCTGCTTTTGATCTTCTAATAAGCGTTTAAAATGAAGTATATCTTGAAATTTGTCTCAATTTCGGAATGTTGTGTTGGTGCAAATGGCTTCACTTGTGTGAGAGTTAAAATTAGGAACCACAATACGCAACCGACAAGAAATATCTAGGCACTTTAGTTAAAGCTAGTCACTATGAGTAGCCAAGGTATGCCATCAGTGAATCAGTAGACCAATGTCTGCTCTCATAACCTGCATTTCTATAACTTACATTTTCCAACATTCACTTAATTTTTGGCCATTACTGTTGTACATAAGCGGATTTGGAATTTTTCTGCGGGGAGGGTGTACAAGCGTCAGCCCCTACAGAAAAAATAACTGTTTTCCATTGTTCAATTTGAACTTTATTTTTCATTGTGCGTACCTTACGTATCTGCTATTTAAAATTAGTGCCGCCCCAGCAATTTTAAATTCTTATTTGTTTTGAAAATGGATCAAATGCTTTAATGCATCTTTTCTTCTACTGCGTTAATTTTTTTCTGTTGGAAAGACTGACAAAATTTTCAATTGCTTTGGCAATTTATAGAATTAGTAGTATTGCTTTGATAAGTTAAACTCGTCTAATCCTTTAGCCCTGAAGTCTTCGTGTCATCAATTAGTAAGTATCTAGGGAGGAGTAGAATTAGGTTTGAAGTCGTGTGTCCATTCCGGCATACGTTGATGAACTTCATACTTTGATCGTAGGCTACAATCGAAGGCAATGCAGCTCAGCTGAATTCACCACCTGTGTTGAAATCAATTTCGAAGTTCACTGGAGGACAATTCGACTGTTTAGAGTTGATACTCGGTGTCCTCGTTCCATGCCCCTTCGACCATAAGGTGTACTGTCTGTATACTGTTCGAATATTGCTTGTTTGTGTTTTCGTTTAACAGCCGACTTGTTTCAGTTGTACTTTAATTAATTCGCACCGTTGTTTATATTCGTTTCCAACCAATTAAGGTAATTGCTCCGCATTGTAAAACTAGTGCATGCAGTCAGATTTAAGCCGTCGTAAAACTGATACCCCGTGGCTTTTTTTTTTTTTTTTTTCATTTGCACATCTTCGCGTGTGCCTCATTAACAAATCGTCGCCTCTTCTTAGCAATTGTTCTCATCGCATAAATCGTAATTAATTTAGTTCGACGGCCATCTGATCCTGATTAATTACGTTTTATTGGTGTAAAAATAAGCTCCCTCTCAACTGCGTCCATCTGCTGCTAATTTAAGCGTACACAGATCGTACATTCATCGACACATTTTCATGCGGAGTAAAACAAGGGTTTCAAAGATGCAGGAGGTTTTACACCGGTGATAAGGTGGAGGTTTGCTACTGAATTTGTGATAAAAATGCTTCGCTTCCATACTTTGTACTTTCACTAGTGGAAGTAGGGGGCTCGAACGTGTGACTATTTTTAGTTTTTTCAATTTTCTTCGATAGCTATGCGATGTGCAATAAAAATACTTCCAATATGAAAACAACGTACATGAAATTTTTTAATAAAAAACCTTTCATAAATTTTTCTATGACTGTCATTGAGACAAAGATATAGGGTGATAAAAGGAGTTTTTTTTCTTCAAAATCGTAATAATTTGTATTATTTTCTTATTAGGAAACTGAAAGTTGGTATTCTGTAGACAAAGATGGCACAAAAAAAATAGTACCCTGAAATTTTTACATTAATAGGCAATCTATACAGGTTACTTTATGCCTGTACGTACATTGTGTCCCCTATAAGAAAAAGAATGGAAAAAAACTACGGTTCAGAATAATTATATTATTCATTTGCAGTGGTTGCATGATTTTTCAGATTATCTATTTTCATTATTTGCATGTATACAATGCATGAAATATGGTGTATAGACCCGAAATATGATGTATAAATAACTATCCGTACTTACGTTAATTTTATAGACCATTTTTAGGCTATGTTCATTTTCTACGTCCCAAAAATTAAAAAAATAATATAATAGGTAGATTGTTATGATTTTTTTTTCCAGATACTTTTCTTTATCACCCTTGTATCTCTGCCCTACGACAGTTATGAAAAAAATGTATGAATATTTTTTTGTTCAACATTTTATGTACATTATTTTAGTATTCGAGTATTTTTATTGCATATTGCTTGGTTTCCGAAGAAAATGGAACCAACCGAAAATAGTCACACAGTCAAACAGCCTCCTTTTTCGGAGCATTTTAGGCATTCTGCCATATTTCAGGTGGTATTTTAATTCTATTTCAACCTCATTTTCAACGTCATTTTGCTGAGCTATTCGTAATATAAACGCATAAACGAGGCCTTTTATTTGTGTAGTCTTCGATCTTCGTCCATTGTTCTTCTGCGGCGCTTAGTTTTGGTGACCACGAAGTGCAAAAGAAATAGATTACCAAAGTGCATTTTCGGTTGAGACGTTTTCCAGACGAAAACGAAAAAATTGTATTCCTTTTTTCCTGGAGAAACTGGAACGATGTTCGGTGACCGCAGCTACACAGACTGGACCCGGTTTCAGCTGCAGCATGTATTTTATTGGCTGGTGGAATTACCAATTCGAACGACGATCGTTTTCTCGTGTAATCGATCAAGCGTGCTCTGTTTGGGTTTGTATTGTTGTTGTTGCCGTTTTTTTTTTTGTTTTTTTGTCCTTTCGAACCTGTCAAAAGTAACACGCCGGTACATGGTCGATAGACGCCTGTAACCGGTTTCCAATGTAAAACACAATATTTCGGTTTCGTGCCAAGCGATCATGAAGTTGGTCGTAGAAGTCTGCGAAAATCTCTGCATAACAAGGCCACTGCCAACTTGGTTTGAAGAAAACTAATGAGGCATTGTGAGACTTATGTATTTTGTCCGAGTGTATGCGTGTGTACTCGTGAATATGTGTAGTTTGTGTGTGAGTGGGCATACGTTATCTTGATCTTCCATTTGAGATAAAGCCCAGCAGGCTGACGACAAATGTCGAATTTTTGGTTTCCTGGTAGGAAATCTGAAGCTTTTTTTTCATTGAACTGGATTGCTGTGATGGAGAATTATTCGTCTGCATTTACCTCTAGGAATGAAGATAAATGATAGCTAAACGTCTGTCTGTGCCTCTGTGGTGTGCCCCCTCGGTGGCTCGAATATTTCGGGCTTTTCGTTTGATTTTTCCAACCGCTATAGTATTTCATGTAAATTAACGTGATTGATTATTTGATCATCATTTCTCGGCGTTTACGAACATTATCGACGATGAAATCTGTTCAACTTGATGACTGGGCTTTGCTCGAATTTCGATCCACTTTACTTCGGTGATTTGCAACATATACGCATCTCTAAGTTGTCTATCAATTATTACTGTCTGATTAGTCGATTGCCTCTCCCTTTTAATCGAATACAAAGATCTGTATGCAGTTATCGGCTATCTGAGATATATCGGTGGTCTCGTGGTATACGTCTGCTCCTCCTCCATATCCTCTGTATACCTTAGCCAGTCATCACATTTTTTTTTTTTGCCCCTCAAACGAGTCGTGCGTCACGGCAGTATGGCACTTACCGTATATTTAGTTGGTTATTGCCAACTCAAGTCGTTCGCGTACACAGCGCAAACTTTCGGGTCATCATTTTAGACGATTGCCACAGAAACGCATACCCACCTCTCGGTTGTCGTCGGTATTCCATTTATTATTATTATTATTATTATTATTATTGTTGTTGTTGATCTGCAGGTGACTTATGGTATGCGAATGAGGCGGACTGAGTGGAAAAAAAAATGAAATGATTTTACATTTCACGCTCTCATGGACCAATACAAACGAGATGGTGTTCAAAAAATTAGTGAAGGAAAAAAATGAGGAAGAATACGACGATGATGTTGTTGATGTTGATGACGATGATGGTGTTGAAGAAAAAAAGGAAAAAAATAGTAATGACGACTGACTGCTCGAGACTCATTATAATGGTGAGAGGCGCCGACCATTCTTCACCTTCGGAAGGTTTTCGGACCTTTTCATACCTTCTACGTAAGCAGATGAGGTAGCGCACGAAAGAGAATATACCACATTAACGCGTTCTTTATGGAAAAATCGTTCACCGATGAACAAAACGACACTAATTGGTTATTTCCAATGTTTTATTACCTATTTTTGAGAAGCAGCACTCATATAGACAACTCCACGCTAGTGCGCACTAACTGATAGGCTACACAAACATACTCAATAGTATTATATTCTTGGTTCTTTCTTTCTTTCTTTTTCTTTTTTTTTTTTTTTTTTTTAATTTTCCATATTAGATTTTCTATTTCTGTGGTCGCATGTGTGTGCGAGAAGCTCTTTACGGCTTGCGTAATGACTTCGGTTTGAAAATTTACAACTTTTGAAAGAGACGTGCGCAGGCGTCGTATAAGGATCGTGGATGACTTTCGATAGACAAGATAATAATGTACCTACGTTGGTTAGAAGATATACTGTCGAAATGTGTGGTATCGGATTCGTAATGAAGTGGACAACTATTCGTTGGCGAACGGAAAGAGTGAAAGTGTGAATGAGAAAAGCCAAAATTAGAGGTAGCTGTACGTGAAGAGCGTATGAAATGGCCATATAGGAATGCTCGTCCGAGATTTTTAGCTTGTCAAAGTTATTACTTTTTAGCTCCAAAAGGTACCATAATCAACGATTTTTATGTGGAAAAAAGGTGACACAGTGACTGGGTAAGATGTACGACTCTGGCCTCAACGTGGAGTTTTTGAATGTGAACGAGTTTATGGGCTAATCGTGTGGAATGCTGAAGTTTTTTTTTTTTTCTTTCTTTGTAGATGATGGAGAACCGCATCTTTGTTAAGCGTAATCACAAAATTGAATGATGGAACCGTGAAAATGGCTTCTTTTAGTCGTTGCCAGTGAAATATCAAAGTCAGTGATTTTTTAAGTCTGGTACATTTACCTTGCGCAAGTGACAGTTGCATAATATGGCTAAAGCCATGGACTATCATTTTTAAAAAAATTTAATTTTACCCAAATAAATTTCAAGTCGGAAGCTCAAATTTTACTGGAAAGATCTTGAGCCGAATCTTTGTAAGTAGATGAATTTCCGCGAGACTGAGCGAATTATGTATTCTACTTCCAATTAGTGATGAGCACTTTTCATGAAAAGTAGTGAAAACAGTAATCATGGGGCATGTCGTTGAAAAGCATTTATTGAAAGCATTCTAATAAGCAATAAAAAATGAAGAATTTCCTTAAAAATTCGACTTTGATTTTTGAAATTCGAATTGGTGAAAATATGAAATACTAATCGGAAATCGTTTATTCGTTTTGTTCTATCGTACAGTACAGACTATAGTCAAGTGTAAGTCGAGTATATAGTCATAGAACATAGTAAAATGCACATTGAGTAAATACTGCTATAGTAGAATATTGATGATATAGGGTCTAAGTGGGGAGGGAATTGTAATGGGAGGTATGCACCTCTTAAGTCGGAGAAAAATCGGTGTTAATCGATATGCCACACGTATATTGTCAGTTAAAAAGTCCTAGAAAAAATAGACGCTGAAACGTTTCACTTTTCGTTTCATTTTAACAACTTTTCACTGCCCATCACTGTACTCGGTCCAATATAAGATGATTCGTTTCTTCAGTGCTATGTTGCCAATAAATACACTTCGAATTTTATTTTATACTGTAAGATGCTTATCATTATTTGTAAATAGCAACTGTGTAATCAATTTAAAGCAGTCGCATTAGTTGTTCGGTGTTTTCTTTGATGTTTGTCAGAATTCATCTTTACTAGACGAAGTATAGACAGAAATAAGAGTGCGAAATTATGGCAGCTAGTCCGAGTATTGCTCTCAATCATCACTGACAATGGGGAAGCTATTTGTGTCATTAAATATGAATAAAGTCTCTCAAATTCTCGACTCTTGTCACGTGTTATTCCCTAAATTCTAAAGGGGTACCATGAGATTTGATTTTGTATTTTCAAGATATTATTTTTTAGAATGTCTCATTTGGCCGTTACCGACATAATACAGTATTGACTTGGTTCTATTTATAAAAGTAAAGCTATCTTAACCCTCTAAAGTTTCCTCAATGAAGTTCCTTAAGATGTGGTTTTTGTCTTTAAAGAAAAACACCAGTAAAAACATATTATATTCGTTTAATTGTACGAATATTAAAATAAGTTGAGTAAATCTGGGTATGCAAAGGGCAGTAGCTATTAAACGGAGTTGTGTGTGACAATTTTTGTTTTCATCTCCTCTTATCCGAAAACTTCATCAATAATTTCTCATTTGAAAATTTGACTAGTTTTGTTCTATTTTATCGATTTAAATTCCAGTGCCTGAAGAAGTTTTTTTTAATGTGGAACACATTTTTATTTTGTTTTGTTTTTCTTTGAGTGAAGGAAAGAAAATATTTGAACCACCATTTTAAGGACATGTTTAGCTTTCTTAAAACATCAAGTCGATGATTACATACAAATGGTCTAGCCCTAAGTTTTATTTAATTGGGGTTTCTGATTTACACTCTCATTTCTTCTGTTCAAGCTTCCAAAAATGCAGTTCATTAGCTTATTCTGAAAGTATTCGCTGGACTGAGGCTCTGTTTGAGCTTTCGACGAAATTAACGTTCGTATTTTGCGCAATGCACTCTTTAAAGAGATAAAATAAAACATCGTTGGCCATTGCCATCAAACCACATTTGCATACGTAGAATCTACATTATCTGGGAAGTTGATGGTAATCCTTTCTGCGTACGTAAAGTGGTTGTAATCGACACCCATTACGTGACGCAGAAAATTCTGGAATCACAAAAGAGTATCGCATTCTATATGCGAAACGACGTGCGTTCATCATGTTGTTGTTTTTTTTCCCAACCTTCCTTACTTCCCACCTTTTTACGTGTACTATTTTTCCTATTCCTCTTCTTGTCGCCCTTTTACGCATGCCTTCGGCTGAAGTAAGAAAGGTATGTCAGTGTTATTTTAAAGAGAGGTTCGAGAAGCAACCAAAAAACATTTACCTCAAGTCTTCAAGTATCAACAGTAATCACCATCACGATGAGTACTCTGTGACCAGCAGCCTCTCTCTATTTCTTTCTATCTCTTTCTCTCTCTTTCTCTCTCTCTCTCCTTTCTCACCTCTTCTCCTCACACAACGTTCTTGTTGCGTTTTGTAAGCACCACGTGCAACCAGTTCTCCATCCCGGAATAATGTCAAATCCCCGAAGCAATCTATTAAACTGGTTTCATAGACGCGCGGTGCGACGTTGCCACGTATCCGCAACTTTATTATGTATACATTATTATAATTTATTCGCATTTTTTACATATATTTTTCTACACTTTACCCTCACACCACTTCGTACTTCCCTCAAGATTAGGCTCGCTATTGGTTTTGTAACCGCGAATTGTAACTAATTTAGCCGAGACTGCAGAATCCGCACTGACAAGTGGATATCGATTTGATTAAAATGGTTGAAGAGTGAAAAGGAAAGGGAAGAAAAATGCCAAACACGTATTGGCGCACGCGAGTCAAGCGGTGCGTTTCAAATGTCAACTCAAGAAAGTGAAAGATGAAGAAAAATAAAAATAAACCCCTGGTAAAGAAGGTATGCCCAAACGTGGGTACATTAACCGAGTACTTAGGGGTGCGAAATTATTAAATCATCGTGTTGTGCCTCTTGGTTAGGGGTCAATTTGCATGCATGCTGCCCATATATGTATTTTATACATATACATATATATATATACACACAAACACACACCTACAT
Organism: Ericerus pela; assembly: GCA_011428145.1. NCBI lineage: Eukaryota > Metazoa > Arthropoda > Insecta > Hemiptera > Coccidae > Ericerus > Ericerus pela. The sequence goes on along the minus strand of WOFM01001393.1, from coordinate 554,176 downwards.
ACATATAATCATATAATTATATATATGTGTGTGTGTTTCACGATCGTAGCGAACAGTGGAATGCAATGTATCCAGGTGTACTTGTAAAGTGCAATTTGTGGAATGTTTGTACGTGCTTTTCACATTTTCTTACGATGCTGTTGTTGGTTCGAATGCGAAGAAAATATCACCAGATTCTGGAATGGTGTTCGTCGCGTTCTCTTTGTGCACTCGTAGATCGAAAGTGAGCCCACAGTGCACCATTCTGCGAACTTGATGCATTTTATCGGCGGCGTGTCGTTCGTAAGCTGCATATTATAGTATTGCTTCCGAATCGTGTGCCACTGGAGAATGAAGACGAAATAATTATAGGCGTGGAGATCGGAGATGACACACGATCGAATTTGAAATTAGTTGGCGAAACTGAGTGTCGGCTCCCTGCTGTTTGTTGTTCCCGAACGAGATATGGTGAAAATACTCGTCTTGGTCATAGAAAACTTGTTTTTTTTTTTTTTTTTTTTTTTGAAGTAATGCGAGCAAGATCTACGACCGTATTTAAAAATATGTTCTATGGAGAAATTTAACCGAAAATTAACAAATTATTTGACTCTGGAACGTGGCTGATCGCTATAAAATGTGTTTAAGTATTCGAAAAAAAAACATCAAAGTTTTATGTTTTCCACGTATGTTAAGAGGAAGATGCAGTTGAATCGATTTGATTGGAGAAAATATGGCTGCTCCCCAGAAATGTTAGTTCAATAATTTTGATAAAAGTCGAAAATGTTTTTAATTTTTCCCCTCTGATTCAAATTTGTTTGGTGTAACTGTCGTATACAGTATTTTTATGTTACAAAGTTCGAATTTCTGAGGGGGCCAGAATTTTTCGTGACTCAAAATTGAGGAAATTCCCCCTTTAGCAGGGTTTGAACCGCAAACGACGTTCAAATCCTGCAATTGATTTCAATCTGTTCTCCGCCTTTTAATTATTTAGTACCTATGTTTTTAAAATTTTCTTTTTTAACTCTTTTGTCGCTCAAATAGAATGATTTTTTTCAGTTCGAATTTTTAATTAAATTTACCGTTCGCCTCCCACACGTTCCACAGTGGGTTGACTTGGCTATTTTCATCTTACTTTTATTATCACAGACTGATACTTTTCTTGTTTTTAGGAGCAAGTTCTAAATTCTGGATTCATTTTTTCGGTGATCTTAATATTTATATTCGATGAGGTCTATTCAAATTTCATCATCCTTTCGATTTCAAGCCCTTATTCGCAATTTTGTTAAGGTGGAGGAAGTCTTATTCGAATTTACGTTTTGTATTTTATTTGGAACAGTTTTCGACACTCTCGTATCTTAAACTTGAAGAGTAGAACCATTTCCTCAAATTCCCATTTATTTTTTTTCAAATCGTATTCATATGCTCCTCCTATTTTCATTCTCGAGTTCGGGTAAAATAAATTATTTATTAGAATACGTGTTAATTTGCCTGTCGAGTGTAACTGCGCAAAACTATTAAACAGATGTTGATAGAACTTCTTATTATAACGCATTGTCTGGAATTGAGCAGTCGACTATTATTCCAGTTACATCATCCGTGAAAACGTACGGATTGGAAAAACAGCGAAAAGAAAAACTGCGAAAGTAATGATCAATCTTTCGACGGTTCCATTATCTTAGGAAAGTCTTCGATATCGACCTGTTAAGCTTCGTTCGTATAATGAGGTGTGTTAATCCGAAGTTAATTTCAACTCCGGTTTAAAATAATTTCATTTCTGGTTTGAGCTCATTACACGATTTTCTAGCTAAGCATTGCCTAATGTACTGGAAAAATTGTGGAGTCTTCTCTCTGCTGTACAACAACTAGGCCGTACAATATTGTGGTAGGTGCCGAGTTGCAGCGGTTCACTCCGTACGTAATTAACCGATTCCATATTTTCGCTTTTTCGCCAGAACCGTTAATAGAAGCCCTATATCGCACCGGTCGTTAACCCGCTCCTCTAATTAATTCGTCGTAACTTAATTAGCTCTGCGCACCGTTCGCAGAAATTCGTTCGTCCGGTTCATCTTCGCGGCGAACCACCACTTCGGGACGCAATCGCCAGTAGCAAAACAGTCGGCAACGCGTACGTACCTCGAAACGTGTGCGCATTCACCGCGGGTGTGTTTGTTTGCGCCTGCATTCGGTATACCACCCCCGCCACACGAAGTGCAGTACCCAACAATTTTAATTATAGAAATACAATAAAACGACTACGACGCTCGACGCGTTCCAGGCGACGGCGACAACGCGCTGGAAATCCTGCCGAAGGTGTCGATTAGTTTCGAACAAACGTGAATCCAATCAGGCAATCATCTTCTCTGATACGCACCACGTATGGGTAACACCGAGCACCGAGCTAATCATAACTGACCATTGTGTGCGTCGGTAAAAGCCGAACATTGTTCGCGAGCGCCGTATCTTTTCTTCCACACTTTTCTCATTACACATCGTCATATATAGGCATCGAATACCTTCCAGCATTCCACAATGTACTGTATAATAATACCTATACATAATATATCGTCGTCGTCGCCGTTAACCTTTTTTTTTTTTTTTCTTTCTTCTTACGCAGAGAGGAGTTTTGGAAGACTTCAATTTTGTGTGAAGTAGTTTTGATTGCCGGTATACGCACGCTGGTTTGCTGTTACATTTTTTAGTCGAGCTCAACATTGAGACGTATAATATGTAATAATGTAGGAATAGAGGAGGAAGATCATATGGATGGAGGAAAGACTCCGTGGTTACTATACGTATTCGGCGCTACGTTAATTATATTTCTTGATTTCACTAATCGAATAATTAGTACTTATTCGTCTGCTTGTGCTCTCTCTCTCTCTCACTCTCCCTCTCTTTCTCTCTCACGATCTCTATTACTCCACGAAGCTCTTTCTTGGTATTTCTTTGCGGCGTTCGAGGATGATAATTAATATCCAGCGTATGAGATACTCTTTGGTACAGCCTTGAGAACGGCGACGGCTCATTGCATAGCAGTAGCGGCAGCAGCATTATCGTATAAAGGTAAGAAGCGATATCAGGAGGGAGAAAACAGGCATTCGTGGTATTTGAAGAGCTTGAGGTGGTGGTCGCGGTCACCATAACGCGAGTGGAAAGAAAGGAGGAAGAAAGGAAGAAAGGTGGGTAAGTGAAATAATAAAAATAAAATGACGGGAGGGTAAGATGAGAGGGGGAACACGCCGATGCACGACCGAATGAGAGATGAATAATTAGAGTGTGGATTGGTGCTTCGTGAAATATATGGCTGTTTCGTGCTCACTTGAGATTACCACAAGCGAACAGCATTGTGTACGTTAAGGGTTTAGTGGGTGTAAATGAGAGCTGCTCGATACTCTCTGCGCGTGATTATGAGAAAGATGCCGAAATTTTTGTGTGTCAATCTAATTAGAGGCCGATTGCTGCTCTTTGTGTTATCTATATTTCGCTCATGCTCTACGATCTCACTGTCCTAAAGTAGAGTATCGACGTTCGAATTCCTGTTGCCTGCCTAACAAATGAGTATTCGCTGGTGTATTTGGTGTTTTTTGTTTTCAATTTTTGTTATCTTTGCCAGAGTTTTCATTTCTCATCTGGCTAAAACTGATATTGTTTTCATGAAACTGTTTCCTCGATGAAGAGATTCTTCGTTGCCTGTAAGAAGCAAGGGTGTAGATAAAGGAGGGGTTCTGGGGGTCTAGACTCCGCTTTAAACAAGAAATAAAAGGTTTTTACATCTCAGTATTTTTGTCAATTTTGGTGAGACCTGTGGAAATATGTGGACCCTCTTCTTACGGCGGAACTATCTATGCCCTTGGTACGATGGGACCCATAGGGATCATACACTTTCTCCGTCAATCAAAATTGATAACCCAGAATGAAACGAGGGTATGATTGCCTCTTGGATTTTGATCAGTTACATGTAAGATGCCCAAATAGAGTAATGACATTGAAATGTGTGCTGTTGTATTATATGCTATGGTATGCCATGGATATGACAACCATCAGACGGTAAAATCAGCTGATTTTTCCTGCAAACAGCAGTTCATCATTTATTTGGGAAAAACCTTAATCGTTACCAAATTGTCGAAGAATATACTGAAGATTTAGATGAGATTTTCAACTCCGACTGGATAACGGGCCTGCTTTCGAATTTTACTGTCACGAATTACGTATCCATTTCAACAAATAAGCGTACCTAACGGACAAATTCAAATTAAATTATACTATTTTTTGGAGTATTCATATCGTAAATCGGACGAATATAACTGAAAACGCCCAATCTGCAACCAGTTGGACCTTTGAGTAGGAACGTAGGTAGGTGGTGAAGTACCTACCTTAATCGAAACCTGAAATTATATATCTGAAAAGTCCACTTTATTCCAATGTATTTTTATCGTTTAAATTCGTGGAAATAATTAAGTATACCCCCAACGCCTTTCACAAGAAAATTATTTGGAGAAATGTTTCAATTGCCACCAGGTGACGTCTGTCTGCATGACGTTTATCCATATACATATAATCATGCCGAAAGTATGAGACGAGTGACGAGTCCAAGCAAATTACGAGCGTTATTCCGAACTGCCTCAAATCAAAGAAATGAAAATTTGGGAAATTGAAAAACAAATTTTCATCGCGTTATTGCTACTAAAGTGGAAAATATGTAATGTCCACAACGTAGGAACCAAACTCGATAGAGGTACGGTTGTTGCGGATTTTGAAGGTACTCCTCTTGGACTTGCAGATAGCACCATAAACTATACTTATTTTCTCGAAAATGGAATTAGGTCTGTTTGGAATAAGGTAATCTAATTATTCGATTACTATCTGTTGGTTTGTCGGATAAATAGCATTGAATGTTTGATAATCTCGTTTAATTCGGGAAAACTTAGCCGGTTTTATCTATCGGATGCGGTGCACAATGGCTCTTAGGCCAGTTAGAATCTCAATATTACCATCATACGAATTTCTGAATAATGGGAAAAGTGTTGGAAATAGGAAAAACCCTTTTGATGCTTACTCGGCTAGAACTGACACTATCCCATCACTTAAGGCATGAAATGTCCCCAAGTAATGACTTATCGATGCGAAATCTGAATGCATCGGAGTTTTTAACCCAGTTTTCCTTAACGAACGGTTAAAAATGAATGAGATAAGACTTCGTTGCAAGTTCGTTGATGGAAAGTGGAAACCTTTGATCTGACAATAGCACGCGTCGAGATGAACGGAGCGACCAATATACTGTGTTTTACGAGTCTCCGTTTTCAGACCCCCTCTAAAATTACACACAACATTTTACAGACCCTCCCTCGAATCTCGCACTAAATTTAATCCAATGTGGAGAATTTTTCACAGTGCATTCTTCGACAGATGCTTGAAAAATTATGTATTTTCTTCTCTAGAGAAATGTTAATTAAAAACTATAATTTTTATCACCGCCACCTAATATTTTCGAATAATTGGTGCACGCGTACTTCAAATTTTCATGTTGATTTGTAAGACGTTCTCTTTTGCTGCTTATACATGATAAATTATATGTTTGTGTCCGACATACATAATATCTCTGACCACGTTTTTTTTTTTTTTTTTTTCTTGTTTGCAGTATGTGTGGGAACGAACGGACGTATGTCTGTGCCACAGAATCGGGAGCATCATTACCGCAATCTTCGCGATCGATATACAAACTGCACGTATGTCGACGGCAATCTCGAACTCACATGGCTGCAGGACGAACACCTCGATCTGAGCTTTCTGCAGTACATACGAGAAGTGACCGGCTACTTGCTGATATCACACGTCGACGTGAACAAAATCGTATTGCCAAGACTACAGATCATTCGTGGTCGAACTCTGTTCAAGCTGAACATACAGGACGACGAGTTTGCCCTGCTGGTCACCTTGTCGAAGATGAACAGTCTGGAATTACCCGGCTTACGCGGTACGTATCTTATTCAGACTTTTGTGCTCCTTATCGTACAATTTTATGACTTCCATATAGGTGTGCTTAAGATTGGGGAGAACTTGAAACTCCATCTTTCTGCTCTTCATTCTACAATTTTAAGATTTCAAGACTTCCGTAGAACTGCCCACGTAGGGATTCGAACAGGCATCCTACTTGTTATTTGCCAGCTAAAAGTGGTGAACTTAACCGCACAACCATTCCACCGTCGGCAATAAATGGCGAATATATTTTATATAGGACATGGTACGGTGGTTCCCGCACACTCCCCCTTAAAGAGACTCAACATGAGTTGGAGGATATGCACCGTTAGATGCTTTTGAAGTTTTGGCGGAGCTAAGAACACCTCTTACACCTACATGCTACGTAAGTATCTCCGTTGCACAGCGCATACGCCATCTACAGGATTTTTAAAATAAAAAATGGGATGCCTAATCTTGACTTGTTATCACTCTTACCCGTATTTGTTGAACGCTAAAAATTATAAAAGGATTTGTTAAACTTTAAAATATGATTCACAGTGGGTTTAGAAAAATATAAAAATGGTTCTTATATTGCAAATGGAGTTTCAAGAGATGTATATTACAAAATTTTGACCAAAAAGTATATCTGAAGGTTAAAAATTATTTAAGAGTTCCCTTGTTAATAATGTGCAAGAAATAATCGACTAGAATTATCGTCGCATAATTTGGAAAGTTTTGAGAGAAACACCTGGTGCTGTGAGCCCAAAAAAAAACAAAAATATTTACGAAGTAGAAATTATGATAGCATAATTATATAGAAAAATATTAAATAAAATGAAATTCATATGTACCTGCATACTTATGGTCATAGGGTCTTGTGTTGTATTTTTCAGTTCAATCAGAACAGGACTATGAAAAGAAAACACTTTGCCATTGCAAAGCTGGATTGGATTCATACAAACGTGCAGCAGCTGTATGCATTTTTGTAAATACGGAATGCAGCTGCTTAAAAATTGAATAAACCAGTGATTTGGAATAAACCATCTGATAAGCAATTAGAATGTTACAAGAAAAGATGCCAAATGACTTTATTCCTCATGAAAGAAAAAATTCAACTATCACTCTCAATTACACCAACCATGTTCATTGTTTTGAAGTTGACTTAGTTATTTTATGCAATTAAATTTTATTCCATCAACGCCTTTGAGGTCAACTTCAGTGATGAGTGAAATTGATAACATAAAGTACGTATTTGTTGTGTTTACAACCATCCCATTTTTTAAAACATTTGCTACCAGGTGGCACTCTCAGAGATGCTTACCTGGCATATATACTTTGACTTACACTTCCTGTATGGGTTTATTTCCACTATAAAGAGTGCCATCTATCGACAACATAAGTTAGGAAGGATAGTTATATGAGTTCCACCATACACAACTAGGGTATGTGCTCTTCTGCATATGTCAGGGGTCACCAGAAACAGAACTGCCAGCTCAGGGATTCGAACCAGCGTCCTATATGTTATTTCGAAGCTAAAAGTGATGGACTTAACTATATGGCAATTCCACCATCGGCTAGAACTGGCAAAAATATTTTACACAGAACAATGTACGGCGGTTCTCACAACTTCTCTATAGGTGCTAAGTTTGGGGAGAACTTGAAACTTCATGGGTATGAAATGAAATGAGAACTATTTTATCGGTATCCTTTTGTGAACAAATATTTTCTTATCCAAGGTCTTTTCATTAATATAGGACTTTCCAAGAAGATTTAGTGAACAGTTATCAAAATTTTTCAATAGTATACCTATTACTCTGAATTTTATCAAACGGAAAAAGGTCCACTTCTCATAATGCTTTCGAACTTAGGTTAAAATCTGATGAAATGAATTTTTCTGTGCAGCTCTTTCAATAATACAGACGTAATTTCTGAATATAAAGGAAAATGAGTCTGTGGAATGCTTATTTCCCAAATTTTCACAACATTTTAGCTTTGTTTTATTTTTCAAAAATAACGACACCGGCATGAGACAGAGGGAAGCTATTCCCGTACGTTCTCCAATTAGTGCATTCGTCTCACAAGAGTATAATAGCACCTCTTAGTGTCAACCCAGTGTCGACATGGCGTGCCAAATAAAACAAACCTTTTAAGACTAATGATAACCACTCCCTGGGCGATGAGAAGAATATTTCCCACTCGCCATTTTCTTTGAAATTAGTAAGTTTTAAAAATATAAATTCATTTTGACACTGGTGTGGTTTTAACGTGAAAGAATTCAATATATAGGTACTACGTGTAAAAGTATGAATATAATATCTTCTGTACGTAGGGGACTGGAATTTTTTACATATATCCATGTTTTCGCCCAAACGTTGTTTTTTGTTGGCCAGAAACTTGACGTAATTACCTATCTGTTTGATCGACTTACGAAAACTTGTACCCAATTTAAATCGATCAAAGAAAGGTAGAACATCAAAGTCGATGAAGATTCGTTTTTTTGTTGTTCTTTTGTGTAATCATGCTATAGGTATAATTTTTCTTTCAGTTTTTCTGACTCCAGATTTTTTTTTCTTTTGCTTTTGCAGATGTTCTATCGGGAAGCGTTGGCTTTTACAACAATTACAATTTGTGCCACATAAAAACCATCAACTGGGACGAAATACTGACCGGTATAAATGCGACCAACATTTATGTGTACAACTTTACGTTACCAGAACGCGAATGCCCACCGTGCCACAAAATGTGCTCCGCCGGTTGCTGGGGCGAAGGAGCTGACAATTGTCAAAAGTTTTCCAAAATTAATTGCAGTCCGCAGTGTTACCAGGGACGATGTTTTGGGCCGAAGCCTAGAGACTGTTGTCATTTATTCTGCGCTGGAGGATGTACCGGTCCGAAGCCCACCGATTGCTTGGTGAGTACAATTGTGTTTTTTGGTTTTTTCCTTTGCTTTGTGTAAATACTTTAAAAGGGGTGAATCATCTGCTCCATGTTTGTGATGTGGAATGAGCGCGCACTATAATTTTAATGATCCTTAACCTAATAATGAGCAATTGAAATTTCAAGACACTAATAAACCTATTATGTGAACTGTAAAATGAAAAACTACGTAGTCCAGGAGAAAATTATGCACTGTCAGTAACTTGCTAATAACTGAAACTGATAAAATATTACCTTTAGAAAACTTGACTGTCGAAGTTAAGTATTATTTTAGCCGAATTAGGTTAAAAATTTTAAAATAAATTATAATTTATTTTAAAAGACAAAATAAGTTTTATTCCCTTTATTACGATCAATTAGTTTAGATGCTTTTTTTTACGATTTAATAAGTTTTCATTTTGAGGTTTTGTAAAAGCGTAGTGACTTGATGCTCGGCTCTACTATCGTGTAGCTTTTTATTTGATTTTTCCACATGTAATTGGTAACTTGATTTTGAGAAAGGACTATGAACTATTTGGCAACTATGTCAGAATGCTATGAATAGAACTTGAAAGATACCTATTGAAAGAAGAAAATTTGGTTTGACAAAAATTTATTATTCATTTTTTTGTAGAACTGTCAAGTTGACAGGTCAGAAATAAAATAAATTTTTCTGGAAAAAGGTATTTAAAGGTTCTATCTAAGTACTGTACGTTGATAATAGTTTTGTTGATCTCCACTATCATTTCTTTATTTTCCCAGCGAATTTGTCGCAAATCCTACTGGTGATTTTATCTTTTTTTTACCCCGTTTGTAGCAACATGATGTTAAAATTAACTTCGTAAAGTTTTAAGGGTGAGTATGATAGAAATTATCGGTTTCATGAGAAAATAAAACGATTGGTACCATTTTCCTATTTTCAGCTAATTTTTTTTTAATGTATATATGTATATGTATCGCCTAAAATTTGTGTTCACCGTTTTTGAGGCAATTTCCAAAGAGATATAGCTGAAATTTTCTCAAAAGGTAGTCATTTTATAAGACCAGGTCTGATAGGAAAGAGTAGCTTATTGGTTCAGTAGTTTCTGAGAAAACTAGAAACAAAAAATTCCTCGAAAAGTTGTTTTTTCTAAGAAGATCGGGCTGAAATTTTCACGATAAATTTTCCTTATGTGGTTACAAATCTGACAAATGTTGAGTGACTTTTAGTTCCGTAGTTTCCGAGAAAACTGGAAAAGAACAAATTAATGAAGAAAATTTTTGTGTTCGCCGTTTTGAAAAGAACTATGTGAAAGATAAGATTGAAAATTTCAGGAAAGATAGTCCTTATATAGGACCAGGTTTGATAGGAGTTGGGTGCTTATTGGTTCAGTAGTTTTTTTTAGAAAACTGGTAAATAAAATATTACTGGAAATCTGGTTTTTCCAGAATTTTGAGGTAACTTTGGAAGGGATCTAGCTGAAATTTTCACGAAATGTATTTCTTATATGTACGACTAAGTCTAAAATGATTTTCGTGTTTATTGATTCAGTAGTTCCCGAGAAGAACTTAAAACAAAAAATTTGCTGGAGAAGAGCAAGTCAGCTGTTAGAAGTATCTTTTCCGTATTTACGGCGCAACGGGTTATTTTATTTATTTTACTTAAAAGTGTGACTTATGAAATTTCGATAAATCGATATGATTGATAGATAGCTATAACTGCTCATTGTTTTTTGCAATTTTTTCACTCATTTGGAATTCAGGGTTGTTTATTGAATTTTAGATGTAAATTGCCAAATTGGGTTTTCTAGCGAAATATTACTGCGTTGGAGTTGTTCATCCTTCAGACTATTGTCGATTATTTGGTACCGATGAATCAAAAGTATCTAGAAATCAATTTTCACATCAATATTAGAATATTCCTGAATATAGGTTTCCCTTAGGGTGATATTGGCTCATGATTTTTAAAAGCTTTCTTATTTGGATTTCTTTTTCATTTTTAGGTTAGGGTATCCCCGTCACTCGTTGTGCTATCTGGTCCTTTTTATTTCTCTCGTTCTCTCGACTCTTTGCATTTATCATCAAGCCTTCCATTTTTTATAGCTGGGTCATGATTTTTGCTTTAATAATCCTATATTTTCTTCCTTCAAATACCTACAATATTTTTTCTATTTTCTATTTTTCCCGTTTGCCATGTCCAGAGTGGAAACCGTCCACTTAGCTCAGCCATCCCGCCAGTACGACTCTGCGACAACATTGAGTTCTCGAAGATGGATGATGGATGAGCGAAGGCATCTCACAGTTGCAATCTTAATATAACTTAGGTAGTGTCATGTACTATCAACTGCGTGCGTTACAATTCATATACTCGTTCTTTGAACTTTAATCTCTTTCAGGCTCTTTATTTCTTTGGGGTCATCCTTTTTTTATGATTTTTCTAATATTTGAATTTTGTTACTGATAATTGTAACTAATGTTCAATGGTCGAATCTATCTTCTGACATTCCTCAGCATCACCCTTCATTGAATGCAGTATGGAGAGCGAGTATATTCATGGATGAAATTCAAATCTCCTGTTCAATTGTATTATTGATAAAGAATTTCTGAGACATTTTCTATCCAATTTCGATTTTTGCTTTTGCATCTAATGTTATTTCGATGGACGGTGGTAAAACACAAAATCATTTTTCTCAGCTATCGATTATTTTAGTTAAATGAAATAAATTATGTATTGAAAAGAATTTTTCATCGGAATATAGAATTTAAATCGATAAATATGACGAAAAATGGGGCTTTCTTTTGCTAGAGTTATTTAACTCCATTTCAGTTTCAGCTGAACATAATAGCAGTTTTAAGACAGCAACATTGATGATGATCCTAGTATTGAAATTAGCTCGCGACTGTATAGACATATGTACATTGGATTCTTGAGGAGTCAATAAAAAGAATGAGAGTCAGTCAGTGAGTTGAATCCTTGAATGACCATTTTTGTAATACCCTCACTTTTATTGGAAACTAAACACCATATCATTTTGGTCAACCTACTTTATAGCTAAGAAGTGCGTGAAGTCATTATCACTATAGACGTTGTGGTTGGTTGGGGAGAGAGGAAAATGTATTGATGCATATTGTTATACAATGATAAGCATCATTTTGTGGAGTAAACAAATATCGTATTTTAAGCAGATAAGTGTGGATATGATTTATGACATCAGGCACTTCTTAGTGTGAACAAAGTATAGTGTATTGTTGGTTAAATTTTAGCTTATATGCATATGTTTTCTTTGCTCAAATCAAACGACTCCTAAAAATGATAGGTTTACGAATCACAAGATACAATTCAAACAAAAATCGAACTAGGTATTGTCACAAACGATGAGTTCTTCCGAAGTGTTTCCATCGAATAAAACGTTTAGTCTTTATTTATTTATTTATTTATTTGTTTGTTTATCTTTTTGCATTCAAATCACAGGCTTGTCGCAGCGTCTACGACGAGGGGATGTGCACACAAGAGTGCCCGCCGATGCAGCGCTACAACCAAATAACATATTCGTGGGAAACGAATCCGAATGGCAAATACGCTTACGGCGCCACCTGCGTCAAAAACTGTCCCGACCATCTGCTCAAGGATAGCGGAGCATGCGTGAAAAGTTGTCCACCGAATAAGCGTGCTTTGAATGGCGAGTGCGTTCCATGCGATGGGCCGTGCCCAAAAACGTGCCGAGGTGTGCCTGAGGTGCACGATTACAACATCGAATCATTTAGGGACTGCACGGTCATTGAGGGCTCCATATCGATACTGGACCAAACGTTTAAAGGTTTCCAGCTGATATACGAGAACTACACTATCGGAGCGAAGATACCGGCCATGCATCCGGACAAGCTGGAGGTGTTCAGCACGCTGCGGGAAGTCACCGGCTACCTAAACATTCAGGGATACCACGAGAAGTTCACAAGCTTGTCGTATTTTAGGTGCGTTGCATTTGTGGTTCTTTGTAGGGAGGCGAAATGTCGACTTATTGGGCCACAGTGACGTGAATGTGGCAACACTATCCAAAAATCGGGTTTCCACTTTTCAGCTAGCCTCCGCCAATGTAAAACTGATGTAGATATTATTTAAATTGTAACTTTTATTGGAATATCCACATCCCCCTCAGAAAAAGCTTCGAAAAATGTTTAGAATCATTTATCCCGAAATTTGCGGCGTTGCCATTTTCACTTTGTTGCGTGATAAATCGAGTTAGGGCTTTCGTGGTTTTCATTTACGACAAACATGTCGTAGGAAAGTACAGATTTTAATTGGTTCGATAATTTTATTTATTTTTTGTTCCTTTCTGTAGAAATTTGGAAGTGATTGGTGGTCGTGAGCTAACGGCAGCCTATTTCGCTTCATTGTACATTGTGAAAACGTCGTTGAAATATTTAGGACTGACGTCGTTGAAAAAGATACACTCAGGTGGCGTGGCAATATTAGAGAATAAGCATATGTGTTACACGGAGGGTATAGACTGGAAGAAGATTAAGAAGTCACTGGAGCACGGTACTCTATTGCAGAACAACAAAAAATTCGAGGAATGCTGTAAGTAGATAGATTAGATTTTATTTTTTTTGGCTGTGTTTTTCTTCAGCTTGATGTAAAACTGAAAATTGAAAATATTACTTTTAATTTAATCGTCTTAAATTCGAAAAAATTTTGGTTTTGACAAATTATTCAAGTATAATAAGTTATGAACTTTTGAAAATGAAGAAGGTGAGGAAAATTGGTGGTATTTCATTTTTTCGAAGATGAAAACTAGTAGTTACGTGGATGATTTCAAGTACTAGGTCACTCAATTCCTAAGGAATTGAGGAAGTTTTTGTAGATTATGTGTAAAACATATGAAGATCTCGAAATTTTTTTATTTTTTCATAAATTTTCGCAAATATCCAAATTTTGAGTGATTGTCGGAGCAAAGGGGAATATAATAAAATTGAATATAAACAATATTCCTGACGCTGATCCCAAATTTTGTTGACAAAAATTAATACCATTTTTTTCTTCCAAAATCGTGTTTGTTTGAATAGCATTTCTTATAATTTCATAATTATGTCGTATCATTCAGTCTGTTCATTTTTACAACCCCATATCATCACCCTCTGTAAATCTTTTGACTGTTCATTATTCTCTTAGTTTTTCGAAACTTATATTCATCAGGGGTGCAATCATGAAGTAAATTGATAATTGATAGCGATTGATACCTCGTCTAAAACACGTGGGCCATCAACTTTTATCAATTATTAGTTCAGTTCATAATCACGGGCCAGAGAACTTACTGAAAGTCTTTTGTATTTTAGAAATCAGTTTCTTATCTGTTCTATTCGAAAACTTCTTCTTGTTATTTTTTTCTTCATTGCACGAATTAAATTTAGGCGAATGTGCTTTTTTTAATCAGGATAAGTAGTGAAACTTTTAACAAAGCTGTTGGCTACTGATGTTTAGTATACGATCATTCAACAGATCTTCAAATTAGCAGGTTCTTGTTCTGTTATTAACGAAGTCCATACTAAACATCCTTGTACATCCTGTATTACGTGGATATGGCCGATCCACCGTTATACTCCCGATTGCGATTACCAATCATGCTGCAGAGCAGGCGTCGTGAACTACGTGCTTGCCTTTAAGGTTCTTAGATAATCTGTGACGAATCACATTGTTTTCATCACGTCGTAGGGCCCTGTTCTCTACAAACTCAATTAAAAGAAGAAAGAAAAAAATATTGGTCTTATTTATTTATTTATTTTTTGTTTTTTTGGCGATGAAGAAGATACCTACTGCGGAGAAAGGATAGCCATAAAATTCGGATATTTCCACGTATGAATGAATCGTCACTAAAGCTAATTCGTTTACGACTTTGATTTTATTTTGCAGTAAAAGACAACGAAATATGCGATTCGGAGTGCTCGAACGAGGGTTGCTGGGGTCCGGGCACGCATCGCTGCGTGTCGTGCGCCCATTTCCAGTACAACGACCGCTGTCTGCCTAGCTGCGACGTTGTGCCTGGCCTGTTCAAGGCGAACGCCAGCCAGTGTTCGCCGTGTCACGAGGAGTGCGAGTCAATGTGCAACGGACCCGGCCCGGAGAACTGCCGACTGTGCAAGCACGTGCGTGACGGGCTGACGTGCGCCCGCTTCTGCCCCATTACCAAGTACAACAGCAGCGGCGAATGCAGACCCTGCCACCGAAACTGTGTCGACGGCTGCCAGGGGCCGGAGAACACGATCAGTCTGAATGGATGCGTGTCCTGCCACAAGGCAATAATTAACGGCGACTTTGTGGTATGTGTTATACGTGTATTTCGAATTTTTGAGGGTGCATTTACGCCCTTTTTGGTTGGGGGGGTTGGTTCGAACTGCGTCCGAAGTTTGATTAGTGTGTTGAATCGAACGAATAAGTTCGAACGTTCGATCTCAACCCCAAAATCAAGCGTCTTGAACATTTCAACTAGTTGAATTCGAATCGCAAGGCTTTTGAACGGTTTCTGCTTGCAGAATCCGAATACGTAGGCCTCCTCAGGTTCTGAATCCTTTCTTCAAACGCCGAAAACATGATTTTTATTTTGTCTCTCCATACGTGCCACTGTTCATCTTGCAAAAGGTGACGCACGAATGAAGGCTAATCAAAGACGCTGTTGGGACTGCGTACTTGTTCGCTTCATAATTCTGCCTTCACGTTAATTCCATAGTGTACAACCAGATGAGAGGGGCAAGGGGCGAATTTTTTCAGGCCCTAACTTTTTAGAGACCCAGAATGTAAGAAAAAAAATTTTTTTCGATTGCTCTTTCAAAATTGACTTCTTGAATATTGTAATACTCGGACAAATAAATTCTGAATACGAAAGTCTACGCAGATATAATTTTCGATTTTTTGGCGGGCACTTCAAGATTTTTCTCCTTCAGGCTCGAATTTTCTCTCTACAGCCCTGCTCTTCAACATGTAGAACGAGTAAAGGGTATTTTCGATCAAAGATAGATGAAAAGATACTCGTGGGATTGTGTTAATTTTTTTTTTTCTGGTATTTCTATACGCTCACATTAATCCCATCGCACAATAAATTAGCCATTGGACGACACAGTTATGCGAGCTAATATCGATCGTGCGCGTTTGCAGGAACGTTGTCTGCGAGCAGACGATAGTTGCCCTGACGGCTATTACGAGGAGTGGCTGGGACCCAGCGAGCAGGGAGCGCTGAAGCCGTTGGCCGGCAAAGCCATCTGTCGCCGATGTCATCCGCAGTGCAAGAAGTGCACCAAATACGGTTTTCACGCGCAAGTGTGTCAGGAGTGCGCCAACTACAAACGTGGACAGATATGCGAAGAGGAATGCCCGCCAGACCACTACGCAGACAATGCGACCAGCGAATGTATTCCGTGCTCGCCCGAGTGCCGCGGCTGCTACGGTCCGGATACGATGCACTGCTTCAGTTGTCGCAATTTCAGAATATTTTTGGTACGTACCTACCTAACCCTCTGCGACAAATTTATAGTTCGTCGGTTTGTGCCCGTAAGGATAATAATTTTCTGGAGTTCTCGGTAGTGGTGCCGAATTAGATCGGTTCTGTCGACAGTATCGATACTTACTTTCGAAACTTTCAGTTCTTGTAACTACTCGCAGATAACGTTGCAAAAAGTCCGAAAAGTGATGAAAACATCTAAACTGTGATAAATAAAATGTTCTGTTGAGTTTTCCCTCTGTGACTTTTAGTGTTTTACCTTTTTCTTTATTTTTTGGTTGAAGATTTCATAATCCGTATTCTGTGGTGAGGTGGTCGGTTATCTGAATAGTTATTATTAAAGTTATTATTTCTTATAAGAATTTATTGTATTATAATATTTTTATTAACGACGAATCTACGACATGATGATATACTTTCCATGAATAAATTGTAATTACTTAAGTCACAAATAACGTTATGAAAAAAGTATCGAAAGTATCGATCCTTTGGCTGCAAAGTATCAATACTATCGATACCTTTTTTTTTTTTTTTTAAATATTTGGCACCATTAGTTCTTGTCGGTTAATTTTGTCAAATTTTTCCAATCTTCCTCCAGGATAGAATTCTATTTGACTTCCAACGAGTCGAGATTTAACATTTTTTGCATTCAGTATTGAGGAGAAATTGTTGAAAGTATGTCAGTTCCATCTGCTTGTTAACTAAAGGCAGATTCACAATTAATGGGAAGTAAAATGAGAATGAGAGCTAAAATGAAAACAGGAATGAGAATTTTGAGGGTCCGTTCACAATATTTTCTCAACGGGAATGGTAAATGATAAAATTTGCGACGAACGTCTCGCGGAAGAAAATTTTTTCACCGTAATAAATTTGAAAACGAAGGGAGGAATTTTTTTTCATTATTCTCTAATGATTTTCTGGCCTTTTGATACTCGCAGACATGGAGATAGCGGAGGCATGTTTCGGACGATGCGGGGGGCCTTGGTCAGGGCCTCCCTGCATTTAGCCAAAACATGAGTCCGAAATTTTTGTAATTTCAACCTAACTTTCCAAAGTCATATTTTTGTGTGTTTTTTAGGCTTCAATGATCAAGTAAGGAAAAAATATTGAAATTCTTTCTATTCGAAATCAAGCTCTCAAATTTAAATTTAAAAAGTTCCAATAAAACGTACTGGAAATTTTTCCTACCTGCATCATTGTATTGATTTTCTTTTTTTTTTTTTACCTCATCCCTGCCTTTCAAATTAGAAGATAACCATAAAATAGTTACCTGTTTATGGAGATGTATTCAGTTGTGTTCTTTTTCGTTTGTTTTTTTTTTTTCTCGAAAATTAGGGACTTTGATCTTCAACGAAATGTGTGTAATCAACACGTTCCCACTTTTCATTTGTGATTATAGAAAATATACTCAGAGTATCAACTAGTTTTCCTAATTGTTTTACTTAAATAAATTATAAAAAAAAAAAAAAAAAAAGATTTAATTTTGGTCTAAATATCGAAAGGGAGCAATTTTGCATGATTGTCTCGTTTTCCTTAGACTGTGGGAAAAATTCTCATAGCGAAGGGAGATGGAAGTTCTGTGATGCTGTAAATATCTCCAAATTTTCCTCAAAATATCCAAGAATAGTCTCATAGTGACATGATTGGGAAATAAATAAAATCAGAAAATAAAAAGATTGTATCGTCTTTTAGAAATTCTTGCGTTATGATGTGAAATAGTTCCATTATTTTTTGCAACACCACCCCCCAAAAAAAAGAAGGCAAATATTTGTTTATTTTAGAGTCAAATAATAATGATTAATTTTACTTTTTTTTTTAACAAAACAATTCTCGTACACCTCATTTGCCCTACTCTAGAAAAAATTTCTCAAACAATTTTTTAGAACAAAAATAATTAATTTAATACTGGAGAGTGCGCATGCCTCCAACAATATTTTTTCGCTTTATATTGAAATTTGCTGCTTTTTTGTTCTGTTAAGGAGCATTGAAAAAGGAATTTTTCTGTTGGGTGTTGCAAAAAATAATACACGAATGTATGGATGAAAAACGTGCTTTTTTTAACCGAAAATTCAATTGCTAAACATATTTTTCCCTGGATATTGTTGTGTTATCGAAGACGTCGATTAAGACTTGTGCACAAATTTATAGCCAAATACATACAGTTTTGTCTATGATTCAGTGACGTCCTGAGAGAATTTTTCAGGCAAAGGGGGTGAATGTTCGAATTTTTCGACTAAAAAAAATATATTTATACGGCATATAATTATACGGATCGAATTGGTAACCTCCTCTTTTGCTTTTGAAGTCGATTAAAAATACTCGAATTTTCCAACTGCTCTCAAAATTTGCCGATTTTCCAAGTGATTTTTTTGGCTGTGGGGTGATTTACTCCCTCATCCCCCGGTCGGGACGTCCGTGCTTAATTTTAGGGTAACATTTAATCGATTAGCCGTGTAAAATCATGTCTTTTCTTTCATTTCTCGCTGCAAAATACCAGAAAAATTTATTCAGTACGCAAATTTTTATTCCTATTCGATGTCAGTAATCGAAGTTTAAATGTTTCAGGAGGGTAACAATACGATAACCAACTCGACAGCGTTTAACTGCACAGCCGCTTGTCCGCCAGAATATCCGCACAAAAACTACAACGACGATGCTGTAGAACCATTTTGTTCGGTGGAGCCGCCCATGTCTGCGTCTACCTTGTAAGTGTTCTATGGCTCGATCTTCAACTTAAAGCTGTAGCAAAATCTTTAAAATCACTACAGGTCGATCCACTTCGATATTAACGAAAATACATTCCGCATGACAAATAACGTGAACGGTTGCATTGCCTTCATCTCATTCTCTGTTGGTTGTTGATTCCACCGACTGAAATTAGACTACACTCGAACGAATTTTTGGTGTCACCAGAGATGGGAAAATTCTTAGTGTGGCCAACATTGCACTGTGATTGGCCAATTTCAGTCAGTGGAACTGTTGGTATCGTACAAAACTGATTATGCCTGGGAAATCAATTGACCTGTAGTATTTCAAAGACTGTGGGCCTACAGGCTATAGCGCTTGCACTCAAACCTCTTCGGTTATAAACCGCCACTCGTTGACGTTCGAAACCTCGACTGACTACTCATATGCGCTCGTTGTTCTCTGTCTCTTGTGTCCGCAGCGGAGAGACGACCAACTATCTCATTGTGATCATTACCATTGGTTTGGCCATCTTCCTCGGCATGATCTTATGCTTCGTACTGAAATATCGTCAAGACAGGCAGAAGGAGAACGCGGTGAAAATGTCGATGGTGCTGACCGGCATCGAAGACAGCGAACCGCTGCATCCGACGAACGTGAAACCGAATTTGGCCAAATTACGAACGGTTAAACAGTCGGAGATCCGCAGAGGAGGTATTCTAGGCTCCGGAGCGTTCGGTGTCGTCTACAAAGTAAGTTAGCAGCCGAATTGTATAGGCGTTTTGACATTTATACGGACTTGGGTGTTGAGCATGTTTGTACGGAAGTTTTTTTATTTATTTATTTTTGTTCGTTTTGCAGGGTTTTTGGTTTCCGCAAGAAGAGCACGTGAAAATTCCGGTCGCCATCAAAGTGCTGCGCGAAGGCAACGGAGTGAATACGAGCAAAGAGTTCTTGGAGGAGGCGTACATTATGGCCAGCGTCGATCATCCGAATCTGCTGAAATTGTTGGCTGTCTGCATGACGTCCGAGATGATGCTGATCACGCAGCTGATGCCGCTCGGCTGTCTGCTGGACTACGTGCGCAAGAATAAGAATCAGATTGGCTCGAAGCCGATGCTGAATTGGTGCACGCAGATCGCAAGAGGTACGCTTAACAAACAATATTAGCCGATGAAAAAAAAGTTTTACACTCGCGTATTCTCAGTGGCACAAATATGACGTATTTGAGAATTTTATACAGGTATTTCCTTCATAGTCATTCGATATTTGCAACGGTGGCGTAATCATAAAGAGTATATCAAAAAAAATAAAACATTTTTTTATGTTTTTTCTTTTGTCTCTTATCAGGTGTTTTTTTTTTTCGGATCTTTTGATTTGTTTGCCTCTTCTAAATGAAAATTTGACCATGTAATCGGCTTTGTAATCTTCGATGTTTCTATGAAAACAGAATGAGTTTTGAGAAATTTTTTTTTTTCGTTTTTGTTTATTATTTTTACCCAGGGATATTATAATTGATCTCACAAAAGAATTAGGAGTGGAAATTATGAAAATTTTTCGTTACGCGACAAAAGAAAACTATTGTCACCATTTTCCCATTTTGAACTTTTTTTTTTTTTAATGTATATGCTTATAGATGCGCTAAAGCAACGCTTTGGCTTGTACTGACGTAGTAACTCTGTTTAATTCGTTATTTTGACAGAACAAAGAAATAGCTGGCGCATGTGCAGGAATTTTTCAATAATTTTCATATAAATTAGACTGCAAAAAAGGGGTTGTGCGTTTATTATTTTGATTTTGATGTATGTATCGTCTAAATTTTTGGTTTACAATTTTGAGAAAACTATAAAAGGGATAGGAATGAAATTTTCATGAAACTAGTCATTATAAAATATATAGAACCAAGTTCGATGGGAGTTTGTTGCCCATTGGTTCTATCGTTTTTGAGAAAACTGGAGAACAAAAAATTCCTGGAAAAGTGGTTTTTCCAGATTTTTTTGAAAACCACAGAACGAATTGGATTGAAATTTTTACGTAGGTAAATTAGTTTGATAACAGTTAATTTAGCAATTAACGAAAAATCTGGAAAAGAAAATTGTGTGTCTTCATTTTTAAGAAAACTACGAAAGGGATCGGTCTGAAATTGTTCCAACAAATAGTCCTTTATATTGGATCAAATCTGATGATAATTTGATGCCTATTAATTTGGTACTTTCTGAGAAAAATGTAGAACAAAAATAAAAAAATTGTTTGAGAAAAGCAAGTCGCATCTGTTGCTTGAAGTATTTTTATTATTTATTATTTATTATTCTATGCTTTTATTTAACTCCATTTGAGAACGGAATTTTGACTTTGTTTTTGGTTCTTGTGTGAATAGACCTAAGAATAGTTAACAAGTTTGTCACTACCGCATTACCAAAGCACTAGGATCGCAACAGCTGGTTAAGTTACGTGTTTTTTTGTGTGTGCAATAGGGTTTGCTTTATTTCATTTCACACGTATTTCACGTCTTGTAAAAGCATTTTTTTTAAATTAATTTTTAACCTTAGACATGTATGCTCTACAAGCCCCGAGGATGCTGCTTAGTGGCTCTTTAGCTTGTGCCATTTACTTGGCTTGTGGATAACACTGTAGAATTCGTTATTTCGGGGGAAGCAAAGAAAATTTCTTGTTATCGTGAATATGTGTGGACTTTAGGGTAGTGGCACGTGCGCATCGAATATGAGGGAATATATTACTGAATTAATATTGTGAAATAATTTTGACAAATTAATTTCGCCCGACTTGTACGTTTAGTATAGTGGTTATAACCTAGATGGCTAACTTCCCATGTATAACACATATATTAAAAGTGGGTCCAAAATTTATGTCTACTTACGTCCGACACTACGGGCATATTGTTACAAAATATACACGTAATTACATGGACGAACATTTTTGTTTGGATTTATTTTCTAAACTATCGATCGTATTGAAAATTTTTTAGATGTTGAAAAAATTCCCCTTTAAATTTTCTTACTGTACAATTTCATACCGAATAAATCCTGAAAAATTAATTTAAGTCCTTATAGCGGCGTGTATTTTTCCTAAAAAAATCCATCAAAGTATATAGTATACATGTCCAAGTTTTTAACATATTATTTTTGTATTCACGGCACACGAGGTTACAGCTTAGGATTTTGTTTTTCTTTTTTATTATTAATTGTAGATATAAATTGGCAAACTAGGTTTTCTAGTGAAGTACTGGGTTAAAGCTTTTTTGTTCTTTGTGCCTATAGGGTCTTTGGGAAATACTTTCTATTATTTGCCAGCCTCATTCATATCAGCTGAATGCAGCAAAAAATTCCGATATAAATCGTGTAATACTCGATTTCAACTTGTGATTTCGTAGTTTTTTTTTTTTAATATATATTTTTTTTATCATTTTCTTTCAGGTATGTCGTATTTGGAAGAACGTAAAATGATCCATCGAGATTTGGCCGCCCGTAATGTGCTGCTGCAAACGCCGAACTGCGTTAAGATCACCGATTTCGGATTGGCCAAATTACTGGACGTGAACGAGGAGGCGTACACAGCTGCCGGTGGCAAAATGCCCATCAAATGGTTGGCACTCGAATGCATCGAACAGAAAATATTCACCCACAAAAGCGACGTGTGGGCATTTGGTAAGTTGCAGAGGAGGAGACCACAGTTCGATGTCCTTCGTACCCGATGTTTATTGTAGGCGGTAGCACTGCTACTAATATCTCGCGACCGAGTTCATAAATCTGTGACCAGCTCAAGTCTGCGACTCGGTGTCGATTAAATTTCATCTCCATCTATCGTCGTTTTGCAGGTGTGACGGTGTGGGAAGTGCTGACGTACGGCGAACGACCTTACAAGGATTGTAACGCCGAAGAAGTTTCCAAATTCTTGAAGTCGGGTAAGCGGTTGCCCATCCCTGAAATCTGCACCACAGAAGTGTCGCTTCTGATGCTGAAGAGTTGGCTGGTTCCGCCGGAGAGTCGACCCACGTTCAAGGAGCTGGCCGACGAGTTCGCGAAAATGGCTCGCGATCCAGGTCGCTTCTTAGTCATCCAAGGCGATCGACACATGAAACTGCCATCGTTTTCGGTGCAGGTAGGTGTCCGCACATTCAGTGTCCGTCCATAGCGAAAGGAGTTTTATCTATTGGTTTGTCTTGGTGTTGGGTAGCAATGTGGGCCGTAAAGAAGTTTTGGCCAAATTTCTTGATTTGGACCTGATATAGGCTCAATTAATCAAACTTCTTGACTTCTGGTTCAGAGCCTAACATTTAGTAGGTCTGCTTCTTGTTATAATTCTTGGTTGATTAATCGTGAAATGTGGGAAGGAGGTGTGGTCATTATTATTTTGGGGCGAATTCTACGTTAGTAAGAAAATTATATCTCCATAAAGGAGAAAAGAGGAAAAATAAGAAAATGGCGAAAAAGAAAAATTTAACTGGATTTTTGTTGTTTTTTGGGTGTAAAGGTTTTGTTTTTTCTTTTCAGCAGAAATTATGAAAAATTTCCATAAAAATGCCATTTGGTACCCACTAAATGGTATTTTTCAAATTTTCTGATTCAACATGGTTATTGATCATTTTGAAGAGAAAAAAAAAAAAAAAAAAAATTATTGGAACATTTTCTTTCTTATCGTTGGACGTCGGTACCGTTATTTCTTAAAAAATTTATAACACTCGTGGTTTTTTGACGCTATACAGGGTGTCCTATGAACGTTTATCCGGCCATATTTCTTCGAAAATATTGAATGTATCGAAAAAAACACAGACTTTTCCCATAATTTTTAAGAATCTATCGATTGAGCTTAGTGCGCATTTTTTGAAACCATGGACAATATGCACATTGCCCATTAACTTAGTTATTTCAAAAATGAAAAGTTATTTTTCAATTACAAAATGCAGATTCGAATTTTACACAAAATTTCATGCTCACCGTGCTTAATCGATAGCTTTTTAAAAATTATGAGACACTTGTTTTTGAATTTTCGATATATCAATATTTTTGAAAAAATATGGCCTAGTCAATGCTAAAGGGACACCCCGTATATTAATTTCTCTCTTTTTGCTAACAAAATACATTCGAAACGCCGAAATTACAACGTTGTTAGGTGTTTACCCCTCATGTCATTAGTAGAGCTACAGTTGGGCCAGAGGAGGCCATGCGCCCCATTCGGCCCTTCACTGTCCTCCTGAAAGAAAATGGGTGAGCAACCACTTCGGGTTTCGTGAATCGATATTCGATTCGTGTCACCACAAGAATTATTTTTGCATCATTTCAATTATATTTGATGATAAATTATCAACATTGGCCTAAAAAAAAAAAAAACTATAAACTTCCAGGGCCCTCTAGTGGGCCACCCAAAAACAATATATCTACGCTACTGATTCATGTACTCAGCTCAGCATTGATGTGAAAGAATTATTTTGTGGTCACACCATCAGAAATAGGTACTCGATATTCGCTGTTGATGTTCTCACGTTTTTGGTTGGGTTTAGAAACCGTATGAAAAGTGTTCCAGTTCTTTTATCGCATTTGGTTCGCACCTGTTGCAAACCATAAAATCGTAGGTATACTATTTTGCTAAACGTTTTTATCGTCAGAAATTTTAATACTCGGGTATATAACGTCAATTATATTCGAAAGTGTTAATTTGTCTGAAAATGAGTACCTACCCTATATTGTTCTGCTTGAAGATTTTCTGTATAGGATGTTATAATTAATCGTTTGATTCAAAAAAGGATCTAAATCTGCCAAAACAAATTTAAAAAAAAAAGAAATGACGTTGCTACATTATTTATGCTAATAAATTGATATATTCGTAGGATTTCTTCTAGTTTTTGACACGAAGATGTCATTTTTTCTGCAAAATTGAAGGAACGATATCGCATTCCCGATGAAAATTGTACCTTCAACAAATGCCTTAAAACCAGTTTCGTAAATTTTTCTTTGGTTGTCATTTTAATCGATTCTCAATGGTGCCTAAATTTGAACAAAATGCATTTAAGTGACTTAATATTATGTAAAACTAAAAAGTCTGAAAGTTTTTCTTAGTGTTCGATCAGTCAATCTCATAAACTTACAATTTTCTTCTTTAATTCCCGTCTTTCTTCCAATAATTCAGACCTTTTTGAACAAAAAAATTTGTCTAGGATTGAACAGATTTCAACTTTTTTGGTCTAGAAAAGTAAACTATTTTTCAGTTCAGTTGATGGAGTTTGCGTGGCGTAGTGGATTGGTGTTCGTCTCTGCGATCGAAAAGTTTTTAATTCGAGACCAGCCGCCATCACAAAATAGCGGGGTATTTTCTGCTCAGTTCTGTTGATGTCTGAGTATATGATTTAAGAATTCATACTGGTAGATCATTGGCTATCGAAACCCGACCATTACCATCCCCATTCCAACTACAAATATATTGTACAGACCCTTGGTCAAATGGTTACGTTGCTAAACCCCATAAAATGAAAAACTCTATACTATAACTTACATGTCTCGTAGGAATTTGTGCTAGTAGGTAAGACGCATATCAGAAAACCTCTAAATTTTTTATAAGGGTTTGGGCCTCCTCAACATATATTATTCAAAAAAATTTCAAAAATTTGAAAATGTACATTTTTGAAAAAATTTTCGACAAAACATTTTCCTTTATCAATTTACTAAAAAAAAATTTTATTACGAGTATTTCTAACGTAGGGATCTAACCATTGTGCACCTTCAACTAGTTTAGGTATTGTAGACCGTAGGAAAATGTGTAATGAACGCAGTAGGTTTACATATACAAATAGTTTTTGTTTTGTGCACTCACCCTTGGAGGTCTGTCGCATTACTGAACCTTTTTTTGATGTGTAAACATCATAGCGCTCTGTCTATGATAGGTGCTAAACGAAAATTACGATCGTCAGATTTGCGTAACTCTTACAATTGTAAATCTCGTTTGTATGTGTTACATAACTTGTGATGCACACAACCACACTACTATGTTTACTTATCCATCCTTCACGAGTATATCTCCAATGTAACTCACACTTTTTTTCTTCGTGTATTTGCAGGACGAAAAAGAGATAATCCATTCGATAGCCTTGGAAACGGGTGACACATTGGTCGATTCCGAAGACTATTTGCAGCCGAATACCCAAATACCGAGCTGCTCGAATATCGGTATTCCAATTTCGGACTCACCGCTGCCGCAGAGCAGACACACCTGGGATCGTGACACTTTACGTTTCACGTTGGAGCCACATCCTGCTGCACGTCTATGCAGTCTCAAAGGTATAATTTTATCTTTTCCTTTTTTTTTTGTTCCTATCATCTTTTTTTGGGGAGAAGATTTTTCTGTAAGCCAGCATCATTCAGTTTTGTAACGTGCGTTTTGTGTGCAACTTTGCAGAAAGTGATACGTCGGATGAGCTGAGCGGTGGCAGCAGCACCAAACGTGAAGCTCAAGTTGGAGGCTTAAAGTTGGATCTGCCGTTAGACGACGACGACTACTTGATGCCTTCGCCGCAGCAAGGTCAAAGTGTTACCACCACGGCTACGTCTGCCGCCTACATGGACTTGATTAATGACTCAAAGCAAAGTGGTAAGTGCTGCATGAAGTACGCCTCCTGTGGTGATTGCGGTAATGACGTTGGTAGTGAAATGAGAACGTTTTTTAGATAATTTTACTCAACGATCTAAATAGAACAGTCGTTACCATAAAGTTCTAAGAATATCGAACTCTTTAGGTAATTTTTGAGGCGTCCTGAACTCATCAGTATGGTTACTAGAAAATAAAATTTATCCTCAATTTTGACCGATTTCGTGATCATCTTTTCTGTTCCAAATTAAAATACAACCGGCTCTTGAGCAAATCCCCCCTGGTAGATCGTTTCATAACCAAAAAAAAATTAATATTTTACTAGAAAATATTTTTTTGTGGCCCTGGCTGGACTCTCCGAAGCCGTAGTCCCTTAAGAAATTGGCAATTTTTCCCCTCAGTGTTAATCCGGCGCTGCATTTTGTGTATTTTAATCGAAATTTTGTGGAACCATTAATTATTTGCGTACCCCGCGTATACGTAAGCGATCACATTTTTGCTTGCAACATTTTTTGAAGCTCAGTCATGTCGCGACTGAGTATTTAATCAAGTATTTTATTTTAACCCTTGTCTGTTTTCTTTTTTCCCCCCTCACACACACAGTTTCGGACGAGAATCAAAATCGAATGAATCTGCCGAAGAATTTCAACGCCGAATTTATGCCATCCAACGGCTGCGTCGACAATCCGGAATATCATTTGGTGTCGAATGAACTGAAACTGGGCATTCCTCAGGTGCATCCGCTGCAGCATCGATCCTCGGAGGAAGAATCGGATCACGAATACTACAACGATTTCGATCGACTGCGAAGGGAGCTACAACCCCTACGCACCAGCAGGAACGAGACGACAGTCTGATTTTTAATAATCTCTCGAGAAAGGAAAGAATTTAAAATGTCATTAAAAACGTACCTACACCTACTTTCTCAAAAAATTTCCATCAGTTTTAAACATTTTTACAAACTTATACATCTGTCGTCATTGTTTTTTTGTTTTCTTTTTCTATACCCTTTTAATTTTTTTGACATTATATTGGTTATTGACTGGTTAAGGTGTTTAAATGGTGTATGCGAAGTAGGAACATCAATTAGATCGGGGTTTTGCAATTTTTTTTTTTTTTTTTTCTTAATATTTTAGACTGACGAAAAACCGTTATCTTTCACTTTTCTTGCCCAAGTAATTTTTACATTCTTTAATATATTTATTATCATTCCAATAATATCAAGTTATTCGGAATCGATAATCAGTTTTTGCGTCTTTTTCTTCGACATCTTAGTTTTTTTAAATTCCCTCTGTCAAGTTACCTATTGTTTTTACTTTTTTCTTTTTTTTTCTTTTTCTTTTTTTTTTTTTTTTGTAAATTAAATTATATCTTAATGAAATATAATGGCATTCCATGTGCTGATAAAATAAATACTTACTTTTCAAAGAAGTACAACGACTCCATCAATTATTGTCTTCCCATTTTTATTGAAAAAAAATTAAATTAAAAAAAAATTAAAACCGAGCTTTTATCGGTATATAATTCTTTTTATTCTTTTTCCATAGTTTAGTTATACATGTACTCGGTCTGTGATAATATGTTCTAAGTTTGTTGTGTATAAGTTATAAATTCGTACGTTTTTTTTTCTTTGTATTTTGTAGATTTTGTTTTCATATTTAAGAATTTTTATAAACGATTGTGTAAAAATACAATCGTATCGACAGATTGGATAAAACGTAGCCAGCCTACCTACCTATCTACCTACCTACTTGATAAATAAATTTCGATATTTACTCTGTGTTTTTGGGGGTGAAATAACTCGTGAAAATTTATTCAAATTTATAATTTATATTGTTTGTAAAGTGTAGGAAAAAAAAAAAGATCTTGCCAATTCACATTCACTATCGGTTGCCATTAATATATTACTAGACTAGTTTTGTCGCATTTATTTGTTCGGTGATACGAAATTGACGAACGTCAGACGATATAAAAAATATACGCTTTAATGTAATTCATTAATGAATAATACTGTTTCTTTTTTTTTTTTTCGTTTGTTTTAAGAATGTTTTAGGCCTTAACGGAGAACGATTTATTATTTTTTCTTTTTGTTTTTTATTGTTTTTGTTTCTTTCTTTTTTTTTTTTTTGCCCAATTTTTGTGTACATTTTGGTAAATTTGGTCTCAGTACTTCTCGTGCCATCGATAATTGAATCATTAATCTTTTAAGCGTAAATGAAAATTTTTGTGGCATGCAATATTTTTCGTTTTAATTTCTTGTGGTAAATTTATACGATTATAATTTATTTACTCGTGTATAAAAGTGAAGAGAAAAAAGAAAGAGTAAGCATATCATGAATGTACTTAAATAATTGATAAGAATTTAGCGTTTTAATGTAATTTTTATACATAAAACCCACAAATACAATGTTAATTTTCGAATGCGTGTTGAAATTTAATTATTTTTTTTTAGTGACATTTACAAAAACAAATTCTCAAGTTTTCAGTTTTAATCAAATTTGCTAATGTTTACGATGGATACGCTGTTTTTTGCGATAAATTGGAGGTATTCCTTCCGAAATGATACAGATGTAGAGGTGACTGTTCGATAGATCCGATATTGCAAAAAAAAAAAACAAAAAAAAACGAAACTATATTTGCAGCATTTTTGAAAAACGGAGGCTATTCGATTGGGAAAATCGAGGTGCTGGTTCTCGAAAGAGGTTGTTCCTTATTCCAGAGTAGAAGCCACAGAAAAAAAAAAAAACAT
Organism: Ericerus pela; assembly: GCA_011428145.1. Lineage (NCBI taxonomy): Eukaryota > Metazoa > Arthropoda > Insecta > Hemiptera > Coccidae > Ericerus > Ericerus pela. The sequence goes on along the minus strand of WOFM01001393.1, from coordinate 524,827 downwards.
TATTTTTCAAAATTTGCTGACTCGGTAAATAAGGTTTCTATGAAAAGTTCTCTTCTGAAGATGTACAGAAACTGTCAACAATTTACGAACAGATAGTACAAAAAAAAAAATCTTCAATTTGTTAGTCCCTTGCGTTGTACGCTCGAACCGGTCGGTCGTAAAAATTTATTTAATGTTTTTGAAGTGAAACTTCCTTGCGCAGGGGCATGTTCAGAAACATTACCAGCAAAGGTGAAAATTCCACATCCCGTGACCTCACATTTACCCTACTCGGTAAACACAATCTGAAAGAGTTGAAATTTCATTTTAGTACAACGAATTATATGAAGTTACCTCGGGGAATTATTTTCCTTGTCTCTATAGTTCGGGAAAAAAATTACTCTCCCGAGTACAAAATTACCTTTCTGAACACATCAGGTAACACTTTTCCCTCTCCAGTAACCAGTCATGCAATAAATCCCGTAAAACGAAATAAACTAAAAATGGTAATGCAACGAAGCACATGAAATGAGAAAACATTAGCACCGACCCTCCTTAACAATAGCTAGACCGGTTCAACTCTTATTTGATTCATTTCCTTTTCTGCCTTCTCTATCAATTGGTGAAAACAATGAAAATTTTGGCACTAATAACTCAAATTCATATATAATATATATATATATAGATAGATAAAAGTCAATTTCTTGTTCCCACGGTACAGATCGCAATTTTTGTTCCAATAATCACGAAATTCAGTACGTACATTTATACTGAGCCAAGGACTAGAACTATTGATTTTTATGCGGATTGGCCGGACAGTACTTCCAGTACCATAATTTTTGTTTTTAATGCTTTTTAATTTTACATTGTATGATATTTCGTCAGCAACTAACAAATTTCATACAATCGTAACATACCATTAATGCATGTAAACTTACAGACAATTAATGTAACCATCAAAATTCATAATTATTTTTATTGGAAACCTACTTTTTCTAGCGAAGATTGGTGCGCTAGTTTTTTGAATTTACATGAATTTTTCTACATTTCATTGTTTATGCAAAACCAAAAATGAAAAATCACGCTGCAAACAAAACATTCATTCTTCAAAACACAGATTTCAGCATAACAAATTTCACTTCCATTGCGTGCTTATTTTTCCCTCCGTCAAATTTTTGAGTGGGCCATGCTACACCATGATTGGTTGGGGACATGAATAAAATCAAAGAAACTCAGTATCATTCCTTCTCTTCAAGTTTTATCAAAATGAATTTCAAAAGATGAATGTGAAATACTTTTTGGCTGACTTACGAAATTAAAATTTTTCATGTTTATTCATTTTTTTTTTAAATCTGCATTTAGGAAATTTCTGTTTTTTCAGTTTCACAAATCAGATAATTTAAATTGATAATGACACAAACTGTGAAGCCTAAACAATTAAAAACAAAATAATTTGACGTGAACCTAGGTTGTTTTAAGAAATTTGATAGCATGTTGCAAAAACATATTTATTGCCATTTTTTACAGCTCACACTCATATTAAAATCACCTACTTTTTGCACTTGTATCAGAAATAAATATTTTGAAAATTTCGTAGTTACTTGTTCAAAATCAAGCATTTTATAGCCAAAATAATATTTAAAAAAAGGTGTGCCTCGTACTAGTACCGTCCAGCCAATCCACACCAAATTTAGTAGCACGTAAAAATAGGTCAGTATAAATTTTTTTACCGAATTTCATAGCTGTTGGTCCATAATTAGGCATTGTCTGTGTTATTCTAAGGAAGGTTTATTTCCATCAAGGAAGTCCCAGCTTCCCTGGGGAAAGGTTACCAGTTTTTACCATCTATGAAAACAGAAAACGGACAAAACATCTCTCAAACCAAACAAAAAGGAGTAAAAAAGAAAACTGAAAAAACTTTTCCCCCTCTCTTTTCATCGTCGATATAATTCTCTCTTTTTCGCTCCGTTTCTTTTCTTTTTTCATTCCTGTTTCATTTGGATCTATAAAGAAGGTGTAAAAACAACAATTATTAGACACTTCACATGGCTCCAGTGAAATTGCCAGTAACAGCTCGTTAATAAATAAAATTCAGTAAAAAAAATTTAAACATTCTTTAAAATGAAGTACACGTACACATAAGTTTTTAGCAAAAACCAAAAAATAAAAATAAAATTGTTGAGTGACATTGTTATGCAGGTATTGTATTTCTACACCCGCCAACAGAATATTTTCCTTAGGTTAGGCATGAAAATATTGAATTTGCCCAATTAAATTTTCGAATATTCTTTCTCTTTTTCGAACTTCCTATTGCGAAAAACGAAGAAGAAAAAAAATTATTAATAAGATTTAAAACATTTAAAACGCATTATTTCCCTCGAACGTTGCTGTAATAATGAGAAAAATTTAAAAAAAGTTTAATTGATATTTGACACAATTTTCGCCAAAAAAAAAAACAAAACCATGGACAGTAAGCCTACTACGGTAAGAAAATACGAACTGTTAATGAATGAAATAAAAAAATATAAAAAAAGTAAAAATTAACGAATGAAAGATCTAAAAAATAATTATCTCCACGAGCAAATTAGGTGAATATAAAAAAAATAAAATACAAGAACTTCATAAAATACTGAAAATTTATCGATTCGTTTCTGATAAAACGAAATTCTCGGCGTCGTAACCTTCCATAAGGTTGGACCACTTCTGCAAATTTAGCGGCTGTTCGCTCAGAACTTTTTCGTGAAAACGAGTAAGGGATGTGACCTGCGTCAACATAATTTTCTCATCCCCGATCACCGTCTTCCAAACCAAATTCAGCAACTCCGGGGTAACCGGCAACGTTTTGACGAATTCGGTGAACTGCTGTTTCGACTTTCGCGGAGCCAAATCCTCCTCGATGATTCGAGCCGCAATTTTGCAAGATAACAAAAACGCACCGATCACCGTCATTCGGCCGGTCATAATATCCTCGGCCGGGGTCGAGTTTATAATGGACCGCGTATGGCACAAATTAAACAGCACCAAGCCTGCGAGCGCTTTTACGCCGCATTTCTCCACATTTATCATGGCCGGATAAAAACACTTTTTAAAATAAAAACTCACTTCAGCGCCGAGTTCCTTGTCCGAAACCCAATGGCGTAGGCTCATCCGTAGCTGCGGATTCGCGTAAATTTCGCTGCTCACCCACAGCGACACGTGCGGAAACGACTGGACAATTCGCGACAGGGTGGGAGCGTTTCGGTATTGGGTGCGTTCGTTCAAGGAAGAAATTTGGTAAATTTTGGCCATCGTGACGACGTCCGATTTCAGCTCGTCAGACCATTTCCAGCGCTGCAATATTTGACCGATGTTCGAACCTTGCCGGTGATGCAGGCCGATTAACGTGGCCAAGTCGGCGACAAAGTTGCGATTATTATCAACGGCCCTCTGTAACATTTCGATTATCATAGCTCGGTGATCGAACGACGACGACGACGATATTCTATCGGTCGTCGGTCTACCGACGAGATCGCCGGCCATCGGATTTTTTGAATAACGAATTTTATCGAGTCGACCTTGAAGGTCGACGACAGGCCGACGTCGTCCATCATCGTCGCGATCCGAATCTGTCTTCATGTTGATCGCCGCGTCGACAGGTTCCCACAGGTATACGATACAGTAATATTAGGTAGGTAGGTATTTGATACAGCTTGTACGTCTTTCAGAAGAACTTTCTTTCTCGATTACTATAATTTACACGAACGCTGTAAAACTTACAGATAAGGCAAGAAGAGAAAAAAATTAATATCGAGCAATTAATAGAAAAGCAATATCTCGAAACAAAATATGCGATATTTTTGTATTTTTCGTTAATAAGGAACAAGACTTGGTAAGTAAAACTAATATTGAAAATTTAGAATAGACTTACACGAGTGTGCGGATGAATTTTTCACAAATGTAAATACAAACACAATAGTAAGAACGTGAATTCGACACTGACTGACGGTAAAAAACAGGCTTGATTCCAGCAGAGACAAAAGTAAATCACGTGTTTTCAGTTAATGGCGTCGCTTCGTTAATTTACTGCTGGCAAAAATAAACGAAACCAAGTTTGTAGTTTCGTAATAATTTCAAACCGACTAAGTCTGCAGCAACAGCAACGGCAGCAGGGAAAACAAAAACACTGTTTACACTAAACGCAACGTACTAAACTGACATAGTTAACTGATTACTGAACTGTAAATGCAACCTGCAAAGTGCGAGTTGCGACCGTATTTTATTGCGATACGTCATCGTATGACATATATATTTAAAAAAACATTTATCTAAACTCTCGGCTCGACTTTATTCACAGCTATATGCAAATGCAAGCAATATATACGTCCACAACATTGTTGCAAAAGTCGCAAAATAAAACGAACACAAAATACTGAAAATGTATATAACTACATTAACATTTCCCATAATACGCCCACGTATGCGATAGAGAATATCAAGATATTGAATAATTTGCGAGTGATCTTTTATTCCTCACAAATCCTCGGCACATATTTTTGAAAACGTAGAGGTATTTTAAATTGATTTCCAATCACAGTTGCCAGCTTCGCTCTTGTAGCTCTACTTTATGGCTTGATAAAGCGAGTTGGCTTTGGTACAACAAAGAAGCATTTATGAAACAATTTCCGAACATAGAAGTATGAAAGGTTGCATCCGTTGAGACATCTGAAACCCCACAACCTTCCCTTCACGTCACCACTAAAAACGGCTATCGTACATACATTTACTATAGGGAACAGCTCCCAAATCATAAGATTATACTATTATTAGACCACAGATATATACACCGAGTCTTACAGAGATAAAATCCCCATTCTACGATATTTTGACAAGTTAATCGATGACTTTTATACACATCTGTGGTGACATGTATACATATGTAATTTAATCACCGATGAATCAATGTTTTATCTCTTTAACTGTTCACAAATTTGATCATACCGTGAACAGTTAGTCTTGTTTTAGATGTCAATGTTTTTCATTCGTCGTGAATACTTCAAATATTCACGACATTCTACGGCTTTTGATTTTGACATTCAAGTCCTATTTTATAAAATTAACTCGAAAAGTGAATATCGTTAGCCGAACCATTTCTTGTTCAACTAGATAATAACCATTTTCAATTCCAACGACGAGTATACTTAGTTGGAATCCGTTGGTTCATCGGACATCAAAAGACCATGTGGCAATACAAAATGATAAATTGAAAATAAAATTCCCGAGACAAATTGGAAAACTGTTGAAAAATTATTTAATATTGTGTGGAATAAATTTAATTTAGTCGCGCTTTTTTCTGAATAAGATAATTGTCGTTGGTTGCGACAAAAGAGTAGCAATCTCACTGCCACAAACAGGCCTGATGAGAAAGAGGAAAGGTGGTTCCCCCGGTTTTGGGATTGTCAAAAAAAAAAGGGAAAATAAGTCCATTTTCATGAAGAATCTGGCGAAAAATCTTTGAAAAAATGTTTTCCCTCACACCGCTCGTGTAATAGACTTCTCCAGTACTGTGATTTGTGAAACCCCTTCCACAGATGAATCCTAAATACTGCATCTGAACGCAGATATAATTTTTAATGTTTTAGGGGGCCAATACAATTTTCCACTCGGACCCGAATTTCCTCTCTACAGCCCTGCCCACAAATATTAATTTCATTGTGCTTTGGTTCAGCGAATAATATTACGCTCTTTTTTGTAATCAATATGCTTACGCATTTACTATTTTGCGGTCAAATGCTATAATGAATCCGCATTATAGCTTTTGAATGAATTAATCACTCACCGGCATTTTCTATATTTATATAATTTGGCCAAGTTTTATCAATATTATTCGTCAGTCAAAATCGATAAACCATCAAATACTAAGAGTCAAATCAATTCAAATGTATTATTATTAAATATAATATAAAATTTTCAGTCATTTCAAGTTATTTGTTTTTTTTTTGTTCAATACTATGGACAATATTTTATTGTAATTACAAACAACAACAACAAATAAACAAAAAGGTTCAAGGACTGAAATTTTCCCATATTATATTTAAATTAATTTTGACTCTTTAGTATTTGATAGTTTATTGATTTTGACTAACGAATAATCGAGTAATATTGATAAAACTTGACAAAATTCCATAATGAAATTATGAAAAATGCCCAATTTCATTTAGTCAAAAGCCATAACACGGATTCATTATAGTATCTGACCACAAAATAATAAGTGTATAGGCATTTTCAATAAAGGCTGATTTTGTAAATTGACTGTGACAAACCGTATACATATACTGAAAACCATCTTCAATAGGTAGAACTTATTCGATGAAAAACAGCAGTCGGATGAATTTTGTGCACAAAATTTTTAACTAAGAATACCTACACGCCATCCTACACCATTGACACAATATTATAAATTTTCAATGAAACTTAACTTTTAAAAAAATATGATGGAGTTGGATAATGGGAAACTTTGTTGTCATAATGCCACTAGTTACGTTCGATTTAAAATAGTGAGAAGGAATAGTTTTCTTAAGGGACTCTTTAATTTTTCAGGGTAGAATTATGAAAATAAAAATTGATTCCGAAAAGGTACCGAATTTCCTGACCTGACTGAAAGTTCTGATGGAAGTTCTCTCCAGAATATTTGATCACATTTCCTATTTTTCGATCAAATAATTATTATTTTATAAAATTGAAATTGAACCAAAATATCATAATTACGTTACTTTTGATGCCCTCACTGGGAATTTGCGACCAATTTTTTTAAAAAAATTATTTTTATAGTCGTAGGAGCAGCTGCAATAAAAGCTGGAAAGAGGTGTAAAAATACCACATGAAAAGTAGTAACACAGATTGAAATCTTAACTGTTTTTCGAGGCTACAAAATGTATATAAACAACTAACACCTAACCTTGAAAAGCAGAGTTGAGATTTCAATTTGTTCAACCACTTTACCTGTTCATTTGAAATCACTTTGCAACATTTGTTGCAACTATTATTTCAACGATGTAGAAATTAAGTTTTTAAGTAGGTTTTCCACGAAAATCTACTTATTAATCTTTGTGTCATGGAACAACCTAATGGTGGAAGTAAGTATGTTTTTTATTTCATAACTCACAGAAAATTTTGGCATCAAAAACTCCAATTCGACATTTTTGTCCGTTAGTCACGAAATTTGGAAAGAACATCAAGGTGTCGTTTACAAACTATTTACAACGACCATAAAGAAATCATGACAATAAAGAAGTGTCTACGAGTTGTCTATATAAATGAAACTAAAACGCATGCGCAAAAGTGAACCATTTGTTGATACGAAACAATTTTTTCATTATAAATGTAAAGATCCACAGTAAAAATCACAAACACCAACATTGCCAACTCTTTATAGCTCTTATTGACTTACACACCTCCGGACATGGCTATAAACCTAGATCGATAATGTAGTTAATGTAATAATAAGCAAGAAGTATATAGCCCTTATAGCTGCTTTATAGACATAGCTATAAAGCTTATAGACAGTTCATAAATCGCCTCCAGTACTAAGCGAAGGACTGGATCCATTGATTTTGGTGTAGATCGACTAAATGGTACTTTCAGTATCGCTATTTTAGGTTTTATTTTGGATATACAATTCTTAATTTTGGACCAATAGCTCTGAAATTTAGAACAAATATACATTATAATCTATTATAAGTTTCTATCAATTCTGGTGAGGATTGGCTGGAAGATACTTCTGATAACACTATTTTTTGTTTTTATTTTGGCAATAAAATGCCTCATTTTGAACCAGTAACTAAGAAATTTACTAATTATAATTTATTGGAACATGTTAGCAATCCTGGTGTAAAGCGGCTCTTTCGTACTTCTCAAAAATCTATTTTTCTTTCGGTTTTGAAAGGGGTAGTAATTGTTTTTAACTACTTAATTTTATATCAACAGTTATAAAATTCAACAAAATCATCAATATGATCTATTAATAACTTTTTCAATACATAACTAATTATACACTTTTTGAAACCTACTCTTTCTACCGAAGCTGCTACTGTGTTAAATTTTTTTCACTACTGGGTACCCTATAATGAGCTGAGATTAGAAAGAATACACGGAACCTCTCATCCTGAATACATTTCTGAAAAGCTGTTATGATTGATAATTTGAAGATCGAAAATAAAAAATACGAAACAGCCTACTAAGCTATACGCCTGATTCACACTTGGCTAGTTTTCTAACTACTAGCCAGCTACTTGGGGCACTATTCTGTTAACAGTTGAAATTACTATGCCATTTTAGCGATTTAAAGTCAACTTTAACTTGGCAGATAGTCTTATGGGAATCTTATTAGAATCTCATATGGCCAACTGCTAAGTTTAGGTTGATTTAAATGATTGAAACGGCGCAGTGAATTCAACTGTCAACAGAACAATACCCCAAATTGCCGGCTAGTAGCATAAAAATCAGACACGTGTAAATTAGGCTATAGTGTGGCGTATCTATCTTGAGTGATTCAGAAACCCTAATTGTACAATAGAACTAAAAATACAAGATTTTCAAAAAAAAAATTTTTTTCAAAATTTTATTTTCGCCTTACTGTGCGAAGATTCATTTTGTTGTTGATTTTTTCAGTGAATTTTAAGGTTCAGAGCGCCATTCATTGAGAGCGCATCGGAAAACTCTCGAATTCGCGATAGGCCTATCTGTCGCTGGTCACTGATGCTGCGACAATACCCGACTTCAGTGTATGGGGTACAGATACTAGAATTACACAGCGTACAAAAATAGAACTCATTTACAAATCAAAATAGTTTGCATTTGTCAATAAAGTAAACAAAAACAATCCAGGTAGGTATAATAAATGAAAATATCGGAGTACGGTACAATAAAATAGGTATTCTCAAAAAAAAAAAACACAATTATACGAATTTCTCAGGGGAAAATCAGGTCAAAGCGAACAATATGCATCCTACAGATTAACAGAATTTGGATTACCTAGTTTTGCTCCATGAGGAAGCGCCATTTAGGTAGATCTAACGGTTGCTCTTTGATGATTCTCTCGTGAAAGCCAGTGACGGCGGTGGTGGTTGTCAGCACTATGCGCTGGTCGCCGACCACCGTCCGCCACACAAGATTCAACAATTCCGGCGTAACAGGCAACGTTTCGGCGAACTGGGTAAACAGCTCCTTTGATTGGCGCGAAGCCAAATCGTCGGCCACAATGCGCGATGAAATTCGACACGATATACCGAAGGCCGCAACCGCATCTGTCGACGTCGCCGCCTCCTCTTTGGCGCTCGAATTCATGATGGCTCGAGCGTGGCAGAGGTTGAACAGCACGAAGCCGGCGAGCGCTTTGACCGAGCAATGGTGTACGTTTAGCAGCGCCGGATAGTAGAGCATCTTGAAATGATAGTTTACGGGGGCGCCGAGTTCGTTTTCGTGCACCCAGTGACGTATGGCCAGGCCGGGAGTATCGTTAATGTGGCAGGCCATCACGAACGACATGTGTGGAACGGATTCGCAGATACGGTTCAACGTCGGCGTGATCGTGTAAGGCAGCGCCGTCGCACAAATACCGTAAATTCGGGTCATTTCGAGCAGCTCTTTTTTCAGTTCGTCGCATCCTCGCCACTGCGCCAAGATTCGTTGCAGGTTCGTGCCATGGATATGGCGGACGCCGATGAGACGAAATATGTCGGTTTCGAAATTTCGCTGCAGTACTTGTGCCTGGCCTATCATCGAGGCGATCATCGCCTTGGCATCGAACCATTTAGTAGCCTCCCGATTGGTCTCTGGTTGTGCTTTCGCATCGAACACGTTACAGGCCTGCCGATTGAGTTCCGGATTGGTCTCTAGTTGTATTTTTTTCAATCGACCTGCCAGACCAACATTTACATAATGGTTGGATTCTGCCATCGTATGGGGACGAACAGATTTATTTCTCACTTGAAGGAACGCTATAACACGTCACATACTAACGCACGAACAAAACTACAAAATATATAGACGTAAAAAAAAAAAAAAGCGAAAAAAAAATCTCCGAACGAATGCAATAATAATTTTTCTATTGTTGGCCGAAGAAAATGAAACTTAATTTGACTTATTCGCAGAAATATACCAGCTGAGCATCAGTTACACCCGTATAAAAATAACGACAACAATGTCGAAACCGATATTAAAGTATGTTAATCGCCTTATTTTCAACTGGTGCTAGCAAAAAACAACATTCAAAATCGAATCGACTATATTATGTATAACCGACAGCAACCCTGCATCAGCAGCACAACACTCAAGTCTTTGATACAAGTTTGAAACTACAGAGTGGAGTATAGAACAGATCGGAAACAGAATGACGATTGATGAATAATAACCGATTGAATTAAACAATAAAAGCCTACGAAAGCGAAATTTGAACGTGCAATGGCAAAGGGTGGAGGGGCAAACGTACTTGTAGAACTTCGTGTACCTGCGCATCGCCAACAGACCACTGAAGGTGAGTCACAACCGAAGAAATACAGAATTAGAAAGAACCTTCAATTATTTCTTCGCTGACAACTGCGATTACAAAGTTGCGATACCGAATACACGTTGCCACGTTGGTCGTATTTAATTAATTATAATAGTTCCAGTTCCAGAATCTTCTTAAATTCTGGACTTTGCGGCTCCGCAACGACGCTATATGACTACACACTCACTACATAGTACGTTGTAACATTACTTTTCAATTAAAATTACTATATAATTATAATATACAAAATAGTAACGCCGCAATATCAATATGAAATCATATCGATGCATGTATATTGCTGAAAACCACAGATAAAAATACGGTCAAAATTTAAATACCAAAGCATACAAGCAAACTCGACTTTCCTAAAGAGCCTTTGATTCAAATTTTCAGAGAGGCTACGCTGTACACCTACATAACTAACATAAGAGCAAGCAGCAGAAACAAATATTTTTTTGAGCTGTTCTATGTTGATAGCAAATTTACACTGGTCTGAAGTTGCTGTTGCTACCATAAAGTATTAAGTATAATAGAGGACAGATGCCCATCTAAACACTTCTACGAAAAATGGCACCACTTTTTGAAGAGCTATCCCTATCCTTTCGGCACCGAATTCAAATTTGTTCGCCCATATTCGAGCCCATTAAAAATGATAAGAATTTTTTTCTTCATTTAATTGAATTAAATGAACGAAGAAATATAATATATAACTGATAATTCAGAAACCACATCAAACCGAATTTCGTAGATTAAAATGAGACGAAAATTCTGTACCGATCCTTAGGGGTGGGGATACTTCATCACAAAAGTGGGGCCATTTATCGTCTCTCATGCGTCCTCTATTATATATAATACGCCGTGGTTGCTGCTAGCTGTTGACTATGTAGTCATAGTAGGCGTAGCCTACACAGGTCAAGCCTTAAAAACATATCCTTATATATCGATTTGAAGATTTTTCGATAAATGGCTCACTATTTCAAGCTATTGCAAGTTACTACGAAGTACAAATATGCTAAAGTCAAGTCTCCTGGCGCAATCGGACAACAGGAACTACTGACGACATCGGTTTTCATGAGGATTAATATACATGTATATAATATGTATATGAACACGTACTCCTCACTTCCGCAGTCACGAGGCATTGGTTTTAACGTTTCAGTAGGTATATGAACAGACAACAATCAACATTATTGCAAAACACCCCGATCGACGTTTCTCATGCCACGCCCATATGCGCGAAATGCTATTATATGTTTTGAAATGGATGGTACATTTGTATTGACGGTTCCACGCCTTGTGTACTCATTCTCCTCATAAACTTTTCGCTGTTCAGCGTTTCTTGGATTATGGTACCGAATACAGAGAAACCAGAGACCAGAACGAAATTCTAGACACTCAGGCATCCAGCCAGCAAGCAGCAACTGCGAAACAGCGTTCACAGCGCTTTCGAGATAATTTTGTCGTTCATATTCATACTTATTCGTTATTGGGACTCGACATCAAAGTGGCTGACATCTTGTGGTCATTTCTAAAGCTCAGAAAACCTGATAAAAATGCACGAATCACCGTAAAAACACATAAGTAATAAAAACAGATAAAAATTACACGTTCGTCTCGTTTTCAAGCCTTCTTATCACCAAAAGATAGTAGCACGCCATAAGAGCGTCGAATCCTAGTTTGTCTGACTTATGAATGTTATTAGTGCTTTTGCTTGCTTACAAAAAACCCTATTAAAATCGTTATGTTTTTCTTTTTCTTCCTTCGTTATTCCTCAGCCTGAATTCTATGTTTAACTTTTTAACTGTGAAAATAAAATTTTCTATTTTATGACGATATCTGTGAACTTTTATTTATTTATTTGTTCATTTATTTTTCATCTTTTCCTTCTTTACTTTCTTCAACCTACGTTTTGTTTTCTTTTTCAACTGTGAAAAAATGATAATAAAATTTTTATCCATTCCTTCATACGATGTTATCTGCGACCATTTATTTTTTTAATTCTAATTTTAGAATAAATTTACAAAATAAAGCAAAAACCCTGTTGCAACATCATCTAGCTATGTAGTTTGTTTATATTAAACGCTTTTGTTCTACTCACTCAATTTGTTGAAGCACACTAGATGACCTAATTCAGTGGTGCTTTCACGTGTTGAGACACACGCACACATTGCTTATATCTGTTTTTATCAGTAGTTTTTTCTATTTTTGTATGTTTTTATCTTTGGAAAAAAAGTGAGAAATTTTATTTTCTCTTTCGCCGTTATTTTCTTCTTCAAATTATAAAAGCGTATTTTTTAACAAGCTACATCGCTAGTTAATGTGGCAGCAGGGTTTTTTCTTTATTTTTGTAAATTTATGCCAAGATTAGAATCAAAAAAATAAAATATGGTCACAGATAACATCATATAAATTGATGAAAATTTTATTTTCATTTTTTCACAGTTGAAAAAGAAAACATAAAACACAGGTTGGAGAAATTGAAGAAGGAAAATAAGAAAAATTAATAACAAAATAAATGAATAAATATTCACAAATATCGTCATAAAATAGAAAATTTTACTTTCACAGTTAAAATATTAAACATAGAAATCAGGCTGAGGAATAATGAAGGAGGAAAAGGAAAAACATAGCGATTTTAATAGGGTTTTTGGCAAGCAAAAATCCTAAAAACTCGTTTTTAACCTAACTTATATATTATAAGTTTTGAATGGAATTGCGAACAAAGAGATGGAATGCAATTGTTTCTTTACAACCAGGTTTTTTTTAGGAAAGGCGTAGTCTGTTTATTTTATTAGCTTTATACTGAGTGTTCCAGTTTCTCTTCCTATCCCGCAAAGGTAGTATAGAACTCGTTCAGATTAAAAACGTAATTCCCTTCACATAATTATGCTCTCACTTCAAAACTGAACATCTTATACTCGTAGGCCAGGGTAAAAAGATGAGAAGAGAATTGGAGAAATATTAGAAAAAAGAAATTAAAAGTCTAGCTGATTCATTTTGATACCTGAGGCAAAATTTCCCTCAATCCTCTGAAAAAAAAAAGTTTTTAAAATAAATTGCGTAGCGCACGTTGAAAGGCAGTTCCACAAAAACATTCAATCAAGGTGAATAAGCAGGACTTTTTAAACTTTTTTTTTAAATTTTTTTAAATTTGCCCTTTCATCTTTTTTTATTAGCCTATAACACGGTCGGTTCATCAGTTGTGAAAGATAGAAAATATGTGAAGCGAAGTTTTTTTTGTTTGAACGAATTCTGTCATACTGGTGGGATAGGAAGAAAAACAGGGACACTCTGTAGTTTATACTTACACACGGACGCGTGAACGGAGAAATAATACCTATTCTACTTCTGCAACAGATTACCAAAATTAGTCAAAGTATATTTAGTCCAAAATTTGTTATAAAACGTAAAAATATTTAAAATGAAAACCTAAGTACCCTTCCATTCACTGTTCAAGTTCTTATAGTGATTTCTTTAATTGATATGATTGTGTATGAATCACTGACCCCGTTAGTTTTTTGTTTCAGAATATAGGTCAATAGGAGCAGAGGGCATAACTAATCATCATATTCACATGCCTTGCCATTGACATCCCCAAGAATTTTTCAGGGCGAGTTAATGTGTTCAAATTTGTCAACTAAAAAAGAAACAAAAAAAAAACAGCGCAGCAATTTTTTGTTAAAAAATTACAGACATATAGCTAAAGAGATGTCCAACTCTTTATATACAATGTGGTACAAAAATGTGACAAAAATCTTCGACCATCATTATTGTTCAATGTTCTGTGTAGCCAAAAATACGCATACTACATTGTGAAAACAGACATCTCTATACCAATACACACACACTATTAAGCTATGACATAATGTGCAGTAACAAATATCGGACTTTGAAACATTTCATAACATTCTATTTTTTTCATGTTTTTAATCGGACATTGGACATTTCTTTAGATGTATGTTTCTGTAATAAATTCAGTTTGCCAATTTTCATCCACAATTCAAAAATAAAAATTTTAATTCTAATTACTTAAAAAATTGTAAAATACTATTGATAGTAAGTGATATTTGTATCGATAGTTATCAATATTTGTTGAGACCACCAATCCTTCTCCCCTCTCACTCCTACGAACACACGAACATATATCGAATACATTTATTTATATCTACTCGCGGCTACACTGATATACCACTTCCGCCGCTCACTCGTTCATTTCCGTTACCGTTCGTTCATTACTCTGAAAATGTACTTTGCTTAAATTAATGTAACTTCTGAAATAAACATTCGCTTCTTGGACATAACTTCAATCAAATCTCTCTTTTTGTTACACCTCTGATCCTCAACCTCTATATGGTAGCATCGCTCGGTAACAATCCTTGTACCTGTAACAAATTTTAAAAAATAATAATTTAAAATTTTTATACTTTTGTGAATTTTCTTTGTGTTTTAAGTCAAATTTTTGAAAAAATCTTTCGTGAATAATTGTGTTTTTAATATTTTCGTATTTTTTTTGTGTGTTGGGTAACTTAGTTCCAACTTACCATTTTTTTTCGAGTCTTAAATTTTTTTGTTCTCGAAAATTTAATTCCACCTTGAATGCTGTAAACGTTCAATGAGTTTCGTCGTTTGCTGAAAAGGATTTGCCCTGCTTGTGTATAATCCAGCCAAGTGTATCGAAAATTCCAAGACTCGTCGATTGCTAAGTTGTTCAGGAACCCTGCTTGTGTTGCCTGAAAACTAGTAAATTCATTAGTGTCTGCCCTGCTTGTGTATGAACTAATTCGTCGAAGTCATCAATTGGAAGTAAATCGCCTTGAGCAGTCACAAATTGATCTGAAACCAACGTAAAAGCTTCAATTCAACAAAGTCAAAATTGGTATTCATCGTCACAACTCAACTTCATTTTGGTATCATCTTTAAAACTCAAAAATTTAACTCACATCTTCATCGAAGTACGTCCAAAACAACCGAAGCGCAATTCAAACAACAGTTCCAGAGCACCAACCTAATCAATTCCAGAAAACGAACCTGAAAACAAAAGAAATCGACGGTTAAAAAAGGTATAACTTAAAAACTTTCTGCTGAAAAAGGTAATAAAAAACATATTTTCATAATTTTTTCGTAATTTTTCGTATATTTTTTTCGTGTTCAATTTCGTGTTTTTCGTGAAACTTAACTCTTTCGATTCAAAATTTAACCTGTATATTTGAAAATACCGTTAATTTCGAATAATTTTGGCCTTTTCAAAATTTTTCTAAGTACAAATTTTGGCAAGTCGTGTGCAAATTTTTGCAGCCACTTTTGTCTTGGAGTGTACAACTCGTGACGTATGCACGGCTCGTTTCGTTCATTCGTTCGAACTTGTACATTAACCTTTTGTTAAGTGCAACGAACCTACGAACGCTTATCTTCGCCCATTCATTAAATACGTTGGCGCGGTTTTTCAATTTCAAACCACCATTTTGTTGCAACTTGAAAATTTTTGCAGTTGCACAATTTTGTCGAAAATAATTAACGATCTTTTTTTGAATATTTTTCTTCTTATACGAACACCTAAATTAAATATTTTTTTTACTCTTTTCTCTCGAACACCTTTAATTATTTATTCGAATATACTTTAAATATTTCATTTTATTCCTTTTCTACTGTGAATTTTTTTTATTTTTTTTTCTTACGAGTTACCAGTAGAAATAATTTTTGTAATACCTGGTGAAATTTTTTTTTAAATCACCTTTCATTTTTTTTTAATTTTCTACAAACTTATTTCGAATTAATTTGTGGGTATATAATTTCAAACAAAATTTCCCCTGTTTTCAATAATTTTATTCCTTTCCAATTCCCTTGATCTGAAGGTAGCTAATTCATTTTCACCCTCACACTTTCATTTTTTTTTTGATTTTAATTAATCACATTATCGAATTTTGAATTCTAATACGAATTATTTTGGGTTAAAAAGTCTTGTTATTTTATTTTTTATTTTTTTTTATTGGGAAGCGTCCAGTCTCATCTTTAACGTGTGTGATCTCTTGCCCGCAGTGGACCTACTCGAGACACACACAAGGACAATTTAAATACTATCGTTAAATCTACAAATTGTTTGGTTATCACAGGTACGGCAATCCTAGTCTTGCGGCATTTGCTGGGGATTGACATCCGTTTGTTTTTTTTTATTTTTTTTTAAATTTTTTTAATTCAGTCAATTCATTAATTATGAACACTGAAAATAACGAAAGGATCTCAAATGTTTTCCGTGGAAATGGCTATGAGGGATGGCGTGCAACCATCATCAGCACCCTTATAGGTAAAGGTTGCCATTCCACAATTTTTCCTACTGCTCGAGAAACTAGTTACATTTACACATCATCCGAAGAACGCCTAACATCTAAATGGCTCAAATTTTTCCAAACTCAGGAACGGGCCAAAGCCCACATATTCGAAAGGCTTGACAAAAGAATCCTTCATCATGTCAAAACTTGCGACGTAGTTTCTCAAATTTTCGAAATCTTAGATGCTCGATACAGGAATCAAACTGCTACTAACATCATGGTCTTAAAGTCAAAATTTCAGTCCCTTCGCTTCGATCCAAGGAGAGGTACCATCCGTAGATTCTTGGAATATTTTTCATCCATTGTGGAAGAACTACGCGATGCTAATTACCCCCTATCGGAAGCAGATGAAATTGATCAATTAATGATGTCATTGCCCGAAAAATTTGATACTGTTTTCTCAGAATTCCGCCAATTAGAAGTAGAAAAACGAACTACTGTCAGACTCACAAAAATGATATTAGAAAAATGTGATCGAATTGAATATTCTAATAAAACTTTTCCCGGGTTTGATCAGCCCAAATCATCCTATCAACCAATGAATAATAATAGAAAAAATTTTAGAAATTTTCGTAATAATAATAATAACTCAAATTTTTCCAAACCAAATTACAACACAACGAGTTATTTAAATGATCACAAAAATAGTCAAAACAAACAAAATAATTATCCCTCAAAAGATAATGTATCCCAAATGGATATTACATGCTTCAGATGCAACAAAAAAGGACACATGTCAAGGACATGCCCTAATGAGACATCTACAGCTAGTAATACTCCACAAACCCAGAACCAGAACAGTAGCTCGAAACCTCAAATTTCAAATAACACGAACTCCCAGAAAAAGTCCGATGATAAATCTAATTTTCGTGTTAAATATTCTATGATGTTACACTCAAATCTTAATCATTTAAGTTTTGATGACATTGAAGATGAATTTCAATGGCCTAAACCCCCTACAGTATCAAAGTCCGCCCCCCCAAAAAACCAACTTCATACGATGTTACTAGATAATGGAGCAGATGACCATATGGTCAATGATATTTCAAAATTAAGAAACGTACGCAAAGTTGACAATTCTCGTAGAGCACTTTGTGCCAAAAAAGGCGTATTCGTAAACCCTACCCACGTTGGATCAATGTACGTTAATGTCTGCAATTCTAACGCAGAATTTTCCACTATTCACCTAAAAGAGGTATACTATGATCCTGATTTAAGCCTTGATATTTGGTCAGGAGCTAAAATCATGGAGTCTGGCATATTCAAAATCATAACAGACACAGATCACGCAGACATCATAAATAAAAACACTGGTGAAATTACTATAACCGCTCCAAAGAGAGGTTCTATGTACTACATTGATTACGAAATAGTTGATGAAGAAGAGGAAAATAAGATCTATCAGGAGCTTGTGTGTATGCCTGTACCTAGTACGTCTGCAGAACAGGAAGATCAAATAGATGATCCTTCCCAAAATTTTGAAGAACTGAATGAGGCCGGAACAAGCAATCCACAAAGAGAGCAGGAAAACATTGACCATCCCCAAAATTTTGAAGATACCGAAGTGGATACGGTCAATCAGGAGATTTATTCCGAATCTGAGGACGAATTAAATGGAGAAAGTGTCGGAATAAATAGAAAGCACAAGAAAAACATAAACAAAACTAAAACTCTTTGGCATAGAAGATTAGGTCATCTAAGTGGCAAAAGCCTGAAAGCACTATCAAAAGTAGTTATAGGTATGCCCCAAAATTTGGTATTTAAGGACGATGACTTTGCCACTTGTGAAATATGTATAAAAGCTAAATCCACCCGACTTGGTCACCATGGCGTGAGGACTCGACCAACGAGAAGAATGGAAGTAATCTCATCAGACATCATGGGACCCTTTCAAGAGGCATACAACGGAGAAAAATTCATAATAACTTTCATTGATCATTACTCGAAATATACTCTTGCCTTTCCAATATTAAGAAAATCCCAGGCTTTCGATAAATTTAAAGAGTATTATCTATCTTTCAATACAAAATTTCCCAATGATCCTATCTCTGTATTAAGAACTGATCAAGCTAAAGAATACTCCGACTCCAAAATGACACAATTTTGCTCCGAAAAAGGAATCACATTAGATGATGGCGTGGCGTACACCCCCGAATTAAACGCAATAGCCGAAAGGCAAAACAGAACCCTGCTCGAAAGAGTTAGAGCCATATTATACGACGCAAAAATTGATTTTAAATTATGGTCAACAATTGTATTAGCCGCCGCCCATATAATTAATAGAAGTCCGACCCGCGTCAATCTAGGGAACATGACACCCTATGAAAAATTATACGGTACTAAACCCGATATTTCCCATCTTCGAGTCTTTGGTGCTATTGCATATAAACACGTTCCCATTGAACAAAGACAGCAATCAGCAGTCAAAGCCAAGAAGAACGAAGAGGAGCATCTCGACCCAAAATTTTTGCCCAGAGCCCTTAAAACTATTCTGATCGGCTTTTCGAATGTAGGTTATCAGATATTAGATCCAATTAAAATGAAATCCTACAAATCCTGCGATGTTAAATTTGATGAGACGAAAACATTAGTCGACTTCACTGATAAACCAGAAGAACTCCAAGTTAAACCCTTAGAAGAGGAAATCGAGGCAATCTATAGGGTCAATGTGCTAAAACAAGCCTCATCTGAAGACTCTTTGTTTATAGAAGATTGCATGCCAGTAAGCTTCAGTGATATTTTCCAAAATCCTTTTAAGAAAGAGTGGCTTCAGGCAATCAATGATGAACTGCAATCTATGTCAGATCTTAATGTGTGGAAAATTGTAGATCGCCCACATAATATCAAACCTATCGACACGAGATGGATATTCACGGCCAAAGCCAATGACAGAGGAGTAATGTGCCCAAAAGCTAGACTCGTTGCCAAAGGCTTTATGGACAGATCCGAGTATACTATGACAGAGACTTATGCACCTGTTGTGCAACTCTGGTTAATTAGGTGGATCTTATCCGTAACTAATCTATTGAATCTACAACTTGTTCAATATGATGTCAAAACAGCCTATCTGAATTCGAAAATTAAAAATGACATCTTTCTTAATATTCCCCAAGGTTGCAATGTCGAGAAATCAAAATTACTGAAACTTGAAAAATCCATCTATGGCCTTAAAACATCTAGTAAAAATTGGATTGAGTTACTGGATTCTCATCTTCAAACTTCCAATTTTACAAAGTCAAAAATCGACAGATGCGTATATACACGTAAAGATGACTCAGATGGTATTGCCTTCATGATAATTTACGTAGACGACATCCTTCTTGCAACTAATCGTCCAGAATGGGTTAATGAAATAACCACTCACTTTGAAACTCGTTTCACTATGAAAGTTGTAAATAACCCAACCCATTTTGTAGGTTTCGAAATAGAAAGAAATCGTGAATCACAAACAATTAAACTTACCCAAAAACAGCAGATCCAAAAGATTCTCCAGAAATTTAAAATGTGTGATTCAAATCCTTCCAAAACGCCTATGGAGACAGGCCTCAAGTTAAGCAAATCTGAAGGCACAGATAATAAAGAATACAGATCTATGATTGGTGCACTATTATATGTATCTAGAGGCACAAGGCCAGACATTTCCTTCTCAGTCAATTACCTGTCCAGATTCCAAAATTGTTCAGATGACACAAAAAAGAACTATGTACGGCGTATCATCCGGTACTTGAAATCCACGATCGATCTTGCCATTGTCTACAGATCCAACTCCGAAGGCATATCAGCTTATGTCGATGCATCTTATGCCCCCGACATTGACGATCAGCCTATAAACATGTCTGAATTAGAAAAAGGAAAATCTATAACTGGATACCTCATTACTATGTATGGTGACCTGATAAATTGGGGCGTTCATCGCCAAAATATTCATGCTTCCTCATCCACAGCAGCTGAATTGATTGCTCTTCACGATTCTTTCGAGGATATAGAACTTGCTTGGTTAATAAATCGTGAATTCTTCTTAATTGACACTCCTGTAATTGTCTACGAAGACAACATATCTGTTATTCATGTCATCTCAGGCGGAGGACAAAAACGTCTTCGAGCCCTCATGATCAAATGTTATGGACTTGCTCAGGCCTATAATGACAAAATTTTCACATTCAAACAAATAGCTACTGAAGATCAAATAGCTGACTTACTAACAAAAGCATTATCCAGTAAGCAGCATATCTTACTTACTAGTAAAATCCTAGAATCCCCAAATTGTGATCCTTAAAAAGTCAACTCCCTTACCAAAATTTTGTCTGAAACATCACAAAAACATAATTTATTATATTTTATCTCTATTTGCATGTTATTTATCCTGTTACCTAATATAAATTATTTTTGCATGTTACCATATTTATTATATTTTATTCATATTTATTAATCAATTTACTTACTACAAGCGTCCAAACTAGTTACCATTTTATATATACACCTTTTCAATTTTTAAATTTATATTTCTATAATTTGTAATTAAATGTAATGAACTTTTAAACACTTTTGTAATATCCGCAGTCGTGATCGGTTCAAAAGATTGTAGGGGGGTGTTGAGACCACCAATCCTTCTCCCCTCTCACTCCTACGAACACACGAACATATATCGAATACATTTATTTATATCTACTCGCGGCTACACTGATATACCACTTCCGCCGCTCACTCGTTCATTTCCGTTACCGTTCGTTCATTACTCTGAAAATGTACTTTGCTTAAATTAATGTAACTTCTGAAATAAACATTCGCTTCTTGGACATAACTTCAATCAAATCTCTCTTTTTGTTACACCTCTGATCCTCAACCTCTATAATATTTGGCAAACATATCGATATATCAATATTTGTATCGATATATCAATATTTATATCTATATATCAATATTTAATTGTTAGTTTCAGTAAAGAAATTAAAAAAAACTATCAATCATTATGCATATCATTAGCAAAAATATCGATCTATCAATGTTTTATTGCTAAAAATCAATTTTCTAAGAATCTCTTGTTTTCCAGTTTTCTCAAGAACTACCAAACTTATAAGCATTAATCTTCTTTGAGACCTGCTCATAAATGATAACCGTCTTTTGTAAAAATTTCAGCCTATTTGATTGGTAGTTTTCTCAAAACAGTGAACATAAAATTTTTTTCAGAAATTCTACTTTAGTTTTCTCGGAAACTACTAAACTAATAGACACCAAATTTCTATCAGACTTGCACCAACATACAGAAATTCAGAATCATGAAAAAATGACTTTTCCATGAATTTTTCAATTTCTCAGAAACTAATGAACCAATAGGTAACAAACTTCTTTCAAACCTGCTCCAATATGAAAACTATCTCTTGTGAAAATTTCAGCCCATCCATCTAACAGTTTTTTCAAAACTAGGAACAGAAAATTTTGGGTGATACATACATATATATACATATATAGGAACCTACATAATTATAACAGGTGATTTAGTTTAACACTCACCATAGGAAAATCCCATATGGTGCATGTTAAAATGACTCACACGTGTTAAATGATAGGGGTGGGGTGAAAATAAATGCATCAATAAAAATAAAAACTTAAAAAAAAATAATCAAAAACAAAAACAAAAGAAAAAAAACTTTTAAGTTAAAAATAAAAAAATGGGGGGAAAAATCAATATAAATAAAAATAAAAATAAGTAAATAAAAATAATTTTATCAAGAATTATGATAATAACTTTTATATTTATTAAACACAACCAAATTTTAATCATTATTTCTATTTATTATTACAATCATTATAATAAATGTACAATCCAATTTTTTAAGACAAAATTCAACAAAAATTATTCAGACAAAATTCAAAGTGCATGCCCCAACTACAAATGTTTCTTTGTTTCTATCCTAATAACAAATTGATCAGTGTTGGAAAGCCAGTACAAGCCAAAGTGCAGTGAAACAATGCTTCAGGGCTTTTAATAATAATAAATAGAATACTAATAAAAATTAATTTCAAGTGTGCACATAGTTGCCGATTAGCCTTGTTAAGGAGATGGCTTGGCCCCAATCATTTTTTAAATTTTAGCACTTTTTTTCGTTTTTTTATGTTAAATAATTAAAAACTAGCGTTTTTGGTTAAACTTGAGCCAAACAATTTTCAAATTTTGTCTTCAACCCCCCAAAAAAAATTTTACAAAGTCGGCGCCACTGAGTATGCAACACATAAACGATCAACCAAAATTTTTTATTCTTGTCACTTATATACTGTTAACGACAATTTCAAAATTTCTACGCGCACTTGTACTTTTTTTTGTTGGGGAGGGGAATTTGATAAATCAGTTCACCAGAAGGAAAAAGAGCGTTACCGTTACCTTCTATTTACTTCCTAATTGCTGACCCACCCTAGAAAAAAGTTTGCTACGCTACTGCGTCGGACCAACTCAGAATTACGTTTTTGACTTGGGTTATAACACAGATGCACAGTTGGCGAATATTTGTTTCAGATCAGAGCATAATGGAAATATTTATGATACAATGAACAGTAAATGAACGTCGAAATCTGTTGAAAAATACTTTTTTACTGTCTGGAAACAATTTAATACACCTTCTCATTTGTTTTTGAATGAGATAGCTGCTTTTAGTTGGCATTGCGAGCCACTAAAGAAGTTAGCAGCAGTCTAGATCCCACAAAGATTAATTTTATTAATTGCTGTCTCGGTGAATAAAGTTGAGCTTCTAATCAGGTAATCGATCAGGAATTAAGAAAATCTTTTTACAACCAAAATTTGCTTACAGCTTTTTTATTACTACTGAGAGGCGATAAAATGAGACGAAATTCAAATTCCAGCTCTTCTAAACGCTAATTGAGCTAATCAATGTCCCAACAATTACCTATTCATACGTAGTTTCAACGAAGGAAGGTGAACGATTTGCAAAGAAAATTTTATTGAGAGAAAGAACGAACAATTTTCTGTTTTAGGTTATGGTTATGTTTCGCGTTTGACCTGCATGCATCGCATGTAGTCTACGTACAAATATACGTACTGACTAAAAATTTATTTGTCAATCGTTCCTATTGTAGACGCAGAATTTTCAAAGGGAGCGATATTGTACGTTTTTCAGGTCTAAAATGGCAAATGGAGAAAACTCATTTAATTTAGGTATACATTGAGGCGAGTTTTTTTTTTTCTGTCAAATTTTTAGGTACATAAATTATTATAATTCAGTATCATTCCTTCTCACTTTCGTCAGAATCAATACAAAAGTTAAATGCGAAATGTCAATAAATCCCGAAAAGACTATACTATTCTTATTATTTGTTGAAAATTTGGGGTGATACTGCAAGGGAGAGCAGGAAACTCATTTTAAGTCATTGGAAATACGCTTTAATACTCACTCATGAGAAACGCTCTGTGTAGGCCGATTTTTATACACTAATCTTTATATAAAGGATACATATCATACAAACTCATATACACACATACACATCGTAAGAGGACAGTTTTCCTAATCAAGAATTCCAATAATTTATTTTCCAACACATGTTTTCCCAATCAATGTCATTTCCAACCGCTTTTTCCCATAGACATATTTTCCAATGAAAATTTTTCAAATAAAAAAATTTAATTCAAATTTTGTTCTGCTTTAGCATTTAGGTATAGTGAGATGTTGGGTAAGGTTTCTTTTTTTGGTAAGAGGAATTCATATCATCCTTTTACAGCGGCGGCGACCAAGATTTTTTTGGTTTGTACAAAAAATTTTTCATTTCTGAAATAAAATTTTATTCTGCCACAAATACGTACCTTTGTTTTCAGTAACTATTCTTTTTGTGGAGGAAACTTATTTTACTCAACTAGTTAGCAAAACAAATGACTGTCAATGAGTTGGATAGTTACAGCACTACTCGGTGAGTGCTTTAATCTAAACAAATTGATTACCAAGTGTGACTAACTGGTAGCATACAAAATTTTTTTCAAAAAATCCGTCAAACATAGGTTATTTTTTATTCGATTAAATGTGTCAACGCCTTTAGTTAACAGAATTTTATCAAATAATTTAATAATTAGGAAGAGGTTAAATATTTTGTTTATGGGGATCACTGTGTAAAACAGCCCCTTTTTTAAGCTGACATTGCACCACTCGTGTACATGTAAATGGTGCTTAAAGAAATGAAAAAAAATTCCATTATGAAAAAACTCAATTTTTACACTAGTGAGGAAATTAAATTTTTTTCAGTGAAGAAACAAACAAGAAACAGTTAAGAAAAGTCTTATTTCTACACTACTGAAGAAATGAAATTTTTTTCAGTGAAAAACAAACAAAAAACAGCTAAGAAAAAACTCATTTCTACACTAGTGAAGAAATAAAATGTTTTCAATGAAGAAATAAACTAAAAGCAGTTTAACGAAGGACTCATTTCTACCCCGGTGAAGATATGAAATTTTTTTTCAACTGTTCTGAATTAATTGGGAAATCTCGAACTTAACTAACGAACATCGATTTAATAATAATCCTTTTTTGGTGTATGAGTTGAGAAAAATATTTGGAAGATCGAAAATAGTTTTCATTTCTTCACAAAATGTAGAAACGGCAAAGAAATAAGATTTTTCTCGACTGTTTGTTGTTTATTTCTTCACAGCATCATTCACATGTATGAAAGTTGCAAAATGTCAGAATGAAAAAGGACCATTTCACATGGTGACGCTTACACAAACAACCAAGTTCACTTCTCAATAATATTTAATATATCTAAAATTCTATTCATGAATGAAGTTTACCTGTTTAATCGAATAAATAATAACCTCTTTTTGGTGGATTTATTGAAAAAAATATCATTCTTAACTAGTTAGCTACTTGTGGTAATCAACTCGTAGCACCTCATGCTGCAACTAAGCAACTCGTCAACAATCATTCATTTTGCTAACTCTTTAAGTAAAATACTATTTAGATATTGTATCTGCAACACCAGCAATATGAAAGTCGTTGCTTCTGTGCCTTTAGGTATAGTGGAAGGTTAGGGAGGTAAATAACATTTTGTTTTGAAAAAGTAATTTTAGAACTGTATTAGGCGATCTGGAGGAAGTGGCCATGCGAAGCTGGCGCATAGGGTAACTGATTGTCATGTAAAATTGAAAAAGTTGCCGAATTTGCACAGAATTTTAAATCAAAAAATTACAATTTCCCAATTTCTAATCACTTTTAAATTTTCAGTTAAAGGATGGTTTATACTTAAATTGATTTATTCCCTTTGATCTACAATTGAATAAATCGATACCTACACTGCATGTTGGTTTATACTTTTTCTCTTGATTTATTTTCTAAAAGTTAAAATTTACCTATTGTACAGAATACAGTTTAGAATAAGAGAATAGAGAAAGTGAGTTTAAATCCTGCTTAATACGTTAGTAATTTTGAAAATGCAGAACAAAATGAAAGAAGTATGTATTTTCATCTAACATATGCAGAGATCAACCAACAACTTTTGAAACACTCTCATTTTCGTCAATTCATTTTAATGTCAAAAAATAAAATAAAATAAATAAATAAAATAAAAGAAAAATATGCTGAAAAGAAAAAAATATAGTAGGTAACCGTTTTAAAATTTTTCCAGCAAGATGTAGAAACTGGAATTATTGAAGTCGGCGCTCCTTTCATTTATTATGTGTCCGTAGTAAGGCGTAGATATTATACGTCAGTTGCGTCTAATTTAATGACAAAACTTTGTAATTAGCGCCAACTTCAATAATTCCAGTCCAATCCCTAGATTTTGCTGGAGAAAACGGTTATTTTTCTCTATTCAACGCATTTGTATTTTCTTTTTTGCTGAAATTTGCATGTTTTTCAGTAAAAAAAATTGTCTAATGCACTTAAATCGTTTCTTCGGACATCAGCTCTGGTAGCAGTTTATTTTTAAAACAAATACGTAGTTTTTTAAATATTATTGAAAAACGATTTCATCGAATCTAAGAGAAAAAAAAATACAAAATCACTATGGTATCATTCTCTGTTATTTGAATAAATATTCATCAAAATTGTTACTGCAGTAATTCTCAAGAAATTCGCGAAAAAACATGCAAACATTTACCTACCTATACATGCGAGTCAAGTTGAAAACCTTTTTTATTATGAAATCACATAAGGTATGGGTGTCAAAACGGTAATTTAGCTGAATCAAAAAATATCTCTTCATCAATATAGACAAAACACACATCCTTAAGAGAGTTCAACTTTCCTCTGTTAAAAGCCATTAAAAAGATTTCTGGAATATATTGGAGAATGGAAGTAGATCAGTATCTACAACTGTTTAGGTAAAAAAATATTTAAACCCATGCAACTTCACTTGCCAATTTTTGGCTCCTGTACGATTGAGTTTATTTTTATTTTTTTGTTTGAAACTACTTAATTATGTTAAATGGAGCATGTTTTCCATTACAAATCAGAACAACTTTTTTGGATCATTTTAATATGTGTAGTAATTTTAGCTATTTTTGTAGCAAAAGTTTTTTCGTCATTTTTGGTTACCATAGTTCTTCCACAAACTTATGAAGGGATATAAATTGAATAAATCAGTCCATGTCTAGGAAGCAAAGATCGCGAAGCTTTTTGTTTTCCATTTAATAATCTAAGGATGGAATTCTTTTGAGCTCAAAATTGGAGAGGAAGGAAACTTTTTAGTTTTTAAAAATTTCAATTCCTATTTAATTATGTTCTTTGAATAGCTGAATTCAAATATTTCATTATTTTTCCTATTCAATCGATTTTCAGCCATCGCTAATTTTTAGTCACTACCATTTTTCAGCCTCCGTTGGCAGAAATAAATGGCGTTTAGCAAACGCTAGTGAATTTCTTGTGTTACAGGACACTTCTTATGTTTTTTTTAGTACAGAGTTTGAATTAGCATTATTTTTATAATTCGATTGCTAATTAGCACCCATTGGTTCAAAATATGGGATTGCTAATTGAAGTGAGCGAGTCAAGGCCGAGTGAAGTTTCTTTATCTAGATATCCATTCACAGGACAACTTTTGTAATGACGCCATTTCTCATTGATGGACGAACAAAAAATTACCAAAATTCTCAAATAAGTATTTCAAGTTGAACCCGATTTTTTAAATTCGATCTATTCCAAAAAACAGTCGGTTCTTCCATCGAGGTTGATCGTTTTAGAAAATCGAAAATTTTAATTTTTTCAGTTCAGATACCGAATTTTGATAGACAAGGGATAAGGATTTTCTTTTCTTGAAAATTAAGCGATACATCGTCCATTACCTTTTTCAAGCCGCTGAGTTAAAATTTCAACTTCACTTTTGGATTGAACCTTTTACAGTGGGTGCCTGTGACCCCTAAAAAAGGTTGAGATGATTTTATTTAAAATAATTAAGTGATACATCGTCGAGTATATTTTTTAGAGCGTTAAGTTCAAATTTTCAGTTCATTGTTGGATGGAACTACTCATTTGGCCCTCTGTGACTCTAAAAAAAGGTTAAGAAAATTGTTTCATAGAAAGTGGGTGATATATCATCGGTTAAGTTTTTTGAGGCACTGTGTTCAAATTTACCTTCCACATTTAATTTTTGGATTGAATCACTCATTTTTTCCCTTGTGACCCAAAAGTAGTTGGTTAGAAAAACTTTTTATTATTTTATTGGGTGCTACATCTTCAAATTTTTTTATTGAAGAGCAAAGTTTTACTTCTAACATGTATGATATGGCCAAGGTACACTTTTTTTTGGGGTGGGGTCGTTGAAGGTAACCCACTTCGCTTCAGTTATTGTTCTATGGTTTGCTTGCGACCCGCGAATACTACCTAGTTATTAGGTTATTGTTTTTTTGTTATAATGTATGTCGATTCATATGTTTTGAGAGGTAAAGTTTAAATTAAACATCATTTTTTTCTCAAAATTACCCATCTGCTTCGAAACAGAGAATTTTAGTACCTTTTTTAAAATTTATGTCGATATCACGACAATTTTCATGAAAAGTGATGAAATCGAAAAATTGGCCTGAAATTTACACTCACCCCCTGAAAACACACAAACATTGATACAGTAGGTACATGAAAAAAATCCAAAAAAAAGTTTTTATAAGACTAACCCCTCTTTTAAGGCCCTGGTGGATTGAAAACTTATGAAATCGAAAAAATAGCCCGAAATTCATCGTCCACAGTCTGAACTACCTTTAAATACGTTCTCTTTCCGCGCCAAGATTTATCATTGAATTTAAATAAGCTCAATTGCCTTTATGACACACGCTGCGAGTCGATTAAAAATGGCGGCTC
This sequence comes from Ericerus pela, assembly GCA_011428145.1. NCBI lineage: Eukaryota > Metazoa > Arthropoda > Insecta > Hemiptera > Coccidae > Ericerus > Ericerus pela. The sequence goes on along the minus strand of WOFM01001393.1, from coordinate 495,713 downwards.
GAAAATTCTTCTAATCTTATTAATTATAGTATAAATATGTACATAACTTTCTTCGGTAAATAAATAAATAAGATAAGGAAAGCAAAAAAATTATAATTTATCTTTCACTGACTTGGGTACTTAAAAAATAAGGCAGTTGACTGTAAACTAAAGTCACCAACAGGTAGGTAGTAGAGGGTCTTTAATCTTTACCTAAAGTACTGCAAATTTTTCGTCGTCATTATTCATTAAGGCCATCCATTTACGCAGGTTCAGCGGTTGCTCGGCGAATACTGCTCGGTGGAACGGAGTGACCAACGTGGTTTCTGTGGCAAAAATGATGGTATTTCCGACGACGGTCGACCAAACCCTGTCGAGCAGCTGCGGCGTAATCGGCAGCGATTTTACGTATTCTGTGAAACGGTCTTTCGACGTGGGCGGAGCCAAGTCCGCGTCCATCATTCTCAGCGAAAACCGGCAGGAGGCGGCGAACGCCGATGCTGTGGTGATTTTGGCGGCGACGCTGCCGCCGTTTTTGGGCGACGAATTCAAAATCGCCTTCGCGTTACACAAATTGTACAAAACGAAGCCGGCCAGACCCTTCGGGCCGCACTTGGCGACGTTCACCAGGCTCGGGTAGTAACACAGCTTGAAGTGATGGCTAATTTCGGCGCCTAGCTCCGCGTCGCTCACCCAGTGGCGCAGGCGCAGATGCGGATCCGCTTGAATTTGACCGGCGATCACCAACGCTACGTGCGGTAGGCACGCGTCAATTTTGGCCAAGGTGGGTGTCAATGACGAATACGGTTCGGCGGTCGACGAAATACCGTATATTCGCGCCATCGTGATTAATTCCTCTTTCGTCCGCTGCGAGCACGTCCACTGCGCCAGCATACGGCCAATGTTCGGCCCGTCGATCATGCGCAAGCTTATCAACTGAAAAACGTCCGACATGAAGTCGCGGCCATTCGCCTCCGCTCGCCGCATCATTTCGACTATCATTGCGCGGCCGCAGTGACATCGGTCGCCCACCAATTTCGAGTCTGCCGGCTCCTCCTCCGAATCGTTACGCAAACGTATTCTACGCAGCCGATCACCAAGATCGATAGTCGACATAGGCCGATCCTCGTGATAATAATTGACACACAGATGCAAAACAAAAAAAACGTTTACTTAAATACTTGGTAAAAAGCACGTTTTGTCTTTTTTATAAATTAAAAAGAAAGAAAACGATCACCAAACCAATGTACAATACAGTGACAAAATTTACGATTCTCACTTTACCAACTTAAACAGGCGAAAAGTATCACGTGTTTCACAGTCATATAAAACATGAATGATGAACTACAACACTGACGACAACAGATTCGACATTTTTTTGGTTGGTGCTGGACCAGCAAGAAAAAAACCGAGGATTCAGCAACAAAATATACTGCAGCGGTACGACGACGACAGCAGCGCGATACAAAATGTCTCCACAGACGAACTATACACTAGGTAAGTATCTCCGCTGTGCAGCGCTCATGCCATCTACCCGATTTTTGTTTAATAAATGGGATGCCATATCATTAAGGTAAAGTGGGGTAATACAAATACTGAAATGCAAGATTTTTGGTTTTTTCACTCTCAGTTGTCCCCATGTTATCATATTCAGACGTATAATAGCTCGTCTGAATCGCGCATTCATCCTCTACAATTTGATGGGTGAAACATAAAAATCTGACAATTAGGTTTTGAGTTATAAGCAAAAATATAAGTCTACCTCAGAATATTGGTATTACCCCAGATCTGAGGTAATACTGTTATCGTCTTTCTTGTCTCATATATAATCAATACAATCTTTATGGGGCAATACCGTTAATGTGCACACAGTTGGCTACAAAATGCTTTTTGGTTCATGAGCATTGACTGAAAATTGACAGAGATTTGAGACAATGAAATTAACTGTGTTGATGAATTGTAAAAAATTCTTCAAAATTGTTTAGAGTTTTTTCACTCTAGTTCATTATTGACAAAATTCCAATCATTGTATAGACTTGAAAATGAAAATAAACGTCTGCAGTTCTATTTTTTCATAAATTTTGTGAATATATATGGGGGTTGGGTTGAAGAAGGTGTACTTGCCCCCTGTCAAGCTGAAAAAAAGAAAAAATTCAATTTAGGAGAGTGCAAAATGGCTAAAAATTTTGAATAAAAATTGATGCTAAATTTTAATTTTTTTCCTGCTCCGCAAATTACCTCCTCACCTTGTTCATTTCCAAAATCATTATCTTCATCATTGCTGGAAAGGGATAAAATGAACCAAAAAAAAGTAAAAAAGAGGAAAAAGGTAAGAATAAAAAAAAACACACATTTGTCATATGTATATAATATCACGTTTCCAACCATCCCATTTGTTATAACTTTTGCCACCAGGTGGCGCTCTCAGAGGTGCTTACCTACCCTATAACACCAATCTACATGACCAAATTAAACTAAAGTGTAGTCTGCGATTGGGGCAGTAAAAAGCAATCTGCGAGGTGTGAAATGTCAAATCTTCAAAAATTAGAGTAAATTAGCCAATAGCCATTGCGATATGTGATATACGATATATTACAAATCCGTCGTTTGCAACTACGGATTTAATCTACTGCTACTGCTACTACCACTACTACTACTACTACTACTTCTACTATTAATTTGAGAGGAAAGCGGATAGACAGCAAAATCCGTTTGGCACAATGAGTCATATACTGGCTTTGGAATTTTTTTTTTTCATGTAATTGTAAGTAAGTATGACGAAAAATCCGAAAAAAGGAAAAAAGACCCCATTCAGCATTCCAATATACAAAAATATTAAAGTATACTTTAAAAAAAATTCAAAAAACAATTGTTGACTGTAGATTTGAACCAACACTGTATACCCATTTATTTTACTAACTTCAGCAGTAGGTATAATAATTATGCACATGAACAAAACTAGAAATGAGCGGAACGGAACTGTATTATTTACAAAATAGACTTGGTATGGAACTGACAAATACACTTCTCAGGTGCTTTGTGCGCAACTTGATTGTGAGGATATGCATCTTGATATATGCAAATACATTAATATAGAAAGTAATAGGCGTATTTCTTTATTGCAGAAGTTTTAATAAGAATTTGGAATAGTTTTTTTGTTTTGAGGAAGCCAAAAAAAAAGAAAAAAGGTTCATATTTTATTTTGATATAAATAATGGTGGACAAAAAGGATGGTTATGTGTACAAATATTTACGAGTTGTTGTAGTTTACTTATTCTTTATGATTAAAGGAAACATGTTCACTAAGAAAATAAAAAAAGTCAAAAGAAACAAAAAGCAAAGGTAAAATTTTGCGAGTTTTTACCAGTTAATATTAACTTGGTTTGTTATCTGCCTGGTAAAAATTTTAAAATCGATTTTAAAGTAACCTGACGATGAGCTAGACACTTGAAACTTTAAGCATAGGTTAGAATTGGATGAAAATGCAATATGTTAAAGTTTCAACTTTCTAACTCATTGAGAAGTTAGTTTAAAATCAATTGAAAAATTTGTATGTATATATATACAGGCATACCTATATAAATATGACGCTAAAAAGTGGAAAATATTTCATTAACAAGTATGAATATAAGGTATAAATGCGTGAAAAGGAAAAGACAAGACTAAAAAGTAGAAAATAATTACTTAAATAAAAATAAGATTTTTAGGGACTAAAAAGTTTAGAAAATTTTTCCTAGCCCTTTAACCACGAACAGATTGTTCAAAAAATTCGTGATTATGAATTTTTAATATCTATGAAAATATATAAACAATGCAGCATAAATCTAAGGTAGCTACTTCTTCCTAAAGCTTTGTCACAATCACTGAAAAATAATATTGAAATGATCAGTTTTGTAATGAAACAAAAACTCAATCTAAAAAATAGAAAAACAATGTGCTGTGTAGGAGAACGTAAACTATATCAATTAAAAAAAGTAAGTACTTACCTGAAAATATCGTAGTAAAAAAAAGAGATCGAATTTCAATAACAATCGATACAAAAAAAAAATCCGAAGCTGTTATTTCGTCAAATGCTTAACCTGAATTGTGAACTAAAATTTAGTCAATATATCCTTTGAAAATTTTGTTTCATTTTCTTTAGTTGATCGACGGTTTTCAAGTCAATGTATTTCTGAACAATTTCTATATTATTAAATTTTAATAAATTATCTATGGTGTCTTCGGTGGCGTCTTCACTGTCGATGATTTTCACATGCTGTACTTCCATATTTTATAGTCAATAAACTATGAATAAGGTTAACCATTAATAAGAAAAAAGACGAACTAAATAGTCTGAATTTTCAATCCCAAGCTTATATTAAAAAATAAGGGTCTCGCGTCAGCTTTGCCAAAATGTCATTACTATGGCGATGGCCCATATTAACAAATGTCACTTTAACCTCCCTTCACTTAAATTCCACTTTAAAAAAGTTTTTAGCACAATTTTGCACATAAAAACGTGGGAACATTGTATTTCTTATGAGAGTTTCAATGTAAAGATAAAATGTTACCATACTTTTAAATACAAAATTGTGCCAGAAGCCATTTCTAAGTGAAGTTTAAGTGAAGGGAGGTAAAAGTGATGTTTGTGGATATACGCCTAGGTATGTATTATATATAATTATATTTCTACAATAGTTTGTCATAAGACATTGAAAACTGCAATAATCGCGAAGTGTTTGAGGCCCAATAAAGTCAAGTAATGCTTAACTAATTGAATGAGTCGTGTTCGTAGTTCGTACTTCGTATCCCCGTACCTGCCGCACTTTTTAATGACATTTTTTGGTGGAATAATGGTTAAATTTTGGTTCTTCATATGTACCTCTGATGATAGATATGAACATTTGATATTATTAAAAAAAAAAAAATGCTTGCCCGAACATAGACGATAAATATGAACATGACAAAAAAAACTGAAAAAATCCAGTGATATTTTGACAAAGTTGGCGCGGGTCGCATGTATTACATCAAAGCACAACATTTTACTTATCAACCAGCCCTGGTCTATTATCAATTACACGTCCTGGTGGAAACTGGAAAAGTGGAAATTGTTTCATCCTGTTTGTTAGCCGTGTTTGTACGTTTTCGCGTTGATGCTATCAATTATTTTCTCAAAGAAATATCTCTGAATGTGAATGCATAGCGTTGATTTCTTGTCGCATTAATTTTACGCTTTTGTAATGTTCATTCGGTAGCGAAACCTAAATTCGATAAAATGGATTTAATACAACCGCCCACAAAGCCGCCAAGAGGTGTTAAAAATGCCAAAGAAACGGTAATTGTAGTCAGCCAAATTTTACTATCATTCATTCTTGTGTGTGATTATATAGCGTCGTATATTTCAGAGTGGATTGTTGATGACTGTGATACGAACATTATCCAAAAGTGATTCCAACGAACAGCGAGATCAGATTCGAATAAAGCTCGAAAAAGAATACAAAGAAAGCAACCAAGGACTTCAAGAGTTGGTGTCGATTCACCATAATGACCTAACGAAAGTTATGAACGTAAGTTCGATCCTCTAATGCTCACTATTGTCGCAACTTCCGTTAATTTCACGAACGATTGTAGCATTTTGGACACTTATCCATGCTGATATCACAAAAACGAGAAAAAATTCATGCCACCAAAAAAAATCTCGTCGCGTGTAAAAAGTTACTTACATGTCGGAGAGAAGAACTGAAAAAATTATGCTTAGAAAACGTTCAATATAAATTTACGCTTCAGTTTCTTGAAGAAATGTAAGTTTTATCGTTGTATATTATATTATATTGCTACTGTGGGTAGGTGAATTTGCTACTTTTTTTTTTATTCATGTAGCGAGCTAATGAAAGATGTGCCTTCGCAGTTAGTCAATTGTTTTATGAAAAAAGATTATGTGCCAGCTACGAAACTGATAGTCTCGTCAATAAAAACCAGTGAAACATCACTAAAAGACGTTATCGGTTTACAAGAATTAAAATCGGAACTACAGTTGAAAAAACTTGTAAGTTCGTTATGATGATATCATTCTAATTCCTGTGCAGAAATCTTCTTGTTATTGTGGATACGTTTTCAGGAGTTATTTACAAAGCTCGTTACTGAGATGAAAGAACAAATTTACGTACGGTCTACGCAAGAAATCGTTACGCTCACTAGACAAGGCTCAGCGAGAGATTCTGCTGATCAGTTTAGCCCTTCGAATGCAAGTTCGGAGCGAAAAACGCTCATGAAACGATCTCAATTTTGTTCGACTAAATTGCTAGAAGTTCCCAGTAGTGTAAAGTTCGTATTTGTTGGTTATATTCGATTTTTAGCTGGTTTTCAAAAAAAAAAAAAATGATTTTCTTTTGCCAATAAAATATTTTGTTATCAGACATAATAAAACCCCGAAGAGTGATGCGATTGAGTATTCGGATGATTCTGAATTTGTTGTCAGTAATCTTATTGAATGCGTTATTTCATTGGATAAAGGTCCAGAATTATTAGAGGTAACCAGCAATAAAATGTTGCCTTATTTTATCGATACTTATCAGTAATTATTCCTTAAATTTTGTTAGGTACATGTTTGGTCCTCTTACTGGGAAATTTTAATCTGTTCCGTTAGAAATTTCTATAAAATTGCAGAAAAAAACTAAGTATACATGTATATCTTTGAATTTTGAAGGTTTATTCCGTAATTTTATGTATGCTCTATATGTTAAACTAAGTTCGTTGTCAGGGAGAATATCTACGCCAAAGATTCATAAAGTATCTATCGTTCAGACTATGTTCGTTGTTGTGTTACAAGCTTGTGGATTACCTTAAAATTTATTTTTTCGTATCATAAAGCCGCATCATAATAGTTTTCCTTTCACTTTCACCCAAAACTTAAAAACAAAAACCCTGAGCTGGAAGACAAAAACGTAGCGTTATTGTGTCATTAAAGTACCGTAAATATTGTTTTTTTTCATTCTGATATCTAAAATTCTTCCTTTTTCAGGAGTTGAAACAAGGTATCCAACGTGAGCTGAAGGATTTGATCATGAGAACCACGAAAGACTTGTCAGCCATCGATTCACCGAATATAGTGTTGGAATTTTTGCAAGTAGTTACTGAACAATTCAAAAAAATACTGGATATGCATAAGTTTATTTTAGAAACGTTCAAAAAGAAGCAATGCTCAAACACCGTTTATGATTTACGAGATGTCTGGTTGACGGTACAGAGCGTGGTATGTTTTTCGACAAATTTTTTTCTCCTGCAGATTGCAATGTTATTTTTCTCGAGTGAATCTTTATAATTTTTTTTTTCATTTTCGCGCGCAGCTGCTGCAGTTGTTGTCCGAATATTTGGATGTTGATAATGTAAAGAAAATCGATCAACCAACGACTGAAAATTCAACTCCCGGAACTGGTGAACAGTACGATATAAGTTCGTTTTTCACGAGGAAAAAACATCAACGGTAAGCGTGGATTGACCATGGAAGAAGAATCTTAACAAAATTCTTTACGTGCCAAAATTAGGACACTTGAAAGTACGAGTAAGAGAGGTGCATTTTCAACATATTTTAAAGGACAGGAAGATCTAAAAGAGGAGCTAACATCTTACAGTAGTGTTGTATTTGATCTGTTTGAGCGCTTTAAGTATTTCAATTTTTTCTAAAATTACTGCTTTATTTCTGATTATTCCAGTTGTAAAAATATTACACATATTTCGTTTTAAAACGTGAAAAATCTGATCGCTCAATAAATTTTAATCGTTGAGTCTATCTGACGAAAAATTTTCAAAGTTCTGTTTTATGAATAGGTTTAAAAATTTTTAAATTTCGTTTCAAAAATTGTCTATCAGCCTATTGAGTTTAAAAATTTAATTCGGCTTCTTTTTGCATCTACGTATCCCACTTCACCTGAAATGATAATTATACTGCATTCATCGTTTTTATTTTTATTTTCCAGTACCGTAAAAGGCTCGTTATTCAAATTTGTCAATTCAGCAAAACCCGATGAGTCGCTTTCCGCGTTCAAGGTACTCTCGTCGCATATATTTATTTATTTAACATTGCACAAAGTTCTTTATGTTTACGTTTTATTTTTCAGTTACACGAGAGAGAGAAAAACAAAGACAAACAGTTTCTATGCAAACCATCGCCTTCCTACATTACCCAGATATTTGTACCATTATCACGATTTTCTGAAGATGTCGAACAAATGGTGAATGGTGGACCTTCGGAGTATGTTCAACTTTTTATTCAAACTTGCCCAGTGTAAAGCGAAATTTTGGTTTAGTCATGATTTTTTATACCTACTTCTTCAAGTGGATCAGCTGGAGAATTTCTATTCGTATTTTAAAAAAGTCTGAGAAGACTACTATTTCATGTCCTAAAATTTGTCAAAGACGCTTATTTTGCTGCCATATGTTCCTACGTTCACACCATTTGGCGACTCTTGTTGGAAAGTAAGGCTATTTTCCTAGGCAATGCTACCAGGGATGATTGACAATGTCATAAGCTGTGCTAAAACTCACCGTTACCATTTCAGCTATTCGTTTGGATTCCGAACCATTCTTAATTCACTGGTTAAAGTTTTCTGCTTGAAGGCTCGAATGAGCTTATGAGATTTACTTTAATTTCTGTTGTATATTGAATTCATAATTTGTAGCTCGAGTTTCTCAATAGCCATACAAATGTAATAAAGATACCTAGTGGACAAATTTTCCCGTCGTGTGAATAATTTGATCTTGATGAGACCGACAAACCAAAAATTAATGTGTATTTTCGATTAATAAGTGAATATTGTACGTAGATTTTTGGCAGTGTCACTGATGAGTAGCGAAGTTACTAGCTTTGATTTCGTGGGACAGGGTATGTTTGCAATATGTTCTCTTTACTGGCCTGTATCTGAATTAGAGTTGATCTATGCAGTGAAATATATTTTTCTCAGCTGTTCGAAAGGGTCTGTTTTGATAGATTTTGCCACCCTCATATTCAAATGTGAGCTTCAATTGTTTTGAGTTAGATTTGATGCGTCTACTTCTACAATACCGGTACCAGAGTGAGTAGCATTATTGTTGATTTTTGGTTCATGATGCATGCTGATAATATATCGTCTTTCGACTCCATGTATGAGTCCATAGTTCCATCTTTTGAATCTACTTACATGGCTCACGAAAAACGTTTTATAAATTAAATAATATATGTGTGCTCATTGTGCCATGAGATGCAGGTAGCTAGCGATCGTAATGTTGATTTTTTTAAATAAGGTTTTCTTCTTTTTTTACTTTTTCTTTCATTGCAGCCAATCGAATAAATTAATCACGTTCTTGAACGAATTCGTGAGTAAAGCGTTTTTGGGTAAACGTTACGAAGACATTGTCGGCAGTACTCCGCCAAAAGGCAAAGAAAGCTCGTCATCGACACCGCCAATGAAAGAACTGAATGGCACCGTTCAAAATACTCCTAGCCCTTTGTTGACGGTGAGTAAAACCAAGCGGAAGAGGAGCTTATTATTTTTAAGATGAACAAATTTTGTTATGTCTGTATGTGTATCTTATCTGTCCGTCTCTCTGTTAATGTACAAACGCGACGCTTATGGTGGTTGTTTGGTATTCGTTACTAACCACTTATCCTTTGCGGAGTGGTGTTGGTATTTTGTGGTGTTAGAAATAATAAATAATAATGAAAAAAAAACTGTGTCTACGTGCCTCGTTGCTGTGGAGAAATGGTTGCATCTTCATGCTTGTGAAATGGTCTCGTATGACCTTGGTAGGTTTCAGTTCTGTTAAAATTGAACCTATTAATTACTCACTTTACGCGTTCGTTTGACAGGGTTTGTCGACTGTCGCGCTCCAAGGCTGATCTGCGACGATAAATTGTGATTGTGAAAATAATGTGAACCGTTGTTAGTTTCGTCGAAGTACGTTGTTTTCTGTCCTTTTATCGTGGATTATGATGTGATAGTTTTCGTGCTGTAGCTTCTGGTGCATTTTGTTCAGAATGGTGTATTATACGTTAAGGCCTTTTTAGCTCTGGTTAATGGTGATGGTAGTATTATCGGACATAAGCTTTTCATACTGGCATAAATTGGAGTAGCCTGTTCCAGAATTTATGGAAACCTGATTGCTAACAGAATCCATTGTGTATCAGAGATGCGAGTTGAATCAGTGGGTCACTTCGTACGTAGTATGTTATGTACGCATCGTGCAAAATTTGAAATTCGAATCGGTAATGTAGATTGATTTTTGGTGGTTATTTAAATCAGATCTGAATTTTAAAAATTAATCTCATTTTGCAATTTCTTGGTACAGGCTTACTGGGTGTTAATTTTTTATATTTATTATCGAATTAAATGATAAATATACATTATTGGTTATAATGAATTTATGACTGGTCAGTTGAAAAAAAAAAAAGGATAAAATTAATGATTTGTTTTTGTGATCTGTTCGTCATTGAGATATGTAAGTAAGATCCTTATACAGGATGTCTGAAAATCGTCTCCCAAGCCAAATGGGTGGTGTAGAAACTCATCGAGAGAGTAAAAAGTTCCTATTAACATGGGCTTTGAAATTGGTTGTTTCAGAGATTCGAGGCTCTCAAATTTTCAAAATTTTCATCGTTAAATCAAATAAGGAAGTTTAAAAAATTCTTAAAATTTGATTTTGATTACATCTTATTGTGCTCATCGAGTTCATTACTTTTGATCAGGACTCTATTTTAAGTACTTACATAGTTTTGTATTTGAAATTCAAAGAAATTTGTACAAATTTTTGCACATCTAACTCTCATTTAAAAAAATTTTGAAAAAGATTGTTCCGCCGCTTGGATTTGTACCCACAACCTTTGTACCCGTAACCTTTATACCATGCACAAAGAATGCTACCCATGCGTCACAAGAATCGTCATGTTAGTTTGGTTGCATATCTTTCCATTCGAAGGTAACATGGAATTTTACAAATTTTGCCTTCGAAAGAAAAAATATGTAACTTTTCTGCTTCTCTTGATGAGTTCTGTGAGACTCATTTGGCTTGAAAGACGATTTCTAGACACCCTGTATATTCTAAATAATTTTAAAACGATATGGATCGATTAATAGACATGATTTCGATCGTTCGGTAACTAGTATCTGTGATTTAACTCCATCTCTGCATATTACTGATTTTTTTGTTTTCGTATCAAACTAGTTTTTTCGTCTTATGTCAAACTAGATAGATGAAGAGTTTTCGAAAGTTGAAATTTAAAACATCAGTAATTATGATATTATAAATTTGTGATTTTATTGCTCTAGCGAATTAACCCATTACATTGAATAAAAATATTTCAAATTATAAAGTAAGTCTCTTGAAAAAATGTTTTGCTGAGAACTATTCAAATCAAAACAAAAACAAAATTATCCTGATTGAACAAAATAATGCTTTCATGTAAAATATAGGAGCAAGGTTTTTTCAGAAAACCTGTTGAAAGTTGAACTATTGAAAATAGCATTGTGTTTTTGTCATTCTATTTCCCCCTCCTTAAAAAAAAAAGGAAAAATCACTCCACGAAACTATGTAGTGATAGTTATTGGCTTCCTGTGCGACTATTGAGTAGTTTTTGGGAATTCGAAACAGCCTATAATTATTTTGAAAATTAAAATAATGAATGAGGTTGTCTGGTGAAATTGAATCCGTACTCAAGAGCGCTGTTTAAGTCCAATAGTCCAGTGAAATAGGGATTTAAAATGGAATTAATAGTTACAAAAAGTTTACGAATGAAATATGTTAGAGGCTCCTCAATAATTGATGAAAACATTCCATCTCCATTCCCTGTGCTTCCAACAGGGGGCTGCATCTGCTGCGTGCGAGCATTTTTAATTTCTTCAATTTTCCTCGATCTAAGCGATACCCATTAAAAGTACTACAGTATGAAAATAACGTTGATAAAATTTAAAGAAAAGTAGTTTCTATTGAGTTTTTCCTAACTACTACAGTGGCTGAGATGCAGGTTGGTAAAGAAGGTTATTATTTTTCTTCAAAATAATGATCTGCATTTTGTTCTTAATTAGGAAGTTGAAAATGATTACAGACGTAAAAATGGCCAAAGAAATTAGCGCATCGATAGGATGCAATCTGTACATTACTAAATTTTTTTCATGCTTGTACACACATGGTTCCTTCAAAAATGAAAATAACTATCAGAAAAATAATGAAAAAATACTTTTTTTTTTTAATTTCTTTTGTGTTTGTGAGAATATTTTTATTCATTTTACAGTTAGTGAGTGCCTTGTTATTATTGAATATCTCTTGATTCTTCAAGTCAAGTATAGTCTTTTTGGAAAAAGAACTAATGGGCTTTAGGATCCAAATGTTACTCAAAATTGAAGCACTCTTTATTGATATTAGCCAGAATGAAAATTATGTGTCATCAAAAAATTGCCTATGTGTCTTTTTTCTCGAAATGCGGTAATTTCGTAGAAACAAAAACAAAAATTTCCTGAATAACGAAATATGTGCCTGGTCACAAAATGAAAGCAACTACTCACCAATAGACGATATCCGTTTGTTATTTGGATCAGTAGACACCGAACAAATTTTGTTAAAAAAAAAAAGTGTTCTTTTTGCCAGCGTCGCTTATTTTAGCGCAAAATTTCTAAATTTATGAAGCAAATCTGTTGAAATATTGAAATTGTATAATTTTCTTTGGTATTACTGATATCGACGGCTGACTTGAATACTATTATTCTCGTAATAATTTCTTTGCTTCACCAGCACTTTATCTCGATCTTGCGCGTTATTTCGGATCGCATTCAAGAGCGAAAAACTTTTGGCTCTAATATTCTGAAATTAGGTAACTGAATGTTATTAATTTACTACTTCCTTGCGTATCGGTTGGCCGTAAAGAAAAATACACTTGAAAGTTATTTTGGTGTCAATTTTTAGAAAAATATCAATAAAATGTCGAGCTCGTGAAATTGCCTCGTAAATTCTGCGGAAGAAGGTCGTATCCGCGTCACATGTCATTGTCGCGCGAAATTCACCTCAAGTACCGTCATTTATAGGTTATCTCGTCCTAAAAAATGTAATTTTTTTTGTTGTTTTTCAGTTTAAACGTGGAAGTAGTAGCGGTTAGTCGGTTACAGAATACTGTATTATTGTTAATAATTTGAGTTTTGGAGTACGTGTTGTATCGTTAGCCGTTCCCGCATTTTGTAGCTTTATCTTTGAGAAATTTTCTTCATAAAATCGCTCAAAATTAAGATTTACTGAGAATCATCAGCTTTTCAAGTTAAACCTCGACTAGGAAACTTTTATGGTCTTCATAATGGCTTAGTTTTTAATTCGACAAAATAATTTCCATTAATTCGTGCCGCGGCTGTTTGCACCTTTCGGTTTTCATTCGATTCGTAACTACTGATATGAAATCAGTATCTGTGCCCTTCAGGGCCGCAGAGAGGAAATTCGAGTCCGGGGGAGAGAAAATTTATGGGCCCACTAAAAAATTGAAAATTATATTTTCGTGCAGGTGTAGTAAATAAGGATTTATTTTAGGAAAGGATTTTTATAGCTGCGAAAGCCAGTCGAGCGAAAAAAATTTTTTACTGATTTTTTAGTAGATTTTTCATGAAAGTCTATTTATTTTTATTTTTTTATTTTTTTTATCGAGAATGCCGGGCCCCTAAAAATCCCTGGCCCAGGGGAAATCTCCCTCTCCCCTCCCCTCTCGTCAGGCCTGGTGCCCCCAGTTATTTACACCTGTGGTTCATTTTTTGTCGGTTGTATCCCAACATTATCGAATAACTACCTGTTGTAAATTGTTGCTTAATCAAAAATTGAAGCTCGATCAAAAATTTTTTTTTTTCCTCAAATTAGAGCGAATTTTTTTCAATCTAGATTAGCACAATGAAATTTAGCTTGTCTGCAATCCTATTTCCTCTAGGTGAAATTCAGTTACGGTGAGAATATGCTCTGTCCCCCCTTTCGATGAGAATGAAATGCAATACTGATTTACATCAATTGATTATCATTGAAGGATGTGAATGAACGATTGTTGGGGAAAATTTATTTCGGTGATTCAGTGTTGGTGTAACGATATAAAATAATAATAATAATAATAATGTAATTCTATTTATCGTATTGGCTTCTGAAAGATTGAAATTTTCTCGTTTTAGTTGCACTATTATTATTGTCCATTGAACTATAAACCCGCAAATACGATTAATATTTTTCTGAAACTCGATTACGGTGTCGTTTATGTTCTTAACTGAATATTTATTGCTGCAGTATTCTTTTCACGTGTTTTCAGTTCCCCTATGTATGAAATACAAGGTCGTAGACACCTGTTGGTTCAATTACTTTTTTTTTCTCGGTCTGTTTTTTTTTTTTTTTTTTTTTTTAAATTACCATAACTAATATCAGACTTTCATTAAAGCGTCACATACTCGTATGTTAACGTAGCCCCCAGTTACCGTATGCGTATATTATATATTAAATATTTTACCAATTTTTATCATTTCTTTATTTTTATAACCAAATATATTCGTGTAAAAAAAAAAAAAAAAAAAAAGTGTTTCCTTTCTTACATACCCTTGCAGTGATGGAAATATTTCTTGTTATTATTATTATTGTTGTTGTTGTTATTCTTATGAATGTTTTATATAGACTTTTTTTTTCTCTTCAAAATAATTGTAACAGTACGAAAAAACAGTAGGGAAGTAGTTCAGTGGTTCCTTTCATTTCGCAGGAGAACGACCTAAAAAAAGAATTGAGAACTTCGTCCGGTTATCGGCGAACAATCTTAAATTAATTGTTCATGCAAATTTTTCGGCTAGTCAAACAAAAGGAAATAGTGCTGGTAGAAATGAAAAAAAAAATGTAAACATATACTTAGTGATGGGAAATTACTCAATTTGGAGTTGACTTTTGTTTGGGTTTTTCCTTTGTGATATCACAAAATGATAAGATGACGGACTGACGACGACGACGAACCAATTAAACGATTGCTGCGCATATAGGGGCAGATTTTTTCATATTTTTTTCATTTCTCGATTTGTATGTTAATATTATAATGGAAGTCAGACTATTTTGAGACTCTAAACCCCTTTCCTATTTTCAACTTAATTATAACTGTAATAACTAGGTTTCTGTTTTTTTTTTTTTTTTTTTTTTTTTTCGTTTTACATTATTATTTAAATTAGAGAATTAACTTAATTTTGGTGGTACGGTAAAACAGAGAAATAGTGCGAGTCCTAACAAAATACTAGAGTGGGGTGTAGCGGTTTGTAATAAATTTCTTCATTCCATATTGCTTCGAATAACGGCTGAAGCTATAGTCTGGTGTTGGAATAGGAATTGATTTTCAAGTTGAACAGCAGCTGGTACGAAACTATAATAAACGGTGATGGGCTCGCATTCGAATAACAATGATCAAAGGGGGTATGCCATGAATATTTCACATTCAAACAGTAAGCTGCACGTACCTATCCTTAATCAAGTATATTTTGTTGTATTAATCGTATTTTTTCTTCCAAACTTATCAATTGACTTACAAAAGAGACAAAAGAAAAAAATTTTTTTTCAGTATCTTCTTTTTCACGCTGTCGTACAAATTCTGTAAAAGTAAAATATATTGATTAGAAAGCCTGAGAGGAATCGTACCTAATCAGGGTTGCCAACACTTAGGATTTCTCCTTAGATTCAGTTTAAGTCTCTTTCATCTGCTGAAAAAAAAAAATCTGGGGTTTTTTAAAAGGCATTATTTTAAAGATTTTTTAATGTTTCCCTCATATTTCCCTCTTTGTTTGCAATGTATACTTATAATAAATTTGTAATGTAAATTTTTTCTGTAATTTTTGAATTTTTCTCATTAATTAAATTTTTTTTGAGAATATCAAATTTTAAAGATTTTTCATGAATTTGTTGCAAGGATTTTTTAAACAAATTTTTTGACTTACGTCAATCTAGAAATTTTTCCATTTTTCAGTTGGTGACCTTGCCTTTAGCACGACTTGAGTTTTTATTTTTCAGTTGTAGGCTTCGAAGATATATATATGATGGAGACAACACATGGGCAGTTTCGGTGTCCAACCTAAAGAAAGCGCGTCTATTTGTTTATAAACACTGGTGTACGAAGTACCTACCTCACTTTTACACCGATTTTCGATTCTGATTGGTTGGAGTGTTCAGTCTGGGGTACTTCGTACGCTAGCACGCGGCATCTGTTGTCTGGACACTTAACCCCATGTTGAAACTGTTCCATTCGTCTCCATCATATATATATTTATATATATATATCCTCGAAAGTCGTAGGAAATACCTAGCCTATAATGTTTAATTAAATGCCATTAAAAGCGCTACATTATAAGTAGCCAGTAGACAAGTTCATGAAATTTTTACTTAAATTTTCTATTTTACTCTTATATTATAGTAACTTCCATTTTCCTGTTCCTATCCCTGCTGTTTCACAGAATTGGTTCTGTCGTAACTAAATCATTTTTTCCTTTTTTTTTGTCGGGAAAGTCGAAGAAAACCCCCCTCTCCAGTCTCCCCTCTTCGCCGCGGATCTGATAAAAATACTTTCGGAATGTGAAAAGCTTAGTTCAGATTGTTGTTTCGATGGTTTCAATGAAAAGTGTGTGAGAGTCGAGAGTAAAAGAATTTTCGAGAAAGTTTAGTTGGAAAATTTCACGAAAACGTCACTTTTTACTTTCGGATCACATTGAAAAGAAAAAATTCCGTTCAGAAGGATAGTTTGATTTGTTGAATGTACCAACAAAATATCTGAGTATTCATTCTACTTAAAGAACTGTGAAATAATTTTCCCCACAATATTCGTCAAATTTTTAACAAATTGAGAAATCCATAAATTCTATTATTCTTGCCATTTCTTTTAGTAAATGTTTACGTTCCATGTCAGTTAAAATGTTGAGGGTCTCCCCCCAAAGCGTTCACATAACCTCCGGTGCTTTAATTTGAAATGAAGATCTGCAGTGATTGGGTTTCAAAGAATCGTGTACTTGTTTAGATGCTCAATGTTTATTCCTATCCAACCTAAAATTGTACGATTATTGTTTTTGATTTAAAATGAAAATTGTGAAATTATATGTTGTAGATAACTAATGATCACTATCCTCGTTGTATATACGGCGGATGAATTATGCAACTCATAATACACATCTATCGGTCTGTTTTCGTATTAGTTTTAACTTTGTTACAATAGGTAGAACTCGTATTCAAAATGTCATTGAGGAATAAGTTCATTCGAAGTTAAGAATAGATGTGGTCTTGAGATTACCTTCATATTTTTTGGCTTACGAAGGAACAAGCGCTGCGTAATTCGCCTCGGTAATTCGGTGAAAGAAAGGTACAACAGTAGTGAAAGGCAAAGTGCAGAAAAATCTTCGTGGCTGAATGAAAGTGGATTGTCTTATGGAACTAGCCTGTCTCTAGTAATTGGAACGTAATAGGAATATTACATTTGATATTGTGTTGTGCTTTCACCGATGTAATACTTGGGTTTTCCGAAAAAAATTAGACGAGATTACGTAGGCACCTACTGGAAAAACTAATGAATATAAAAATTTTAACATTTGAATGATGGCCAAAAGGGGGTTTTTATTGCGAAATGAAACACCTGTTATAAAAAAAATCGTAGGCATGTTCAGTTTCGCGAGAAATTTCTATACTTAGGTTCTGAGGTGCTGAACAAGTTCTGTTGAAATTGAGTTGTTAGTTTAACCGTCAGGAATGCTCCGTAACGAGTCGAAATTTTTTTTTTGTGGGGGAGGGTTAAATTTTAACATTTTTTCTTTTTTGTTTGTTAAAAACAGTACAAAATTATAAATTTTTCTACTAGCTTCATATTTCCAACATCTCGCCCAATTTAAAGTTCTTTCATTTTTTTTTTTGGGCGGGGGGGGGTTGTAATTGTCCACTATGGCTACGGCTCTGCTAACCCTTTGGTGTCAGTTTTGAATGAGTTCTGCAAAGTGACAAAACGTTGAAAAAATAATAAGGAAAAGGTACGTACAAAGATCAGCATAATTTAAGTGAAGAACTCTCTATCAGAACCTTCTTATTGAGCCGGATCGGGCGTTTCTACACTTTTTGAAAACTGAAAAACTTTTTTTCGAGTTTTATGCTGATTAATAGAACTGATGCCTCTTCAAATGAACTACCAACCTAATTCCCTTTGTTTTTTTTTGTCAAAAAGTGCAGAAACTGAAAGTTCAGTCCAATCGAACAACCCGGCTATCTAATAATAGACATTTGGTTCTTCGTTGAGGTCAAGAATTTTTCATTTAATTAAAATTTTTGTCGCGAATTTATGGCCGTTTATGAACGGAAAAAGCTTACGAATGAATTGCCAAAAAATTTCTTTTTAAATTCGTTGGTAGCTTATTAATTCTGCAATGAAGGAAGAACCATTTTGTTTTGGAAACTTTCTGTGTTCTCTGGCTGTAAAATTCACCATTTCTTTCCCAATATCATGACATTCGTGACGAAACAGTCAGAACAGAGGAATAATTATGTTACTGGGATGTTTCAATTTTCTGCTCTCGGCGAGGTTTTTTTTTTTTTTTCCCTTTTAAATGAACGCATCAACTTTCCATTCACAGACAGGCAAACTTCGTTTGCTAGACGTCAATCAAATTAATATTTTGTGAACTTATTTCAGACTTTGTATAAATCTTTTGATTTCTTAATTTTGGCGGTTGCTAAAACATATTAATGGTCATCGCGTGCAGCCATTTCATATCGAATCAAAAAGGTAAAAAACTTTTGGTCACCGCATTTGCCGAACTCACACACGTGCGTTTATTGATGAATGATGAATGTCCCTTTTTTTTGGCCAATCCCCTCGCCTCCCGACTGTATCTTTACCTAAATATGACACGGGCCACGAAAAAGTATAATTTCAACGAAAACCCCATAACAAAACTGAGAAATATATACGTTTGAAAAATTACGACCAAGTATAAATAATAAAAAAAAATATATGTATATAAAAGTGGGTTAAAACTAGAAAAATATTAAAGCAGCTAGGAAGAAAATAGGTACCTGCAACAAGAACGAATGGCCGAAATTGTGTCTTTCTGAAGAAAACTAATATCGTGAAAAATTAATGTAACGACAACAGACCTTTTCATTATACCCGGTTTAGGTACTACCTATTGGAAGTATTAATTTTTCAAACACTTTCGAACCCTCCTATTAAACTTAATTCTTCACGTAGAAGTCTTCTTTCGTTTTTTTTTAATCCTTTTCCTATGCACCTGGGCGAGTACTTAACCGTTGTAGGCTCCAGAAATATCTCATAGATAAATTACGATATTTTTTCCGAAAAATGTTAGAAGACTATATCTGTTCGCATATTGCGAAAATACCTATTTAAAAAATGAAAATACCGTGATAAGTTGATAACCCAATAGGCTGGCTACCTTCTTAAAAGGAAAAAACAAAAAAAATCAAATTCTGTAAAATTATACTCGGATTCTCTACGAATTTATTGAATTTTGCAATGAAAAAAAAAGAGTCACTTTAAACTACCTTAAAACTTACCTGCAACGCAGCCGCGTAAAATGAATGTTTGACATGGAATTAATTATGTTACAAAATGTTTTATGGCTGAAATAAGTTTGGGGTTGGCTTCTCAATGAATGATGTAAATGCTCCACAAACGTACGGTGTGCTTGCATCGAGGTGGGCTGAAACGTGTGACTATTTTTAGTTTTTTCAATATTCCTCGATAGCCAAGTGATCTGCAATAAAAATGCTTTAGTATAAAAATAATGTTCAAAAAATTTGAAACAAAAAAGTTACTGCAGATGTTTTTCATAACTACCCCAGGAGGCTGAGATGCAGGATAATATAGAAGGGTAATTCTTTTAAGAATCTTTATAATTTGCTTTATTTTATATGGACGTAAAGATGGTCGAAGAAATTAGCGTACTGATATCTTCCATTAGTATGCAATCTGTAAATCATATTTTATGCTTGTACATAGTCTACACGGTGTCCTAAATATGTAAATAATGGAAATGAACCATACGAAAATAACGAAATAAATTACAATTTCCGCATGATTTTTCCAATGATTTATTTCTGTTATTTGAAACACCGTGTGTATAAAGACTTGAAAGATGTGTAAACTACGTACAGTTAGAAAATATCAGTATGTCAATTTCTTTGACCATCTTTTCTTCTACATTCATTTTCAGCTTCCCAATAAAAAAATAATGCAAATTATTATGTTTTTGAAGAAAAAAATGCACTTTTTTGCTACCCTGTATTTCAGGTCTTATTAAGGTTGGGTGAAAAATGTACAGGAAATAGTTTGTTTTTAAATTTCATGTAGACATGTAGGCTATACTGATTTTATACTTGAGTACTTTTATTGTAGATTGCTGAAAATTGAAAAAACTATAGCCTAAATAGTGACACTTTTACAGTTTAGCATTTTTGTCCCTTATTGAAGAGCCTATACCCTGAACATATTGTAGCGGTTAAACCTTCGGTAACTATTAATATTTTATTTCAACCTCATTCTCAACCTTATTTTTTGGGGCCTTTGACGGTAAAGTACTTTACCAGCAAAGCTCCATGAGCCAATTGTATTTTGTGTTATAAAGACATGGTGGTGTGAAAGTAGACAACCAGCATGTACTTTCGATGTTTAGAATCAAGTTTGCTAATTTAGAATGCAACTGATAAGTAAATTGTAGAGTCTGCTGTTCAATTCACAAGGATAATACACAGTGTGTATGCTGAACATGTTCGTTTACTTTGTTTATTTTTGTCCAAATACAGCATTGATAAGAATAGGTGACAATACGCTATTTTTGATCCAAAAGACTCCGATGTTGACATTAATTAAGTAACTTGCCAAAACTGAAGAACCTCTAAAGGCCGGCTCACCATTAATGGTAATGGCAATGAAAAACATGAAATTATCAAATGTAGATGGACGCATTCACATTCAGCCAAGAATGAGAATTGTCTGTGGCCGAGAATGGGAATTGTCTCAGAATGTGAAGGAGAAAGTTGGCTAAAGTTCATTTTTCCCATTCTTTTTTTCAGATTTCTAAAAAACGCCTGCGCAGAACATATTTTCATGTCATTTATTATCATTTACCATTTCCATTGAGAAAGTATTGTGAACGGACCCTCAAAATTCTCATTCCATTTTTATTATAGTTCTCGTTCTTGTTCTGGTTCCTGTTAATTGTGAACCAGCCTTAAGACAAGTAGATGCATACGCCATTTTCTGTCCAATTTCAATTTTGTATATTATTTCCATGGGTGGTGACAAAACACAAAATCATTTTTATCTATTATGGATCATTTTAATTTAATGAAATAAATTATTTGGATAATTGAAAATAATTTTTCATCGGAATATTGAATTTAAATCGATAAATATAAAAAAAAAAGTCAAATTACCAGAAATTACTCATAGTTTTCCAGAACAGTTGATTGAGTAAACGTGTACTTGTCTTAGAGGCTCTCTACCAAAATGAATTTTCGGAGTATTTTTGGATACAAAATGGTGCATGTTATTGCTTGTACACAACAGAGCCTATGTCACAGGGGTTCACAGTTTCCTACTTTGGCAGCATGAATGAGGTGACTAACCTGAAATCATCATTCTTTACTGGTTCAGTACTCTATAGACAGTATTGGGCTAAACAGACATATGTATATATAGGTAGGGGAGACCGGGGTAGGTTGTCACAAAATTTACTCTCATTCCAATTTTTTTTTTCAAGTGAAACTAACAGCGTATGGAACTTCATAGTATACTCTATGAATGATGTGAGTTTCAAAAATATCAAAGAATTTAAACTTTTTCAAAATGAAAGTTAAAAAATTTATTTTTCTTGTTATCACCATCCCACCCTATGAAGTAGGTTGTATCACACATCAGGGATGGTTGTAACATAAAAGGGCTTGGTTGTAACATGTCCTAAAATTAGTTATACCAAGTCAACAAGATGTTACTAAAAAATTTAAAATACGAAAATTTTATTCAGACAAAGAGGATTCATCCAAATTGCAATTTTTATAATTAAAAAATTTCAAATCATTACCACTGATACATTTTATGTGTGCCCACTTCTTGCAGCTTAAGCACTGAATCCGCTGACTTCCTGGTTGACTATTGCAATATGGTTTCATACACATTAAGCAAAGGCACTAAATTTCCTCTCTCCACTGATGTGATATAACCAACTTGTTTCAAACCTTTTCGAGCTATGATTTTATTAGGTTTCTGAACTGTTGTTATTCCTGTTTCATCCACATTCCATATGTCTTGGGGAGCAAAATTATATTTTTCAATAACATTTTTCACATTTTGAAAAAACTCATCAATAGTAGTCTTATTAGAAGCTGTTGTATGTGCCAAACTAGTTGCATCTGGCATACCAAGAGATCAAGAGATAAATCCTCATGCCTCTTCATGAAATCTAAACACCAGTCTTCCCCAGCTTTTGATCGAGTTTTCCAGAATTCAGGTATATTTTTTTCATGATTGGCAGTAGCTAATTTATAGGCAAACTTCCTTACATCATGTTGAGAAAATCCCATATAAATGTCTGAAGCTTTTTTTATATAATCGACCAGTTCACTTTGAGTTTCATCTGATAACATAGCTTGATTTCTTCAGTTAACAACAAACATTTTTATTGGCTCACTACCATTAATCTAATAATGTACAAATCATTTATATGGATGTTAATATTCATTAAATAGTTACCTATTTAAAATTCAATAAAATTATAATTTATTTTGCCGGGAATCATACCTCTGAATTTCTAAACCTTTTACAGTAACGCCTTAATGTTTGGTAATTCAGACCAGATGTCTTAGCTGCTTATTGTATTTGATAAACCCATTTTATTGACTTTTCTCACAGCTTCGAGCATTTCTTTTTTCAAAGCACATCCATGATCAGTTTTTTTCTTCCAGTTTCAAACCACTAGGTATAAAAATTTTATTAAAATGAATAAATTTGAGAAATATACGCGTCAATATAGTGTTACAACCATCCCCATTGTCATCTGTTACAACCATTCCCACAAGATCATTTGATAATCGATATCTTTTTTTTTCTACAAAACTGAAAATTAGTTACGACTAAATTACGGGTATATTTAGGAAGGTTATGTATTTACTTTTTGTGTAAAACAATCGCTAATTTCTGTTTTTCAAACCACCAAGAAAAAAAAATTTTTTTCTTAAAAAATTTACTTTCAATGTTGAAAAATGCGTTTGTGATAATAATTCCACAAATACGAAATCTGTCGATGTGAAACTTCGTTTTAGGTGTGTTTTCACATCTTAGTATCCATATATGCCATTAGAAGTGATAAAATCAACACTGTTTTTAAGATATTGTGACTGTTACAACCATCCCGTGTTACAACCATACCCGGTCTCCCCTATACTTAAATAAAAGACTAAATTTTTTAGGCTGATAGTATTTCAAATTAGTAAGAATGTCATTAGGTATATGCCATAGGTATATTCTCAAGTGGAAAAGTGGGTTGGGTATCTTAAAATATTAAGTTGGAATTCATCGATAACTGTAAATAAATGGAAAATTGATTATAATAATTTGATATTGACCATCGTGAATAGGTAAAGGAACCTGTGGAATACCTTGTCGTGAGAGATATTCACACTAGAAGGTCTTCAACAGTATTTTGCGTGTTCTGCCACTTCATACAAACAAGTATGGGAGAGCCAAATCCTCGGCGAACACTGGCGATTTTTGAGCCGGTTCTGAGAGTTTATATACCGAATTTGGCACACGCACACGGACACACATACGTACGTATGTATACGTAATTATGTCATACGTTGCGTCGTTTCCTGTCTCCGTCGAGATGATAAGAAACGACGCAGTGCGTTTGGTACCGAGTCGTGACATTACCGAGATCGTTATCAGGTAATTGATCTCGACTCGTACGATGTATCTTACCTGTACGTACGTACAGGTACGAACATACAAACGCATTCGTGTGTATTTGTTTAACGTCATAGAGACGAATATTGCCAGCCTTTGGGCGGCGACTGTCGTCGAGGGGTGCGAGCCCCTAAAACCTCATACAAGTAATGTCCCCACAGCTACTCCCCCCCAGGTTTTTGCGTCGCGAAAATGATAAGTCGCGTGCCTGGGGGGACTTATCGAGTCTACTGTCTTTGGTCCTTCTCCCACTTTGCGAGGGCTGAGCCTACCGCGGCCCCGACACACTCATACGATTGTTTTCGTGCATCCAGTCGGGCCTGGTAGGCGTCCCTGCTGTTTTGCCCCCTTCTTCTCGGCGGTTGTTGTTGTGGAGCCGGATAGTAGGGATGGGAGCGGTGAGACAGGCGGGGATCGGTTAAGGTCAAGGGCCTTGGTCTTCTGTACATCGGGGAGTTAGAACTCCCAGATGGTTTGTAGGCCAGGCTAGTGGTGAGGGGAGGGCGTGGAGTTCGCACCTCTTCCACCTGGGGTTGTATCGTCTCCATCCTCGCCAGGGCTAAGGGCTCTGGAGGTGGGTTTGCCACTTCCGGTGCTCTTTCCGGCGACTTTGGGGGCGAAATCAACGGAGGAAGGGGGGCGGACATTATTTTAACTATGTCCGCCGCTGAAGTCGTATCCATGAGCAACTCGTTCTCGATTTGCTCCAATTCCTTTTCGCGTTCCGTCTGTTCCTTCGTCTTGATAGGCTGAGGTACAGGCGGGACTACGAATTGGAAAGGCTGGTTCGAGGACGGGGTGCTGGATGAGGACGACATAAGGAAGGAAACAAGGGTACAAAATTTAAGAAAAAAGAAAGAAATTATAAGAAACTTTTCGGCGTGCTCTAGTCGACAGTCGAAAGGCGTATGAAAAACTTTGCGAGAATATTTTCGATCGCAGCTTTATTCCAAGTCGTTATCTTTTTTCAGGTTTGTTCGGAGGGGATAGTGCATTCAATATTCTTTAGCTTAAAAGTTTTCCGGTTAAATTTGGTTAAGTACGAGCAGAGTTAAGCGTGTTTGAATTTTCGTACTTTGAATTTTGTATTTCACAAAGGAATGCACTCTTCGTTTGTGACGTCACGATCTATTGACTATTTTATTATCGGTATTGTTTGTCAATAGAAACACGTTGCAATGTTTTTCTTCTATATTGCACGTGGATTTGTTTATTCGTGTCGTATTTTTTTGTACGCACTTTTTCTCTGCTTATCTGAAGAATTTCTATTGTTACGAATATTCTCAGATTCTCGTACGTCTTTTTGTGCGGGTTTGTATTTTCCGCTGCGGATATTAACTTTCGTGAATATTTTCAGTTTCTCCGTGCCAATCTCTCAGATTTTCGAGTTGGAATTTGGTTTTTCTGCTTTCTGCTGCCGAGGGGCCTGCCTCTTTTTCGTGGGCACAAGGGGGCCGACGGATCGTATTGTATTTTGACGATCTCGTCATTGAACTTTACCGTTTTCTTTATTTTTATTTTTTCTTCTGGTGATTTTTGTGATTTATCACCTTTTTCGACTGGTTTGTCCTCAACTTTTCGTGGTTGTGTTGTTGCGGACTGTTCAGTCTGTTTTTCCTCTATTTTTTTCTTGTGTGTCGTCTTCCTTATTGCTCTTTGGAGCATTTTCTTGTCGTCGTTTATAAGGTATGCAGGTTTCAATCTGTCGATTGAAATCGTTTTTTGTTCGCCTGCGATTAGTATCACGAAATTCTTGTCATCTCGTGATACAACCTTATAAGGACCGGCGTATGGTTTCTCCAACAAAGATCTTATTTTCTCGTCTCTAACAAACACATGAGATGTTGTGGCCAAGTGTTTGGAGACATAAACCTTTGGTTGGCCATGACGAGCTGCCTGGTTCAGGAAGTTGTTGGCGTCAGTCCGTATGTCTTGGACGAGCGTTTCGGGGCTAATTTCTTTCGAATGGGTGAAAAAGTCCCCTGGTAGGCGTAGCTCTTCGCCGAGCGCTAGCTGCGCTGCAGAGTGACCCGTGTCCGTTTGAAGAGCAGATCGAAGGCCCAAGAGGATGGTTGGTAGTATGTCAACCCATCTCTTGGTGTCGCAAGCCATAATGGAGGCTTTTAAAGCTCTGTGCCATCGCTCAACTTTTCCGTTTGCTTGAGGATGGTAAGCTGTGGTGTGATTGTGTTGTACACCAAGCTTCTTAGACAGCTCTTGAAAGAGCGAGCTTTCGAATTGACGACCCTGGTCCGTAATGATGACTTCAGGTACGCCATAGCGGGCAATCCAGGTGTCATATAACCTGGCAGCTACCGTAGGAGCTGTCATCTCATGGAGAGGAACTGCCTCTGGCCATCGAGTTGCTCTATCGATCATCGTTAACAGGTATCTGTGTCCTTGGGATGGGGGTAATGGACCCACCAAATCTATATGTATTGTTTTGAACCGCTCCGTTTGTTTAAAAGATTTGAGAGGCGACCGAGTATGTCTTCCTACTTTGGACTCTTGGCAATTCAGGCAACTGCGAGCCCATTTGTTGCAGTCGGACTTCATCCGAGGCCAAACAAATCTTGATGATACTAGTCCAGCAGTGCATCTTGGTCCAGGGTGCGATAGATTGTGCACGCTACTGAATGCCAATTTGCGATACTTTGTCGGCAGGAATGGCCTATTCTTGCCTGTACTAATGTCGCATGTGAGTAAAACATTAGTACCAGGGATTTTCCTTTGTCTCAATTTGAGAGCTGTGTCATCGTTTGACAACAGTTCTTGCAATTCTGCATCCCTTAACTGTTCTTTAGCTATTTCAGGGTAAGGTAATTGAGATGGTGCCGAGATAGCTTCGATCCTACTAAGAGCATCAGCTGGAGTGTTGAGTTCTCCACTTATATACTGGATGTCCGTAGTCAACTGTCCTATATAGTCCAATTGTCGAGCTCTTCTCGGGGAAGCTGGTTCTGTCTTTTGCGTGAAGGCATGTGTTAGGGGTTTATGATCTGTATACACAGTGAAACATCTACCCTCTAATTGGTGCCTGAAATGCTTCAACGCAGCGAATATTCCCAGTAACTCCCTGTCGTATGTGCTGTAGTTCTTCTCGGTTTTTGATAGCTTTCTGGAGAAGAAAGCGAGCGGTAACTTCTTGTCATTGTCCTTTTGGTACAGTGTTGCACCAATAGCAAAGTCGGACGCATCAGTTGCGACACATAACGGCAGACTTTCGTCTGGGTGAGCTAGTAGAGTTGCATTTGCCAGTGTTTCTTTTATGTTTTCGAAGGCTTTTTCAGCTTCTTCAGTCCAGTCGAGTGGAGTTTTATCTTTCTTTTTGTTTGTTTTTATTAATGCAAACAGCTTACTTTGTTCGGCTGCAGCATTTTTAATGCAACGTCTGTAGAAATTCACCATCCCCAAGAAGCGTCTGAGTTCTGCTACGTTGGAGGGTTTCGGGAATTTCAATATGGGCTCTACCTTGGTCTTCAGAGGGGAAATGCCTTCGGTCGAGACTTGATAGCCGAGAAAGTCAATCCTGGATTGTTTGTATAAACTTTTTCCAATGTTGATAGTAAGTCCAGCAGCGTGTATACGTTGTACGATGGTTCTTACATTCTTCTCGTGCTGTTGCTCACCGCCTTCTGAGCAAATGCATATGTCATCCAAATATGCATAGGCAAACGGCAAATCCATAAACAGTCCATTGATGAATCTTTGGAAAGTTTGTGCAGAATTACGGAGTCCAAACGGCATTCGAAGGTATTCGAATAGCCCAAAGGGGGTTATGACCGCTGTCTTTGGGATGTCCTGTTCGGCCATTGGAATTTGGTGGAATGCCCAGTTGATGTCAATTTTTGTGAACATCGTTTTACCCTTCATATTCGCGTTGAAGTCCATTATGTTTGGGACTGGGTAGCGATCAGGAACTGTTTTGGCATTTAAGGCCCTGTAGTCTCCAACGATTCGCCACTCTCCACTGGCTTTTTTGGTCATGTGGATCGGGGAACTCCATGAACTCTTTGAGGGGCGGCATATGCCTTCTCCTATTATGCGATCATAGTATTCCCGTGCTGCTTTGAGTTTATCAGGCAGTAACCTGCGGGCTCTAGCATGGCAAGGCGGTCCTTTTGTTTCTATATAATGAATGGTATCATGTTTATAGGTCGGATGCCTGCGAATCGATGGTTGAGTGACTCCAGGATAGTCTGACAGAATCCGTAGGAATTGTTCGTCGACTTTCGTGCAACTGGATATATTGGTGTCCAGTTGGTACGCTAGCGTTTTGCCTTCCACCCATAGACCAGTATTGTTGTCTATGATTTTTCCATTTTTGAGGTCAATGACCAGACCGTAGTGCGCGAGGAAATCTGCACCCAGGATCGGAGTTGGAACGTCCGCAATTGTGAAGGACCACGTCATGTCTCTTCGCAAACCGATGCTTACTTTGCTGGATTCTATTCCGTAAGCTGGAAGGTTTTGACCATTCACAGTTCGGAGGTAGTATTTCGGAGGAAATGCCTTTTGGTTTTTATCTACTGGCAAAATGCTCAAGTCAGCACCTGAGTCAATTAGGTAACGTCTCCTATTTGTCCTGTCCTTGATGAACAGGCGGCGTGAGTATTTTTTCGAGGGATCTTCAGCCGCATAGACGACCCCTCTTTCTAGTTTGACGACTTATTGTATGATTTACCCCACCATTGGCATCTGTTGTTGCACTTGGTGGCCTCTGCGCCAAACCGATTATGAAAGAAGCAGGATTTATCGTCCCAGTTTTGAGACCGGGGTTTAGGGGACGATGTTCTTCTTGGGGGAGTTGGACTCTGACCCCTGGTAGAATTGCTCTTGCGGTCTCTGGACCTTGATTTTCTGTCGTTACTTCTATTGTTGCTCCTGCTTTTCGAGCGGTTGTTGTTTCTACCATTTCTTGGATTATTATTACTTTTCTTCTTGATTTCACTAGTCAGCTGAGCTATCTGGGCTCGAAGCTGAGCTAGTTCTCCGGTCTCGGTTGATACTGCACTGATCGAGGATGTTGATCTCGAATGTTCCAGTGCACTATCTGCACTCTTCGCTAGGAAGTCTAGGTCCTCGGAATTGTTTATTACCGTGGTGCCTATGGCTGCCAGACACTGCACAACATGTTGGGGAAGTTGCTTGCAGAACTGGTTTCCAATAACTGACGGTGACACTATGTTATCGGCCTTTTGTCTAAGTTTGGCCATGAAGGTGGAGGGTTTGTCGTCTCCAATCTTCATTCCGCCCATTACATCATCAATGATTTGGTTCTGAGTTTTACCAAACACATTTCTTATTTTTCTGCAGAACCAACTGTATTTATCTGCTTCCGCCGGAGGGCATTCCATGATATCCGGAATGCGGCGTATAATTTCTGCGGGCATGCCGCTGCAAATGTGTGAATATTTTTGGTCGTTTTGCAGATTCTCTGTCTTAAAACGACCTTCGAGGAGAGTTAGCCATAATTCAACTTCATTGGGTAGGAACTCCGGAATCTCTATCCTCCATCTTTGGATGGCAGGGTTCTGCAACGTTTGCAGTTGCAACAGCTGTAAGAGCTGTGCAAGTACTTCGGGGGTCAGCTGTGGCTGACCACTTCCGCCTGCTCCTGGTTGGTTTGATGATGGGTTCGGGTTCGTGTTTCCGTTGGGCATCGTGTGCTGGACTTCTTTACTTGTATTTTCTGCGAAGAGTCTTCCAGACTCCGTGGTTTGTCGGTCCGGGGTTGAAGGGTCGGAGTCTTGGCTCAATAGACGACCACTTCTGAGTGTTCGAGCTGTAGTTTCGTTCGGGTTTACTACAGCTCCCAAACGCAAGGCTTCTGGCCTCCGGATTCGTTTTTGTTTTTCCGGAGTCTCAAAGACTTCTGAGTCTCTGGTCGAAGCTGGAGGAGTTGGCGGATGAGGGCAACTTTGTTCCTCCAGGTCTACTCGTCTTGGTTCCCTTCCGGCAAATATATTTGGAAGGGGGGGTGTAATTTCCCACTTTCAAAGTCAAGACCTCTGCTTCGACAGCCAAAGGTGTCTAGATCTTGTAAAAATTATTTGTATTACAAGCGAGTAACTCGCCAGCGCACCGTGCCTCTTTTTAGTTATAGCGCAACGCGCCTCTAGACACCCACGACGTAGCCAAAAAATCACATCGGGGTCACCACTGTGGAATACCTTGTCGTGAGAGATATTCACACTAGAAGGTCTTCAACAGTATTTTGCGTGTTCTGCCACTTCATACAAACAAGTATGGGAGAGCCAAATCCTCGGCGAACACTGGCGATTTTTGAGCCGGTTCTGAGAGTTTATATACCGAATTTGGCACACGCACACGGACACACATACGTACGTATGTATACGTAATTATGTCATACGTTGCGTCGTTTCCTGTCTCCGTCGAGATGATAAGAAACGACGCAGTGCGTTTGGTACCGAGTCGTGACATTACCGAGATCGTTATCAGGTAATTGATCTCGACTCGTACGATGTATCTTACCTGTACGTACGTACAGGTACGAACATACAAACGCATTCGTGTGTATTTGTTTAACGTCATAGAGACAAATATTGCCAGCCTTTGGGCGGCGACTGTCGTCGAGGGGTGCGAGCCCCTAAAACCTCATACGAGTAATGTCCCCACAGAACCTTATTGTTTTGTGTTTTCTTGTTCGTTAGGTATTCAAGTTAAACCTATACTTTGATCTATATCAGATTGGCTACGAGTTGGCACATTCCTTTTCTTCATGAGGTTTTGATTTTTTCGTAGTTCATAGCAATTTTAGAAATTTCAAACTAAGTGCAAGGACCGTGCACGATTTGTATTTGAACCTCGATGGTAGTTGGTGTAGGTGTAGCAGCTTATTGTTTTCAAACTATTTTTCCATCTTCGATCAGAGTTATCGCCGTCGAAATTTTTTGTTATCAATGTAATAGATACACCAAATCTGCTGTAAGTACTCGAAAAAGAAGGGGTGGGTTTTCACGTTAGCATAAGAATGTTTGAAGTTGTATTCGTTAGCACCTTTTTATTTTTTAGGTGCGACAGCAACATTTCGCAGTAGCGAGATAATTACCGTACAAATAAAATTATGAATGCATCTCAAACTTATTTTCACCCAAAAAATGCGTCTCATTGACCATCAGTCGAATTTGAATGTCATCGTTTTCGTGTAATGAAATAAATAATTATTGTAAATGTAAGTACCCTTAGTACCTGGTCATCATTATTTAAATTTCAAGTAGGCTAGCCTACTCGTAAATATTTGGTTCCTACCAAATTTTTTTAAATTATCTAAAATAATTTTTTTGAAGTTGAACACAGTTTTGTAGAACAGGCCCCGAATACCTATTCGCAACTGCTTCCGGTTACATTTCATTCCTCTACTGACGGTGGATTATTACCAAATTTTAGTGGCATTGAGAAATATGATGACTCGGTGTAAGTTAATTACTTCGTAAATTCGCAGTTTCACCGAATTGATAAAATTATTGGGGAGAGAGACAAAATATGAAAATTTTTGGTTCACTTTAAACTTGGACAGCGAATTTTTCATATAATTTGTCATGAAAACACAGATGGAAGTACGTATTAAAATTTACAATTTTTAAGAAATATCGAAAAAATATCGATAAATTTTGAGAAATAACGAAAAATTATGGATATATATATTTGAATAAGATCTGGAAAATTTCAAGTCAAGAAACATTTTTTTTTTGAATGGAAATAGAAATGGAATTCGAAACGGAAACAAAAAATAAATTTAGTTTAAAAACGAGTTTTTAAAAGATAAGCTTTTATTTTATTTATTTGACTTTCGCTTCAAGCGAAATAAACATAATTTCGTTGCGGAAGGTTGGCAGCAGTATTGGTATCGCAGTAGTGTGTAGAATAAAAGCTTATAATAACTAACATTATAGTAAATTTCAAAAACTCAAGGAAACAAAACAAAAAATGTAGCATTTCTCAATCCCTGTAAGATAGTCTGCCAACACTTATTAAACACCATAATTTTTGAAATTAATAAAAAAAAAACATTACAACAACTTCCCTCCCAAAAAAAAATTCACAAAAGAAAAACCTATAAAGTAATATGTTAAAAGACAGAAAATGGCAGTTTTCCGTTATTTTGCATTTTTTTATTCGTTTATTTTCAGACAGCTAATGATTAAAAAATTGTAAGGGAAGTGGTTTCAAGTAAATATTTTACTCTTTCGAACAATGCCGATCCCAGCTTTCTGGCTTAAATAGCAACTAAGGAATCATTGAGTGAAAGAAGAGAGGTTTCTGAATTTTAAAAAACTGACAATTTTCCTTTAATTATCTAGCGTTTATTTTCAAATTGTTGAGGACTGATAAAAAATTTCATGAAAAGTAAATTCAAGCAAATTTTCTTCATTTTCCATAAATACCATCTTCAGCTCTCAAGCTTAAATAGCGACTGAGAAATTATTGAATGAAAGAATTCTAGATTCCAAAAAACTGAAAATTTTCCAATAGTTTGCATCTTTTTTGTTTGTTTGTGATAAAATAGTTGGAAATAATTTTTAAATTATATGGAAATGTAAATTTTATCCTCTTTCGTGCATTACAAACACCAACTCTCAAGCTCAATTAGAGGCTGTGAAATAATTTGAGAAGTTTTTTTCAAAAGTTTTTTAATCCCGCGCAACAATGTAAAATTAACATCTACTTCACAGGCCAAAAATTGGTTGGGTTACGGTTGCTAAACATCCATGTAAAGTGGTGGTTTTTGTGCATGTGTTACAAAAACATAATTTTTGAACACATGCACAAAACATCGAGTTTTACGTGCATGTACAGCGAATGTAAAAGAACATATTTTTGGCCTTTGAAATAGATGATAATTTTATTGTCTCTTGCCCAAGATCGACGAGCGTTTCGCGAAAGGAAATTTTTTCACCAAGGCCAAACCCTTAATAAATTTAAAATCGAGGGAGGATTTTTTTTTTATTATTTTTTCGTGATTTGCTGGTGTATTCCATACTTGCAGACATGGAGCTGGTGGAGGTATGTTTTGAACGACGCGTGAAGCCTTGGCTAGGGCCCCCTACATTTGTCCGAAACATACCGCCACCTACAACAAAAGGAACCGCTAAGTAATTCAGTGAACAACTAACAAATTCAGGCGCAAAGAAAAAGAAATACATCGTAATAAATAATAATTATCAACTCCTGTTTTAAAGCAATATAAAAAAATTAAATTGATTAAAAAAAAAATCCTTCCTTCATTTTTAACTATTTACGTATTATTTTGTATATCAGCATTTTGTTTCGTTCGACTTTTTATTAATTATTGGGGAAAAATAAAACAACCCACCTCACCCAACCGACCTCTTGGTAAAAACACACAAATAAATTAATTTGTGGAAAAAATTTCAAAAAAAAAATCTGCCCCACTCAGGATTTGAACCCCATTCCTTCTGTGTGCCAGGCATTCATTTAAGGATGGTTTAAACTCACTTTCTCTATTTCTTTATCTTTATCTGTCTTCTGTGAAGTTGGGAAATTTCAACTTTTAGAGAGTAAATCAAAAGAAATAGTATAAACCATAACAGTGCTTTTATCTTTACTCAACTTTTTAGGTGTTATGTTAACGACAATAAAGCAGTGATTTTAAACTGTTTTTTAGTGGCAGCGCTGTGGCTAAAGTTACCAAAAGTAATGGTGTTTACTTGTTGTATATTATTATTATTCTCGATGACAATACCCTAAATGAAAAATTTCCTTTTATGAGATACTTCTCAGGAACACGATGTGGAACAATGTGTAAACATTTCAGTTTTGAAAAAAAAAAAACTCAAAAGATTTTGTGGGAACCACCATACCTTGCCTAATACATAATACATTTGCCAGTTATAGTCTGTGGTGAGATGGCTATGTAGTTAAATTCACTGCTTTTAACTGGCAAATATGTAGGTCCCAGGTGACCCCTGATGCCGCACCCTAGTGGTGCATGATGGAACTCACAACTTTCCTTCCTAACTTGAGTCACCAATAGATGGCGCCCTATATAGTGGAAATAAAACCCATATAGGTAGTATAAGCCTGTGTGTATCGGTATAAGAGGCATTTCTGGCTCCACCCAACCTCCCACAGCATCTAATGTTGTTCAACTTGTGTTGAGTCTCTCTAAAGGGGCAGTGTGTGGGAGCCGCCATACCTTGCCTAATACATAATACATTCGCTAATTATAGTCGGCAATGAGATGGCTGTGGGGTTAATTTCACCGCTTTTAGCTAGCAAATATGTGGGTCCCACGTTCGATTCCCTAAACCAAAAACCTACAGATTCCTTTGTCACTAATTGAGCTAGAGAGGTGGGGTTTGTAATGGGATAAAATTTAAAATATTTCCATTTAATTTTCTAATTAATTTAGCTATTTGACAACAAACAAATGAAAAAAACACAAATTAATGGGAGATTTGCCATTTTTTGGAATCTAGAAACCTCTCCTCTTTCACTCAATGATTCCTCAATCTCTATTTAAGCTAGAGATCAGGAGATAGTACTTCTCAAAAGAGGAGAAAATTTACATTAATTTATTTTTTTGTCAATTTTTAATCATCTTTAACTATTTGAAAATAAACAAAAGCAAAAAAACGAAAATTAAGAGAAAAAATTTTTCTCAAATTCAGAAACCTTTCTTCTTTTATACAATGATTCCTCAGCCACTATTTAAGGTAGAAAGCTGGAATTGGTATTGCTGGAAACAGGAAACAATTTACTTAAAACTACTTTCCTTATATGTTTTAATCATTCTTAGCTGTTTGAAAATAAACGAACAAAAAAACGAAAAATAATGGGAAACTTATCGTTTTTGTGTTTTTTTGAATATCATTTCCAAAATATTTTTTCTTAGTGAGTTATTTTTTTTATTATTATTAGGAGAGGGAGTTGTACTATATATTTTTGGTGCATTAGTTGAAAAAAGGATGATGTGTGACAAATCACAATATACTATTTTGTACGTAGCGTTGAAAACTGACTCACCCTTTAGGTATTGTATCTTCTAGACGCCGAGTTAAAGGGCCACGTAGCCAAAGCCAAATATAAAAATAAAATAAAAATCTTACAAAATGCAAAATACAATTTGGGAAAAATCTCAAACTGTAACAAACCTCCATGTAAGATACGTTTAATTTGTCAAAATTTAGTTTCCTAATGTGACAATTAGCGTTCATTCACATTTAATAACTGATGAGAGCTATTTAGTAGGTAGTATATTAATTGGGAAACGCACCACGATGATTGAATTACATATTTTTTGTGTCAGTAAGTACCGTTGATTCTTTATGGATTGGAGAGTGATTCAGTTATAATAAAACATGTGAATGAGAAAGTAGAAGACTAAGTGACGCATGAGGCTATCATCCATTTTTAATATTTTAAAATTTTGAAAATAATAATAGTAAATAAAATAAATTTTTGGCCATTTTAAATAATCTTTACAACTAATAATATAAATTGTACCGTGGTTTCAGTCATGTTCATACCTGTCACACTCATTCTTCCATTCTTTTCACTATTCACGGCTATCTTTCTCTTCTGTCCTTTTTCATATATTTTTCTTCTCTCTCACACTCATGGTCACAGTCAATCACCTTTTTTCTACACGTCGATCTTTTCCTTTTTATTCACAAACTTTTCTAAATTTTACCTGTTCATCACTTTTCATGTTTCATCTCCACAAACTGTCATTTCATCTCATTCATTTTTTTTATCTTCTGACCCGGTACCGACTCTTCTATTTTATATTTTTCTCTGCCGAACTTTCTGTAATATTCCATGGTTATCTATTTCTTTATTATATATTTTTATTTTATTTTTACTTTTAATAAAATCTCGGAGGTAGAATAAATAGACTCAGTAGTCAGTAATTTTTCAACAGCTTTAGGAGCAACATGTTTGTACCTTCTGTGTTTGGTTTGAATATATTTTTATAATTTTTAAAAATGTGTTAGTTGGGTAACATTCGGTGATGTGGTTCCTGTTTTTCACTTAAGTAAAATGGCAGTCATGTAAGTAAATTTCATAGAGATTCCAAGAGTTCTT
Organism: Ericerus pela; assembly: GCA_011428145.1. Taxonomy (NCBI): domain Eukaryota; kingdom Metazoa; phylum Arthropoda; class Insecta; order Hemiptera; family Coccidae; genus Ericerus; species Ericerus pela. Next base: position 459,727 of record WOFM01001393.1, on the reverse strand, counting down.
TTAGTCGTGGCCGTCCAATTCATTTAATCTCACTTTTCTCTCGTAACCATTAACAAACAATTGTTAGTTCAGTGCAGAGAACTTAGAACCTCAACTGTTACGCTGTGAACCGCACCCTTATATCAGGGCCTTGTACGTTGAAATTTACCAGCCTTATCTATATTAACATATCTTATCGCCGCGCAGATTTAATATTGGTTTCGAGTATAGAAATATTTCCTTCACTTCAGCCTGCTACTGTAACGCGCCGGTTTCGACATAACTGTAACCTCATCTTTTAATGCAATCGATGCTACTCGCTTCATCATACCCGCTGCATGGTCGCACGAATGCATTTGTTCAAATTCCAATGGGGCCTGCTTCTCTAATTCTGTATCGATGTTTCATTTTTTCATTTTTTTCTCAGCTCCGTGTCCTTTCATGTTGCAATTTTGCTCTTTTTTTGCAGGCTTTAACAACTAGCGTTGTTTACACACACGCGCAGTGAAACTGTGGGTACCTTACCTATCTTGCCGATATTTTGGTGGCCATTTTCAAACGCGTCTAATTGTATGTCTACGCCGACATTTTGCCCCTACCAGTAACACATATTTAAAACCGCTATGGCGCACTGTGAGTCACAACGATTATTCTAACGCTGTGAGTTTTGATTATATTTCATGAATATTTAGGTTTACCTAATTATTGTCAGCCGACATTTTTGCCAATGACAGGGAACTACGTGTCATCACGTGTAATTTGCTGCACCATAAGCTCGTTACTATATATTCCATTCGTTTTAGCCTAACTCAATTATTGTTTGTATTCTCATATTTCTGTTCGTTATGTAGTTTTAAGTCCATGTTATTTAAAAAAAAAAAAGGAAAATATATGCTATAATTACCGTATATACACGTATTTCGTACGTAAAATGGAGGGGCGTGTTAAAACAGCCGTGATTGTTACCGTGTTAGGAAGAAGTTAAAATATCATCCCAAGTTTACCCTGTTCGAAACAAATGATTTCTCCCAATGTCAAGGTAAATAATTAAAACACAATAGATTGTTATCAAATATTTCTCGTTGTTACCGGAATAATAATACAGCATCAACCAATCAAAATCATTACGGTAATTTTTCAGCCATTATTTACCGGCGTAAAAGTTACCTTATACTTAAGTAAAACAACCACTCCATTCCAAAATGGTTGGAGTGTTTTGTTTGTTACGCGGGCATTCATTCTGAACGCACCTCAACAAGTGCATAGAAATTTAACTCATCGTCGGTCACACCTAAATGGTAGGAGAGAAATGAGGGGACATGGGGCTGATTCCCCCCCCGTTCCACTCTTTCGAAATATATACCTACTAAAAAAAAAAGGAGTGTGTTTTGGACCACACGAAGTGAAACATCTTTGCTACGATGTTGTTACCTGATTTTCAGTAATCAGTTAAATGAAAATGGGTGGAAAACTTGACAAAAAGTTTTTTTGAAAATGCATTAAACGACAAGGTTTCATTCATTTATTTTCAAGTACCCAGTTAAAGATGAATAGAAACTCTGCTGGAATACAGATTTGAGTAACCCCAGATGGCTAGCTTAAATAGAGGCTGTGGAATTATTGATTGAAAGAGGAGAGGTTTTTAGATTCAGAAAACGGCAAATTTTCTGTTAATTTTCGTTTATTTTCCTAAAAAAATTACACGAAAAGCAAATTCGAGAAAATGTTTTCTTCTTTCCAGAAACGTCAAACCCAGCTCTCCAGCTTATATAGTGGCTGAGGAATCATTCAGTGAATAAGGTGACGTTTCTAGATTTCAAAAAATTAGCTTTTTTTTTTTTTGCTTGTTTATTTTCAAAGAGCTAAAGATTGTTAAAATGTTATAGGGAAATTTTGTAAATTTTATCTTCTTTCCAGCAACATTAAACCTTGTTCGCTGGCTTAAATAGAGGCTTAGCAATCATTAAGTGAAATAACGGAGGTTCGTTTCAAAGTTAAAATGTTGTGTTCAATTAAACTGGGATCAGACAGATGCCCAACATTCACACGCACACAAATACAAACTCATTTGCATATACTTATATCTTGCACCCCTCACCACACAGAACATATCAGCGGTGTAAGGATGATGGAATGGGTGGGATGGTGGAGGTGTGAAACAAACTACGTCTCTTCTTCGCATAAAAATTCATTTCATCCTCATAATTTTTATTTTTTTTCGCAGATGCCTCTAAAGAAGTTTGACTTTAAAAAGTTGAATGATTATTCGCTAAAATACACTTAGGCCTGGTTGTACCAACTTTAAACTGAGGAACAAACCAAGTTTAAGTTATAAGACAAAAGACACATGGTAATATGAAGTTAAACCCAATTCATCAGTGGTTAACTATTGGGTACAACCAGTATTCTTAATTGCATGCAGGGGTGTTCCAAACTGGAGCGTATGTAGTGTACACCCTCAAGAAATTTTGAAGAAAATTTTGAAGAAAAAAAAAATTTTGTGTAGGTATATATAATATATAAGCCCTAAAGTGCTGCGGCGACTCTTTGGCTTTTACCAGCCTTTAATTTTTGCTAGCAAAGTTGGGTAATACAGTAGAATTTGTCATTTTGGCGGAAGCAATGAAATATTTTTTTGGTTGATAGTTGACGTATGCGCATAAAATTTAGGGAGCAAATAATAAAAGTGAAATAATTTTGTGGAATTAATTTTTGTGTCGTGTTTCTTTCCTTTACGTTTATTATAGCGATATGAATGTTTTAAAATAAATAAAAAAAAATTTTTTTATTAGTGAAACTATTTTATCAGGATTTTTAAAAGAAGTAAAATATTCACTCAATAATTTTTTTGGAATACGTTGTTTTCATGACCCCTAGACCCGGATTTTCTTCCTCTAACCCTGCACACCAATATTTAGGTGAGCAGGTTAAAACTATTGGTGAAACGAATAATTATTCGAACTTCTTAGGCCATGTGAGCTAAGTGAGCATAAGTCTTATTCACTCTTCGGGTTTGTTTCATTTGCCACGATGTTGTCTTGGTGTTTGTAGTGGTTGTTATTTTTTCCACACGAAAGTATTACTCAGTGGTGACACTATCCTTGACCTACTCGAGAGGTATGAGCTGGTGTCAGGTTGGTGTCTTCGTGTTGACATCAAACTCAGTTTAGAGACATCAAAATAAACCCAGTTAGTGTTTGGTGTCGACGGAGTTTAACTTTTTTGCGGAAAATAAAACAAACCTTTGGCTAGATTTCATGCTACTATAGCCAGCTACTTGAGTTCCTATTGTGTAACAGCTAGTCTCTAGTCCATTTTAACTGTTTAAAGTCGTCTTCAATTTGGAAGATTGCCACGTGAGTGTCTAATGAGATTCTTATAAGACTACAATTCGCCGAGTTAAAATTAACTTAAAATATCGAAAAAGGCGTCGTGACTTCACCTCTTAACAGAATAGTACTCCAAGTAACTATCTAGCAGTTAGATAACTAGTAAAGTGTGAATAACACTTTACGGAAGGGAGCTAGTTATTTTCAACTAACTATACTCGCTTACATATTTTCAAATGAAGCTGAAAAATTTCGTTAAGCCGTAAAATTTCCTAACAGGTGACAAGCAGTGTCAATTGCTTGACTTGTAAAGTTGTAGGCAATTCGCACACTGTTTTCTTTTCAGTGATTTCTTATTTAGGTAACAATTTAGTGTCGCATCACTACAAAACTGACTAATAAACCCATTTCGCATCTTGTACTCATTGTTTTGTGGAAAATTGTACTTATCTTTAATTCATCGAAACGGACTGGATTCTTTTCGTTTGAAAGTTACTTAATATGATGAAAGTAGTTTTTTCGTATTACCAATCCAAACATGTAGAAACTTGACGAAACATTGGTTACAACTTGTTGAAATGGGCGAAAATTTTTTTCGAAATCGATAACGGCGCGTGAAATTTTGTTACACTTGTTGAAAAATGTCTCGATACGTTGACGCCTGGAACTTGAAAAAAAAAAATTCTAACTTGTTCAGACTTGTAGGAATTTATGGAAAACGTGCAAGCTGGCATTTAAAAGTTTTCAAACACTGTAAATGATGAGTCAAATCGTGTGTCAGCCTGTTTGAACACATTTTCACAAGTCTGAACATGAGTGAACATGTTTGAACTTGTAGAAACGTTGATAAAAATTCTTCCAGCACCCGTAATTCCAGTTGCCCGGGGAATATTGTTTGTAGGAATTTGTACGAATATGTTCAAATTTGTTTACATTGCGAAAATTACAGATTTTTAGTAAAGATCGTTTCAATTCATAATAACAGGTTAAATCATATTCCTAGGCGGAGGGGGGCGGTCCTAGAGATCTGGAACTTGTTATATCCATAAAGAACCTGCAAATACATGTAAACAGTGTAGACAAGCCTCTGTTACATGCTCTTTCAAGGTATATAATGAGTTAGTACCTAGTTAAAGACTCACTCAGATATGCGAAAGCCGGTTGAAATAGTTCTAATTCAATGTCGATTTAGTATTTTGTGACATTTGCTTGAAAATCACTCATTTTAGAGCCTTCAAACGGCCAAAGATGCAACATAATCGCACTTACCAGACGTACTCTGAAACCAATTCGCACCAAATTGGAACGGTTTTGTCTTCAACTTAGTATTAATGTTTGATCCATATTTCGTGATTATCGATAAAAATTATGTCCTGTATCAGATAAACAAGAACTGCATTCACATACACGCACAAATACTTACGAATTTTCGAAAATAGTTACGAAATTTTCCTAGGATCATGAAATGAAAAACGTACTTACTCCCATCTCTAGGTTCTTCCATGAGCACAAAATTAATACTGCGTAAAAACAAAATGTAGACACGAGACATTAGTAATAATTCATCGAAAGCTGAGGAAGGCGGACATACAAACTCTACATCAAGATCTATAACGAACAGCTGAAGCAGGCTCGATTTTCCCAGGACTGGTACTCAAGTTTGTGTAAAAGGCTGCAAAAGTTAGTGATTAAACTAAGCGTACGCGTCTACGCGCTTGTTTTCAAAAGCTCTTGTATAGATTAAATAGTAGGTAATGATACCAATGACATACTCATCTTCAATCTAAACAAAATTCGTGCAAGTAACTAATGTACATCATCAAATCGCGAAATTTTCCGAGAATAAAAGGTAATTTATTCATACGTTATACTTTGAAGTTACTTTCTCTTGCGTTCTTTTCCAATTCAAAATTTCTGTTTTTCATCCTTGACTTCCACATTTGGTAGCTCCTCCGTTCGAACGCGACGACTGAATTAGAAATTAGTAGAATTGGTTTCGACCCGAATGGTTGAATGCTACATATCAACTTATTAGTTATCAACCCAGAAAACAATTAATTATTTTGCTTGAAAAAAAGGTGATAACTTCAAAATAATTAAAGTTTATTGGTTTTTATATATATATATATATATATATATATCAATTTATACAGTAATTTACAAATTTTATGCGAATGAAATGTTTCCAACGTCAACGAAGCGTTTTCAATTAAGTAATTTTAATTTACATACTTCTATCAATATTGATACAATTTAACAATTCCGGCAATCGTCAACAGAAACGAAAGACTTGTATGATTAGAAAACAAACAAATAAAAAATAAAAACTTTTACCTTGTAATCCAGTAATCCAGGCAGGTTCTATGCGGACCGCATCTAACGTCGAACGTGCATCCGATGACGAAAAATTTCGGTGGCCTTTCGCAACTACTGCCTTCTGAACAGTATTAACATTTAAAAACCAGTTTATACCATTCAGAAGGTTGGAGTTGTGCAGCCGACTGATTAAACAGTAGTCGTAGGTACATTGCATACAAATAAAATTATCGCAGTCTACATAATTCGGAGAACAAAAGTGACCAAAATTTTGCGGACGTACACAGTACATACATACGTATAGGTAATTTATTATTATCGGTACAATAAGAAAAACGAAAAAGGAATCTCGAAAGAAATTTTCTATTCGATATACTTACGTATTATTTCGATAAAAATTTAATTTTTGAACGTTTAAATTAAAATACCTTTGTAATCGAAAATAAGATGAGCATATTAATCCATAAAAGTGGATCGATGATAGGTTTTTTGCAGAAAATTTTATGACGTTCGTCAAGTCGTGATCTATTTAAAAAAAAATTAAATAAACTTTGTGGATTAGTTTAATTTTTAGATCAGCAGGCCTTCTGAAATTATAACACCGTCGCACCATCTTCGACGAATCAGGCTATTTCATTATTTATGTTTCTCAATCGTTTAAAAGTTAAGCTCAAAAAAAAAAAAAAAAAAAAAAAAAAAAAAAAAAAAAAAAAAAACGAAGACTTTTTGGATGAAATGTATATATTAGAATTTTTTCTATTACATAGAGAGCCTAATCCTAATGAGCAAGAGAGATTCAGACATAGATATAACACGATAAGACAATTGTGCATACAAATGAATAAGTCAGAAGGCCAGAGTTACTTTAAAAAATTAAGAAACCAGAATATGTGGCGTCCAATAGGGTCTGGATATTATCAAGGCTATCTGGTGAGAAGTTTGAGAAACGTCATACGAGCAATTCGAAAAGGACTGAATGAGTCAGAAGGCCACAATTATTTTTAAAAAAATATATATATGGCATTTTACGAATACTAATACAGTAAAGGATATACGGTAAAAGGTTTGAAAACTTCATACACACGGATATAATGGCGTACCTACAAGTTAGGAAAAAATGAATAACCACAGATGAACTATTTTCAGAATCAAACGAGAAATATTCGAAAGCATTCGATTCATTCTGCTATTCGATAATCATCTCTTTCGCGCATTTTGAATGACGCAAGTGTCGTGTTACGATGTTTCACGCATGCAGACCGCCTCTTCAACCCTTCAACTTCGAAGATAGGCCATTCACGTTTCTAGTATATTTTCCAAGTCGAGTCTCTACAATTTCTCATCCCACATATTTAGCAATATTTAATACACACTGAGGTGCCATTCATTTTGGTACCTTAATTTTTGTCTCAAGTGATTCGTCCTTCAATTTGTTCGATTAAATGAGAAATACTTTTTTCGTGAATTATGGCGAGGTCAGATAATATTCTCATCAATGTCGGATGGAGATTCAAACCGCATGTATATTCGGAAAGTTGATAATTTTGAACACCATAAGCAGATACCTACTCATTTTTGGATGATTTATGGGAAATGTGTTCACCAACAAAGTTGACAATTTAATGACACACGTCTTATATAAGACGTCTTTCCATTTTTCTGGCGCATTCGAACGTTATAGGGACAATATATCTGATCAGTTTACAATAATAGCCGACATACAATTCGAATGTTCATACACTACAGCTTTTGAAGCAACAAATACATATTAATACAAATGAACGCAACTTACCTATAAGATTATTAAGCTATTGAATAAATTAATAAATCTACATTTTACGAAGACAACTGACATTGACACACACATTAAAATTTGTCTCTTGAGTAATGCTAAAAATAATTTAATATACGAACACTGACATTTATAAGCAGAACTGAAAGTTTTAAAATTGACGCAACATTTTCTTACGTCACGAGTGAGCTGTTCGTAAGAGACTTTCAAAAAGTGTCAGCACCGTCAAAAATGTTGGTATTTTTTTTCAAACCCAACGATTTTCACAGTTCGATGATGAACCCCGCTGTACTGACGACGTAACAAAACTTAACAAGTTCCACCTTTTGAACAGTATTAACCGTTTAAATAAGTCCAGTTTATACTTTTCAAAAGAGTGTTCCTGTACTGTATTCTCTTTCCTATACATCCTGGCCAACTTGGAGTCCTGAAATGAAAACAAATAAAAAAAAGTTACTGAAGCTCACATAATATATAATTACGCCATAAAGGACATCAAAATCATTATGAAAACATTTAGGAGCACTCCAACTAACAAAATAAATTTTGTTCGATGTTATGGAATTCTGTATAATTTCTGTAAAATTGGGAACTATTCCAATAAAATTCAAATTACTGAATGGAGTTAACGCCACAAAGATTGTTTATTTATAAAAGCAGAATAGCCCTCCCCCCCCTAATTTTACAAAATATATATATCAGAATTCGTTACCTCGAACCAATGACTATGTATACTATCGTAACTAGACTGACAAACTAATTTAAAATTTTCCACCAAACTTAGATCTGAGTTTGGGAAAGAACAAAAAGGTACATGACCATTCACATTTTTTTTTGTGTGCAGTTAACAACCCTTTTTTTAGAGAGGACCAGTTGAAGAACAATTTCGAGCAATATTTGTGAAAAAGAGAAGGTATATACTACTAACACATGTATTTTAAAAACGAACTAGATTTTCTGTGGAAAACTTCTCCATTAGGTTCGTCAGTCTTATATACATTCAGTCAACGCCTCGAAGAAACTTAGTATTGTATATATAGTTACATGTAATAACTGTCACACTCTACAGGTACATACTGACACCCGGAGGTAAAGATGTGTATCAGTCAAGGCAGGTACAAAGTCGTCCTTAGCACCAATAACAAATTAGTTTCGTTCGGGGCCTAATGCATCATCAAAAACTGACAAATTTGTTCATTCTGTCAACAAATATGTGTATTTTCAAAAATTTTGTCTGCAAAAGATAAAAATTTGTTAGTTTTTGATGAAGCCTACACAAACCTCTAATTACCACTCATCTGAACTCATCTTCATCCCATTTAACCACTTCGGAATGTTGGCCTTTGAGTATGAATCTGTATCAGATGCCAAAAGCTGTATGGTCACACCTTACCAACGTTCACCCTCATCTCATTTTCATGAATCAGGCAGGTATCCACCGATACGCACACCTCTACCTGGTACCAACCCAATCAGTCATCACCTACGATTATCACATATTTTTTCCGTCTCAATAATTCTTAGAACAAGCTACGTACTTTACAAGGGCCATTTATCATTCATCATTCATCACTAGTATAGACATATCCTGAATAACGTAGACAGCTAACTTTAAATGAAATGCATTCATGTACATTGGTTACTTGCACGTGACGCTACTAGCATTTTCTATAAAAATTATACGCATTTATATACTTTAGAACAGTTCTCGGGATTTATTTAGTATATAAACATAATTGTAAAAAATTGTAAAAAGGAATATTTTCTACATCCATAAAATTTTCTGTATAGTGCGTGGTTTACTGAATAAATCCCAAAAATTTTGTATAGTCCATATAAATGGGTGTATTTATCGTAACAATGTGCCCTAAATTTCATCCGCAAGTACGCAACCATTTTCAACATGGATGTAGTGATGTTGAGGTAAGTGGGGTGAGCTAGGGCTTTTACCTTTCCAAAAAAATTGCAGAATGAGACGAAACATACCTATAAATTATTTTTTTACTAAGACGAAATACAGTGGAAAATATTTAAAATATTATTTTTTTAAAACTTATAATGACATAAAATACACTCACTCACAGTCAAATTTGAATTTTTAAAAGTTGTGGGGGTACCTAAAAAATCCTTTTGCTCCAGTGAAGTAAAATACTAGCTACGCCCATGATTTTTAACCCACTTTTAGTCCACGTGTTATATGGTTAGTTATACCCCTAGGTTGCGAGTATAATAGGTACTTTGACTGTATAGTACTGGACCAGTAAAGCTCCATAAGACCAACGTACTTTTTAATGTCAAGACATGTAGGCGTAAAAGTAGGCAACCATAGAGTACCTTCTGCGTATTTTCGACATTTTGTTCGGTTCACGAATTTAGAATACAATTGATTAAGTCATCCCTTAAATTCACAAGGATAGCGTACATAAACGTAGTGAAAAGAACATCAAGGAGTAAACAATGTTTGCCTATTTTGAGCCGGCATGTCTAAACACAAATCATCGTTTTTTACTGGTCCAGTATTATACATACAGTCAAAGTTATAATATTATACGTAGGTCTATATTCATCACCTTTATAAACCATTAATTAACTGTCATCTTATCAGTGATTTGTAATAATTATTCAACAACTGATCTTGGTATTTTGTTCACAATAATTTTTAAATCCATTTTTGTACCTTTAGAAATAGTCTAATATCATTTTCCATGCATCTATCAAATATTAAGGGACTCAACCATTAAAGTGGGTATTCACTTGGCAAATACTGGACACAGTGGCAAACAAATGCGAGCGAATAACCCAAACATTTGATGGCTGGCGGAAAGGAATTCACAGAGTTTGTTCTGTTCCAACAGTTTTTGGCATTCCCAATTTTAAAAGTATAGTACACCAAAATGTACACACTGAAAATCGGGGAACAGAAACGTAACGCGCACTCGCTTTGTAATCCCACAAGAGGAGCATTCAGAATAAGCATCCCAGTAACAACCTAGTAAACATGAGCGCACCCAATTTGTTCAGAATAAGATGGTTGTTTACCTGGGTGAAGTCCTCACTGTGTTCAGAATATACACACTTCCTGCATCCGCGTACAACTTTTGCAACCCACTCTCGAGATGGTTAAATGTTATCCAAACGGTTGTTTACATATTCGAACAAGTTGGTCGGAGGGATTTGAATTGATATCACAGCATGAACCAATCAAATTATGGTTGTTGCACAAGTTATCCTACACCATTCAGAATAAAAGTGACAACCCAAAGAAAACAATTGAATTATGGAGGTAGTAAGATTTCACCAGGTTTTTTTATTCTGAACGCACTTCAGTTATCGATTTTTGATAAAAAAATAGGGCAAGCATTAGCACCTGTTAGCAAACTGGTATTCATTTAGTGAATCTGCCCTGTTTCTGTAGCTTGCGCACATTTCTTTGCCCCTGTTCTCCCAGTGAATATACACCTTTAAAGCACAAAATGATTCAAATAAATATTGTAATAATAAAAGTTACCGAAAGTGATTAATAATGTGTTTGATTATTCTCTCGTCAAATCATTTTATCAAATTATTTCTTCCACAAATTCTGATCGCAGTTTCAATAATGACTAGGTTCAACATGAGAAAAAAAAGCGGTAGTTACTAGTTTTTTGTAAAGGCAGTTCTGTTTGTTAGGGGAAGAATTTTAGAATGTTAGGGTATTGCCTCGCCCTTCATGTACCAATTGTATTTATTGTCCATTCATGATTATAGTATTTAACATTACATCTGTGGCAACTCTGACTGCACACTGATAATAATGAATATCTCTAGTGACTTCAACTAACTGATTCTTATCCGTTAAAATTTTACTTTGTTTATTACACGTATTGCCATGAAATGGTAAAGTTGTTCTTACATACATTTTTTTTACTTTATACTTCTTCGATCTAGAAAAAACAATCAATTCACAAAAAGTGCGGAACTTCCTGACCGAAATTGGTGAAAAGGTTTTAATAATAAGTTCTCTACCGTATAAAGAAATCATCTAATTTGCATCACATGCCTACCTCATCGAAAAAATTATTTTAATTGATTTATCTAGTTATATTAAATTTTTCCGTTTTCATCACTTTTAACAGAACTGTCAACAACGTCGAACTTCGCTGCAACAACATTATTTCAGCATATCGAACATAGCTATTACATGTGGCATTGAAAAACATTCTGAAAGTAGAAATAATGAATTTCAGATACGGCATCACTACACACAGCGACTTCTGACACACATTGTTTTATTTCCCAACACCAGTTGAATTTAAATGCAGCTGAAATTATAATAAAATTCAGTCGGGTACTCATTAGCATACGTCTAACGTACTGTAACACATGAAAATTGGCAGCTCGTTGGCTGTAAATGAATTTTAAAATGGGCGTCACGAGACTTTGTATCAGTAATAGCATAGGAGATAAAAGATAAGCTTTTATTTATTTATTTTTGGCTTTAGCTTCATACGAAATAATATTTATTTCGTTACGGAAGGTTGGCTGCAGTATTGGTATATTTTAAAATCGCAGTATTGAGTAGAATGAAAGTTTATAAAAAAGAGGTGGAGCAATGTTTCGTCAATTAGGAATGAATTTTTAATCCTCTGTCATTTCTTAATGAGAGTCGTTTCTTGATTGACTTTACCTCTGCACCCAGTTTAAACTCTAAACTTGGTTTAAACTGCTATTGTAAAACTAACCCTTAGCTGATTAACATAGATCTAAAAAACTTTCGCATAGTCAATTGAAATAATAAATAAGTTTAGGTTAAATACGAGTTTTTAAAAGATAAGCTTTTATTTCATTTTTTTAGCTATAGCTTCATGCGAAAAAAATTATTTTGTTGCGGAAGGTTGGCAGCAGTGTTGGTATATTTTATATATTAAAGTGAAATCACAGTAGTGAGTAGAATAAAAGCTTATAATAATCAGACTCACTGTGAAGAGACCAGAGTTTTATTTTATTAAAAAAAAAAAAAAATCCTGATGGCGCGCCAGAAGGAAAGGTAGATTTCGTTTAGAATAGACAGAATTTCAAATTATATGCATCGGAGGTTGCGTTCATTATCAGTTTTAAAAATTTTGTAATGTAGTGAAAGTTGTCAGAAGCCGTAATTTGGAAACTAACAGACGTATTTGGCCCATCTTTGGACTAGCTCGAAATGTAGACTATGCACATGCCAAATTTTGTTCCTACCAGCAAAGAATTAGGCCCTGTCCCACTATCTGAAAATTTCAAATTCAAACAATCGCCATTTTGAAACTAACAGGTGATTTCCGCTCATCTTTGAATTTTACCGAGGTTTGGATCAAAAGTATACAAATTCTACATTTCTCCTACAACTGAAAAGAACTAAGTTCCTCAGTTTGTTGACAAATTTCATCATATCCAATATATCATATGTATGAATAAATTTTTGAGGGGAAGATTGGTTTTGGGGTCTGGGAACCGTGATCGGAAAAACTATAGTGAAATTTTCTCGAAGTCGCAACATGCCCCTCCTCTGCAATAGGTAAATTCTATGAAATCTACTTAAAAGGTATACCAAACATTAATATTTTGTTTTACCCTACAAAGATAATCTAATTACTTTGAGGGCTTAAAGCAAGAACGATACTTGTGGCATTCTTACCTACATATCAGTTTTATTTATATACGTCGCAATCAAAATCAAAAATCAGAAAAACTTACAAATTTTTAGCCAGAAGGGAAAAAGCCGACAAAAAGAGTTGTATGTTTGCCCGGATAATTTCTGTTAAAAATGTAAATTTTTGGATTTTCAGTCATTTATCGGATTAAAGTTTTTCTCCAAAATCAACTCAGTCAAAATCAATAATTAGTTTATAATACCTAAAATTTACATTAATTCCGAGGCAAACACGTAAAAGCCAGAAAATGCAATCAACTCATAAAATTATCATATTTCATTGAAGTTATTTAGTCAATTACGAAGATAAATAATTTATGAAATTGACTGGTCCATTTTTTAGGAATAGTTAAAGGCATGGTGAAGTGGATCTTTTTTTTTTTTTTTTTTTTTTTTTTTTTTTTTTTTTGAAAGGGAAATTCACCTTATCCCATCATGTAAAAGAAGTGGGAAGTATAAAATTTTACAAAATAATTTTATTTTCCGTCATTTATGCATTTGACAAAGCATTAAGGTTCATTTCTAAGGTATTTTTGTTTTTAACCGACTTCAAAAAAAGGAAGAGGTTATCAATTCGATCGATGTACATAATATGTCCCAATCAATTTCCAGAATCAACCTTTTGTCGAAAATGCCTAGGCACTTACTACTTTGCGATCAAATGCTATAATGAATCCGCATTATAGCTTTTGACTGAATGAAATTAGGCATTATGTATAATGCACATCAATCCCCGGCATTTTATATAATTATAGAATTTGGCCAAGTTTTATCAAAAAAGTTTACATCTCTGACTAATTTTTCACAGACATTTTCATGAAATTTGTGACAATGGCTGTAACATATACCCATGAACATGTATGTACAGTATAAGTATGGCTTTCGATAGGTACCTAGGAAATTATTTTCAAGTTTTAAGTTACTGTTGATACTCAAGTATTGTTCTTTGCTTTTGGGACTAAATGGATCCGTTTTTGATACCACTCCTCAAAATTTCATCGTATTTTTATGAAAACACATTGTACGCATAGCTTTTGTTTCTTTTTTTAGGGTTTTTGCATAAGTGCAAAAAACCCCATTAAAATCACCATTATTTTCTTTCTTATACTTCTTCTTTCCCTTCTCCTTTTTCTTCAACCATTTCCATATTTTGTTTTTCATCTGTGAAACTAGAGATGCGCACTAATCGATTTATTTTTGCAAAATGAATCGATAAATCAAATATCATTCAGGCTTGGGCAAGAATCTAAAATTTTTTATAATAGACGAAATATATGAGCAAAGTCCTTATTAGCTGTTGCAGAAGAAACATTTTCTATTCTACTTCAAAATTAATGCGTGTTGAAAAAAAATAAAGTTTGCAGGTTGGTGTAAAAAAATGGTAAAATCGATTAGTTGAAATAATCGAATGATCGAACAATTTTCAATCACTCGCACATCACTATGTGAAGTAAAAACCCTATTCCGACATCGTTTATCGATGTAGCTTTTTAATTTAAGTACCTGGTTTAGCAAAACTTGGAAGTGGTAAAAGAGAAAATTTTGTTAGTTTTAATCAAGCCGGAGAATTTCAGTAATATATATTTATTAGGTATATTCTTCAGTATTATTGTATTCGTATTTCTCGAGAATTAAGATCGCAATATTTAACTCGTACTTCATTAGTCATGAATCATAATAGTCATACACAGTTTAGGCCTGGCAAAATTCAGTTATAAAACCTTTCTTATTCGTTATTTTTAGGGAATCAATTTTTCATCGTTCGTTGTTGGTGGGTAGATAAAGATGGTCATATATCTATTCAATGAATTTTCTCAATTTTTTTGTACCCAAATGCCTTTATACTGTAATTTTAAGCAACACTGACAGTCTAGTTCATAACGAGTTTACATACCCACATACATAGGTACATACGTACATACAATTATTGCTTGTATTATAATACAGAATAGGATACGCCCATATTCGTTAAGTGATATTCAACCAAATTCAAACATCAAAATGTCTCAGAAATGACGCATAAAAATAAGGTAGAAAATTTTTTAAATAATATTCTGCCCTAAAAGTTGTAAGGACTCGCTTTTAACAGGTTCTTGACATCACAGTTTCCAGAAGAAAAATAAAAATGTTATCACATTAAAAAAATTTTCTTACTCTATTAAATCCGATACTGACAACAGCCTACCTATTATCTTCATATTACGGTACTAACTTTATTACACTCACGTTCATCACTGGTAACAAATGATGTGCATCAAGAGAATTCCCCCTGAACATCTTCCACAGATACCTACTCTGAAATGGTAGATTAGAAAGATCCCGAAAGAGATAGTATTGAAATTTCTCAAAATTCTCAAGTAGGGCTTTTATGAGAACAAAATATGATGAAAAGAGACGAACAAAAAAACGTAGCATTGTTGAACTTATTTCACTTGAGTTCATGCCCACTCAGGGGCGTAGCCACGACTTCTTCAAGGGAAGGGTAAAAAAAATTATTTGATGACCTTTTTTCATGCTTGTCACTTTTGAAATTTAGAAAATCTGAGAAATTTAACATTTACGGAACATTAGAACCCACTGTTGTATATTTATTAATAAAATTTTCTTCAAATTTTCAAAGTGACAAACAAATAAATAAAAAAATTAGATCGGAGTAACAACTGCCCCCTTTGCCCTCCTGAGCACGAATGTTAACGAACTTTCTTAACTGGTTCAATAACAGCAATTTTGATAAACCATAGTAAAACTCGATACATCTAAATTTTTTTAAAACCTTGCAAAGCCTCGCTAAGCCAACTTAAAGTAGGTATGAAATTTTAACAATCTCCCTCCAAACGTCATCCCACCTGGGTCGAGACAAAAATGCGAAATACAGATAGTGTACCGCACATGAAGCGTGTTTTTCCTGGTGGTGCGATAGCTAGGCTGATCATTTCACATTTTTCGAGTTAATAGCAGAAACTGCAGAGAAGTAAAAAATGGCTGACATCGGTAATGATTCCAAGAAACAAATTTACAAGCCGAAATAAACGAATTTCAAGATTGGATCATGCTAACGGTCGATAGAAAATGAGAAAATATATTAAAACATCGTAATACTTTGTACTTTGTAAATACTGATAACACGACTAATAAAATAAACGATGTGCGTTTCTTTACAACATTGAAATATGCGCAGAAAATGAAGTAAATCAAACGAAAATACACGATAAAAGTTGATGGAAGCCCAAAAGTTTATCAGATTAAGTTAGAATTGAAGTATACCTTCAGTTCGACCCTAGTCCCATAACCGGGCACCGGAGAACATGGGGCAAAAAAAGGATTACAATATTTACTTTTCTTTTGACGTCGACTATCAGGAAATGCACTTGTCTCAATTAGACAAATTTTAATCAATACGAGGGAAAGAAACGCACATAAAAAGTATAAAAATTGAATTTAGACTTGTTAAAAAACGCACCGAGTAGACCAACATCAAACAATGCGCAGCACACGGGGCTAACTACAGTTAAATTTCACATTTACGAGGAGAAAAGAAGAAAAAATACTTTAAAAAAAAAAAAACAAAAACAGAAACAAAAAAGAGCACTTCTTAATCGCGTAGCATCGTTAAACCGGAATGATCGCAGAATAAAATTGGCGGTACGCTGTATGGGATAGTATAGGTACTCTATCGAATGGTTTATCGAACGAACTTTTATACCAAATATAGAAAAAGAATCACTTCGTATACTATATTAATTATCTCTTATTTTTTCCCCTCTCTTTTTTTTTTCTCCAAACTTGAAACGAACTTTTATCAAGGAGCAAAGATTCATCTTCGACATTATGTAATACATTTTCGGCGAATTTTTTTTTACGATACAAATTTTCAACAGTTTCAAATTCAGATAAAAACTGTCTACTTCACGACGAGCAACTACACACAGGAAAAGGGACAAGATTAGCAGTACTTTATCATGAAGGAAGCGCGAAACTCCTGAGCTAATGATGACAGGCTGTTCCATTTGGAAGAAGAATAAGTTTTTTAAAAATGGATGTTTAATGATACGCTTTCATTAAAAGTATAACCTTTTGCAAAACCATTGGATCATTTAGTACTAGATACCCAGGTAAACACAAATCCGAGTCAACATTAACACCTGAGGCCGTAAAATGTACACGAGTTTAACTTGATTTCACAGGATTCACATGAACGTGTTTAGATAGATTTAAATTTACAGTACCAAAAGATGAAAAAAATATGAAACAGGCCTACTTCGCATAGGTACTTAAAAAACCAATGTCCATTTTAGAGCTTTAGAATAATGGCACATATCGTTAACATTGATGAGATAAGGCTACTAGGAATCCTGTAGTAAACGATCAAAGTGCTGTTTATCATACTATATTTTTGTTTTCAAATGAATATTCTACCTAGTTATCAAGTCTAAATTCTATCTTCACCTATACTCTATTCACACTAAGAAGTGCTTGATATCATAAACCATATCCACACTTAGGTACCTGCTTGAAATACGATGTTATTTTACGCTACAAAATGATGCTTATCATCGTATAACAATGTGCATAGATACATCTTCTTCTCTCCCAAACTGACCACCACACATCTATTGGTGATTCTGACATCCACGCACTTCTTAACATAAACAGAGTACATCTTCATTTAAGTTCTTTTCTGTAATGTATTCAAATCACCACAAGCCCTATTGCCACATTTCTTCATATTTCTTATATGAAGGAAATTAAATGCTGTTTTATTTAGGTACATATACAGTTAAAATCACTAAACAGAGACTCTTTTTTCCCCAAATTATTGGTGTCCCATTTAACCGATGCTGAGTGTTCTGAGGTGGAAACACAAAAGACAAAAAAAAAAAACTAAACTAGCAGAGCAATGCTTCGCTAGAAAACCCAATTCGCAGATGGAGATAGAGATGGTGATGGAGAAGGAGATAGAGTTGGAGATATAGATGAAGAGAGGGAGAGCTTACTTAAAAAAATTACAAAATAATATCGATAGCATTCGATATATCGATATTTCATTGCAAGTTTCAAGTTAAGAAATTACAAAAAACTATCGACACCGAATGCTAAGATGTTTACACATTAAAAATAGTATTTGAATTTAAAAAAGTGCCGATCAAAAGAAATGGTCTGATTTTAGAGGGTAGAACTTGAAAGAAAACTTAAAATATTATAATGTAAAAAGATGGAAGGTAATGAAATAATTTTGTAATAACTTCATTTCAACTTCCTATCTACATTACTAACCCATTCTAATGAAAAATACTTGAAACGTGGACGAATTAATGAAAATATTACCAAAAGCTACAAAATTACTAGAACTATTTACAAACCTATAAAATTCCTATAAAATTGATGTAAATTTAACAAAATTGAAACAGTTGTTTTTAACCTTGTGTTCGTGAACCTATAAAATTCCTATAAAATTGATGTAAATTTAACAAAATTGAAACAGTTGTTTTTAACCTTGTGTTCGTGTAAATTTTAAAGAAAATTTAGCCTGTCAATTTGTTACTATATTTTTTAAGTAAAATTTACTACATTTCTCTGTCAGGGCTAGAAAATAAATACATTTCAAAATGTGATCTAGTTGATAGAAACCCTAAACAGAGATGATTGGAATGAAAACAAGTCTAATATTGTTAAAAAATCACACTATGAGATACACGAATTTTCCCTCCCCACAGCGAAATAAGCTACAGAGAAAGGAGAGCTTTCAACATCAAAAAATCAATTGCCCCAATTAGAACACAATAACTTATATAGTAATTAGAAGGCTTCGAGGCTTCAGAGTCATCGTTAAAATTTAATTGGAACTGGTAAGCTATATCGTGTTATTGGGTTTCACGTTTTTGTTGGTTTGTTTGTGGGGAGGGAGGTGTTGTTGTGCTCATTCACCCTTAATGGCACGTAAAAATTAGCTCAACAAACGAAAAATGGGCGAATAATTCTTTTCTTCCCACACAAGGAAGGGCTACACAGATGACTACGGTTCAGAGTATAGTTTTCTTATTAAACTGTGGTGGCTGATTTTTGAACATTTTCGTAGTTTTAGGATAGTCCCTTGAGCGATCTAAGAAAATATGATTCCAACATATTCGTTCATTCAACATCATTAAACAATGAACTCTAGAAGTCGCGAAGCAGTGGCGGATCCAGAAAGTCATTTGAAGGCGGGAATAACAAAAATTTTGGAGAGTTGAGCTCTTTTTTTTTTCAAACTCTTCAACTAACTTTTTTTACAGTTCTTATCTTAATTCTGCGGTTCGTATTTCATTTTTTCCCTTCATTTTTTGTTTTTCCTTCATTGTTTGTTGGCAT
The DNA here is from genome assembly GCA_011428145.1 of Ericerus pela. NCBI lineage: Eukaryota > Metazoa > Arthropoda > Insecta > Hemiptera > Coccidae > Ericerus > Ericerus pela. Next base: position 440,295 of record WOFM01001393.1, on the reverse strand, counting down.
TGGGGGATTTCTCTATTTCTCATCCTGGATCCGCCACTGTCATAAAGAAAATCATAACTGATCAAAAATGTAAAATTTACACTTTCAGGACAATTAAATATGTTGATAAGGGTTGAAAAAAAAAATTTCCTAGGCTATACTCATATGTACCACAAAAAATGTATCCATTAATATTCGTTAACTTCATTTTACTAAAATAGAACATCGACACTATCGACAAACAACAATGCACCCATGGCATATGTGGGGACAATACTCGTATGAGGTTTTAGGGGCACCCCTTGATAACAATTGCCACCCAAAGGCTGGCAATTATTCGTCTCTATAACATTAAACACATATATACTCTTACGTTTGTGAGTTTGTACCTGTACGTACATACAGATAAGATACATTGCACGGGCCATGATCAAGTACCAGATAAAAATCTCAGTAATGTCATGGACCAGTACCAAATGCGTTGCGGCATTTCTTATCACCTCGAGAGAGGCAAGAAACGACGCAACAGATGACACAATATCATACATATATGTACATATGTGTGTGTACCAAATACGGTATATAAACTCCCAAAACTGGCTACAAAATCGCCAGTGTTTGCCAAGGATTTGGCTCTCCTGTACTGTGATGTACAAAGTAGCAGAACACGCAATACTGTTGAAGACCTCCGATGTGTGAATATCTCTCACAACAAGGTATTCCACAGCATGCAACCAAAAAGATATTAATTTCCTCGATTGTGTCCTTTTCTTTCTTTTTTTTCTAGCCTTTTTTTCTGTAACCATTCCACAGGTGGGTTATAAATTTCTTCAAAACCAGCTGCGTCAGCAAATCAACCAGATTATTTGTTTTGACATCGTGTAATTTAATATTCACCACACCACACACCATTGAGTCGGGGTTCTTTCAATTTCAAAAATGATGAAAAGAAAAAAAGAAACCCTTGAAAAACAGTCAATAAAAATTAGATTTGCACCAAATGGTTAAATCAGATAGATGTGGAACAAATTTTAAAAGATTTATGAAGTGCACTCAACAAAAACCAGAAAAAGTTCACAATCATTAATGAGGTAAAGATTGATATACTTCATCAGTTATATGCACATGCCACAACTTTGTATTTCATCATAAACGGAATCGAAGAAAGGTGTTCAAGTGTGTTTTGCTAGACAGGCATGATAACGCACCAGACGACACCGATGATGAGCAAAAGCAGGACAAGTCTTGACCTCGAATATTCAAGTCTTGGTTTTTGTCTCTCGGTCTTCGTTACAAGATTTTTACTATTATGCTAAATGAAACTTTCACCATTCATATCCTTTCAAAATATACAAGAATCTTAAAATAGTATCACAAATGCCAGTCAATGATGGAACAGGGAGAAAAAAAATTCGAACCATGAAAAATTTGTTTTTTGAATTTCATTTTTACTGTTTCTCATGTGTGTTAGTGAGCCCATAGATGCCAGTACAGTATCTGTGGAAAGATCTTTCGGACGATGCGGGGGCCCTTGGTCAAGTTATGCCACTCTGTATATTGACAATGGCAGGGTGAACTCCAGGGAGTGGGACGAAGCCCCACCCACTTTGTCTCTCTCCGCCATTGTTCCCGCCAAAGTATCATTAATTTTAAGAATATACCAATATTACACAATAATATTTTCACTAATTACATCAATATTTGAGAGTGTTCTTAGACCAATTTAATTTCATATTATTTTCTTGTGTTCAACTTTAACTTTGGTTTAACTGAACCGAAAGGAGAAAAAAAAGACTCATTCAATGTTTCTCAGTGTCTCAAGATTTTAGGACCAAAAAAATCTTTGTAACTCTATTAGTTTGTCACTTTGTCAGGTATTATAGTTGAAATAAGAGGCGAACAGATTTTGCCGATTATCATTTCTCATTTTCCATCATAACTTTGGTCCAAGTCGACCAAATCTAGAAAATAAAAGCTTATTAGATGTCGCTCAGGGCCCTGAATGTTTCAAGACCAAGATCGTTTTCATAGCTTGATTCGAACTTGAGTTATTCAAGTTAAAGGAAAATATGAGCAGATTGATATATGTAACAAAATATTGCTGTTTTCTGAAAGGCAAAAAAACCTGATATATCACAATTCGCCTAAGAAATTTCCGAAACAAAAAATTTTTAAGCAATAAGTGTAAGTCATAAATTTAAGTCTTAAGTCATAGGCCTAAGCCAATCACATCATAAGCCATATTTTCAAGGTTGTAAGCAAAAGCCATAAACTTAAGCATTATTAAAAAGCTTATCATCTCTGGTGACAACTGATGTTTTTTCACAGTTCCAACAATGTGATAAAGACAGTTTTTTAGCAGTTTCAATTTTGTGAAAACTGATGTATTTTTACTGTTTCAACTTTGTTACAAAGTCTCAACATACGCCACTGCTGTTCGTCTTTCAACTGAATCATTAAGAAAATTACAAAAATGGACTCAGCTTATCACCAGGTTACCCCTTAAACTTTTCACCCTTCCAATTCATTGCGATGAGATTACAATTAGATGAGAAAAATTAGATAGGAAAAATTTTGGAAGACTGTTCATTATAAGACATATCCATATCAACACAGAATCGAACGATCAGTAGAGATTTTTGACGTTTTAAATCTACAATAGTTTAATGGAACTGAGAGGGAAGCTTCACTCCTTCTCGACAATAGTTCTTCATACACCATACTTAAATCACTGATATTATAGATATACCAAAAGGATCTCCACTGTATTTGTACCTCATAAGCAGCCATAAGTCAGTTGACTAGATAAATCTAACAGGATGATTTTGGAACGACTTCTAACAAATAGATCTTAGCCACAGCCAGCTTAGATGCCCCACACACCAGTTTATTCTCGGTTAAAATTCTTTTACCTACAATTTTTCGATTAGAAACTATTGAATTTCGCGGAAATACTTCTTGACTCCAAAATCAAGAGAACAAAATTGAATATTACCAATCAAAGTAAATAGGATTCATCACTCAGACCAGAGTCTGGAGGGGCGTTTTTCCTTAACAACTTCCTAACCTTTCACCAGCCTGCACAATGCCCACATGTTGTAGTAGTAACAATACAACAAAATACGACGATAGTTAATAATCGCCAACTTCGTCACGAATAAAATAACAAATAATACACAGCGGCACACAAATACATACAAACATTATCATTATTATTATTATTATTATTATTATTATTATTATTATTATTATTATTATTATTATTATTATTATTATTATTATTATTATTATTATTATTATTATTATTATTATTATTATTATTATTGTAACGTATATTTTCGTCTATTTTGAGAAATGACGAACATATTCGTTCACTCATTTCCAAATACCAAAAACATTGATATTTGTCAACAATTACCTTCCTATTACTCTTCATAAACAACCACCAAATTATTTGTATTTAATTTTACATATACAGATATACCTCCTGTATATTTATGACCTGGTTGTACCTGTCCCTCGAGTACTCGACGAGTCAGCACAGCCCTATAATAACAACACCCTACTTCACTTTACCTATCCGGCACGTACGTTTTCATACCCTGAACGAGTATATAATCTCTCGATTCAGTTGTATAGTTGTTCAGTTCTGTTCAGTTTTAGTTCAGTTCTCCAACAGCTACTTCTAAGTACCTGGAACCTCTCTCGTAGAAGTCTCTAGTGAACAGATAGTCTTGCTTGTTGAATTGCGATTGAATATGTATTAATATTAACGTAGAAATATGTACTGTATGTACAAATTATTATATTATTAAATGTGTTAACTCACTGATGTGTTTAAATATTATTGAGTCTCAAACCAAAGTTAAGGTCCACTATAGTTTGTGGATGTCTAATCTGAATCTATTTTAGAAGTATTACTGCTTTTAAAGTACGTGATATTTCGTGTATGGTGTACTCCCCAAAAGAGGTCGTTACCAGGTACAATACAACCTCTTTTGGCCGTTACATTATTGGCGCCCAACTGGTCTGCTATTGCGAATCGAACTCTCGCTGTAGTACCTGCTCAACGGAATTGCTGAATTCAAGCTGCTGTTCTGATTCCTCTGGCTCGAAGTACTTTGCTCTAACCTTGAAAACTCTAGTCAAGTACTCAAAGAGAAACGCGTAAGGCGCGCTCTTGAGGAAAGGAAGTAGAGGTTAGCTGCGAGTGGAAAAGAACTAGTTGTGAAAAGAAACCCGAACTTCAAAGTCAACAAAGGATATTTATTATACAAAAGTGGAAAAAACATATATACAGAAAAGTTGGCGAACGAGGTTTGGTGAACGGCGGTGACGGATTCTTCAAGCTCCTGTGCAAACAAAAGAAGAAAACAAAGTAACAATTAATATTAATTATAATTCGCGTCCCTCCCTTAAAAATAAGAAGTGTTAAATAATTATAAGTCGCGAAAAAATTTATTTTTATGAGTGAAACTTGGGAAAATTTATCCGAACCCAACACTACTAAAACTAATTTAAATTGGCTAATCGATGCTAAAAATTTTGAATTAATTAATATATGTCAAAATTTGAATATCGAAGTCGATAAAAAATATTTTTCTCGAATAAAAACCCAAGAGGACATCATAGAAAAAATTAAATCCAGTAAGGAAATACAAAAATTATTAACCCCTGAAAATATAAAAATAATTCTACAAACAACACGAAAAACTCGTGAACAAATTCCCGAATTAGAAAATCCCATAATAAGAAAATATTTTAATCCTCCTTCTACTTCAACTCCACTTTTGGAAAACTGGGACAATCCCACACCATTTCCAAGAGTTAAAACTGCTATTAATCTAGTAGATATTACTGAGTGTTTAGAAAAATCTGACGAAGATTTTCTCAGCCCAGAAATTGAAACTAGACTTTTAGAAAATTTAATTCCCCCTATAGAAAATAAAATGTCAGGAAAGGCTGCTGTAAATATCAGACCTTCCTTATATGCACACACTCCAACTGAGGATATCGTGTCATTTTTAAACGGATTTGAAAATGAGGCGGAATCTTTCAATTGGGATGCTAATATGAAATTCAAAAAAATTAAAATTGCATTCTCAGGTCTTGCCAAGCAAATATTTGAGGATAGAATTCAAAATAATCCCGAATGTAATAATTGGCAAAACACTAAACAAAAAATCTTGGAAGTCTTTACAAGGACCAAACCCCAATTACGCGAAATATTATACGAAAGAAATTACAACGGTGAAGCTGATTTCTCCGCGTATATTATGTTCGTAAAAAGAATTTTAAAACAAATTGAACCCGACATTACGGAAGAAAAAATTATCGAAAAAATTATGCCTAACCTCCCCGAAAAAGAAAGAGTATTTCTCATTAAAAAAGAACCTAAAACTATTCAGGAACTTGATAAAGCTTTCTCTAAATATCTCGAATTTAAAGATAAAGCATTCGGACATATAGATCCCCTTCTACGTAAAAAAATTGACCAATTAGAAAAAACGATAGAAGAATTGAAATCCGGGAAAACAGAAAAGAAAACCGAAAAAAATGTTAATACAATATCGTCCGACCCGATCTGGAAAGCTGAAATGGAGAAAATGAGCGCTGCAATAGCGAACATTTCAAAATTTCAGGAATCCAGGAAAAATAATAAAAATCCCCAAAATAAAAATAATAATAATGAACAAAATAATAATAACCAAAATGGTAATAATAATAATAATAATAATATGAATAATAATAATAATCAAAACCAAAACCAAAACCAAAATCAGAATCAAAATAGAAATAATAATAATAATTATAATAATAATAATAATGGTAATGGAAATTGGAACCAGAACCAAAACTGGAACCAAAATAACCAAAATAATAGAAATTGGAATAATAATCAAAATTTCAATCCTAATTATAAAGGAAGAAATTTTAATCCAAATTTCCGGAGAAATAATTTCCCGAGAAATAACAATGGATATTATCCCAATAGGGCTCCAAATTGGAACCAAATGGCTCTCCCAAATTGGAACAATGCTCCAGCATGGTCTGGAATGTCATTCAATACTCCCCAAAATCTCCCCTATGTGGCTGCTAATACACAAATGATTGCCCCTCCGGCACCATTAATGGCAGCTCCACAACAAAACTACCTCCCAACATCAAACCCCCAGGCTTGCCAGAATAATTGCTCAAAAAACTAAGTGTCCCCCTTACAGGTGATCTGTCAGCTGTAAGGGATGTCAAGAACAAAGAGTCGAAACTAGTTAACAATGTGAGTAAGGAGAAGTTTCAAAGCAAAGGGTACTGCAGAACCCAATGTAAATTTCACCTTCCATTTGCCATTTGTGGTAAACAAATACTTAGCTTAGTCGACCCAGGTTCAGAACAGACACTTATCGATGAAAAAGTTTTAAAGAAAGTCAATTTTACGGAACCAATTCTACCAACTAAAGTAAGATTTCGTGGTGCGGATAGTCAACCTCTTGAGGTCATAGGAGTAACCAATGTGATTTTTTCCATTGATCATTGTATTTACCCACATCCCACTTACGTTGTTCGAAATTTAGTAGAACCGGTCATACTGGGTTACGACTTTTTATCAACCCATAAAGCCAAAATGGACTTTTCGAAAAACAAATTCACTCTACCGTGTGGTGACGAAGAGCGATGTTTTGACATGCCTGAATGTCACAATTTCCCTATTGAGAAGGAAAATAAGTTAGGTTATATTAAGCCCTTTAAATATTATGCTCCCCAATCTTTTAAAGTAGAGGCAAACTCGGTGCTAATCTTAGCAACGCTGCCTGAACACCTGGAGTTTCTGTGTGAAACATCCATGGAAGAAAAAAATAATTTCTTCGTAATCGTATCAGAAGACACGATAGCGGCTGTTAATCATAATAACAAACCTCACGTGATCTATAAAGGCGAATACTTAGGAAAATTTGAATTAAGTAGTGCAGTAGAAATTAATACCTGCCAAATTGAAAGAATAAAAGAAAATACTATTTTTAAGGATAATCGAGGAAATCCCATCCCGATTAATCCAAAATTATCACTTGAACAAAAAATAAAAATGTACGAAATAATTAATGAATATAATAATATTTTTACGGGAAAAACAGATGAAGTTTCCATTTGTAAAGTTCCCGAACAAGTTGTCCGAGTTGACGACGAAACTCCACTGCGGTGTAGAAATTTTAAATTTTCACACGCAGAACATGAGGCCCTACACAAACTAGTAGATGATCTAGTAAAAGTAGGTGTCCTAAAAAAACAAAAGTCGAAATTTGAATCGCCAATATTTGTAAAAAAGAAACCAGACGGAGTCTATCGAGTATTAGTAGACTACCGAAGAATGAACCAAAGAATAATTATGGATAATAATCGTGTGCCAACAATTGATATTATTTGGCCATATTTAAGAAATAAAAAATGGTTTACAACAATTGATTTAAACAGTGGATATTTACAGATTCCTCTCACGGAAGAATCTAAACAATACACTGGAATAAATGTGGATGGAATTGGTTACGTATTCAATTCCACTCCAATAGGTTTAAGTATATCCCCGTCCATCTTCCAAACTATCATGGATGACATATTCCATGATATATTCTGGAAAAAAATGGTATGTTATTTGGACGACATTTGTATTTTCGGAGAAACTTTCGAAGAGTGTCTTGAAAATATAAGGGAAGTATTAAAAAGATTAAATAAAGTAAATTTAAAAATAAAAACAAAAAAATGCCAATTTGCAATGAACGAAATCGAAATATTAGGACATACGGTCCGATATAACGAATTACGTCCATTAAATAAAAATATAGAGGCAATAAAAAATTTAAATCCCCCTAATACGTTAAAACAATTACGATCATTTTTAGGATCAATAAATTATCATAGGAAATTAATTCCTAATTTAGCTAAAATTACTGCTCCTCTTACTGATTTACTAAGAGGTACAGATAGCAAATCAAATGCAAAAATAAAATTAAATCAAGAACATCTTGAAATATTTGAAAAATTAAAAGAAATTATGATTTCCAAACCTGTATTAGCAATATATGATACGAAATTGGAAACCTGTGTAGAAGTTGATGCTTCGAAAATCGCATTAGGTGCAGTGCTGCTGCAAACTAATCCCGTTACGAAGCATAAACACCCAGTTGGATACTTCTCTGAGAGAGTCCAACCTGCCCAGTCAAAACTGTGTTCATTTGACTTGGAAATGTTAGCTATTACGAATGCATTAGCTCATTTCCGTGGATACTTACTGGCATTACGCTTTGTAGTATACACGGACCATAAACCTCTGATTTACCATCAGAAATTTAATACTCCAAGCCCAAGATTAATCCGATTAATATCTAAATTAAACGAATATAGTTTCCAAATTAAACATATCGCCGGAAAAAATAATTGTATGGCTGATATGTTATCTCGTCCGCATGATGAACCGGACGAAATCACATTTGAAAAAGGTGAATTTTTAGTAGATAAAAAATATGCTCTTCAGGACGAAGAAAAAAATGTGAATACTGTGTGTAGAATTCACAATGACAATTTTGTCCCATTAAACCCTGTATTCTTTCAAAATCAAAATGCGTGGTACTACCCAAGTACAACGCCCCAAACATATTATTTTCCCCCTTCCCTTGCATCAACCTTCCCATATTACCCTGTGGCACAAACTACAATCCCACAGAATGAGTTAAATCATTCTGAAAATTGTCCCAACAAAACTACGAACGTAGTTACAAGATCTGCTCTTAAAGAGGCAAACCTCGATAATCAGATCATCCCAACCCCTCCTGTGACCCCAGTTGTCACACAAATTCCCGACATCACATTACCCCCCCAATCAGAAGGTCAAACTTCTGAATCCCCCCAAAAAATTGAATTGCCCGAAAATTTAAAAACAATGCAGGAAAATGACCCGCATTGGAAAAATGTCATTTCATTATTAAATTACAACGAAATAAAAAAAGATAAAAATAAAATACAAAAATTAAATCGTACTATACAATTATATTTTCTGGACGAAAATAATGTTTTAAAGAAATTACCTAACCCAACCTCATCGTATGATGAAGCGGTTACAGTAATTCCTGAAAAGTTAATTCCAGTAGTTCTTAAAAAACTACATGACGATCCGTTGTATGGAGGTCATTTCGGAATTAAAAAAACAAAAAATAAAATAAAAAATCAGTTTTTCTTTAAAAACATGGTACAAAAAATTACCGAATATGTATTATCATGTCACGAGTGTCAAATGGCACAAAATTCCCCGAAAGAGGCTGGCTACCTCAAACATATTGAAATCGAAAACCCTAAACCGTTTTCACATCTAGAGATCGATTTCATCGGAAAATTTAATACCGAGTACGAACACTCGTACGTGCTTGTCGGTGTAGACAAAAGCACAAATTTCTGCACCATACGTCCAACAAAAAATCCAAATGCTCAATGCGTAATTGAGTATTTGAAATTTATTTGTTATACGTATGGCACCCCAGGTAAAATTTCTTGCGATAACGGAGGTCATTTTGCGAATGAAACCGTCCGAAATTTCTGCGAAGAGAATAATATCAAAATTATTTACTCCTCGTTTTATTCCCCCCAATCGCAAGGACTCGTTGAAAAAATCAACGGAGTAATTAAAAAATCATTATCAAAATACGACCATTCAAATGAAAAAGAATGGATCGAAACAATTAATAAAATTATTTTCGCATACAACATTAGCCCAATCGAACACTTAAATAATAAATCTCCATTCTATCTACTTCATGGATTCAACCCAGAAGTACATATACCAGAAATACCGGAAAATAATAATAATAAAACAACTCGCGAAGAAGAAATTGAAAATCTCCTTCAAACGAGAGGAAAAACGCCGAGCTTAGCAAAGAAAGCATCGGAAAAAAACGCGAAACATTATAACGCACACCACAAGATCATTGACTTCAAACCTAATGACCTTGTTTTGCTGCGTCAATCAAAAAACGTCGCGAAAAATAAAATGAAATATACCGGACCATATAAAATTGTTAGAAAGGTCACGGATTTAAATTACGTAATTCGAATTAAAACAGACGATAAAACGGCGTACGATGAAACAGTTCACGTACGATGATTAATTCCGTATAAATCACGTAACAACGACGAATTAGGAAACGAAATAAAAACAGATGAAATAAACGAAAACATCGAAAATCCCATCCCAACCCAAATCATACCTAAACCAAGGGGTCGCCCTCGGAAAAAACCAAAATAACTGTGTGTAAAGTGTATTACCCGCAGTTAGCCTGGTTTTTTCAACCACGATACCTCCCTTCCCTCCCACCTTTTGTGATGTTATCTAAGAAATTTATTTCTTTCGTCAGCTTTGCATTTAGATAAATTTGAAAATTTTTTTTTTTGGAATAACTTAAAATAGTAAAAATGAAAAATAACTCACCAATAGCCCACGTCTCTGAATACCCCTCCAGGAACTCCTCCAGGCGGTCTCCACTGGATGAGCTGCTGCTGCCGGAAGGACTTGAGGCCTTGTTCTCAGGATCTTGACCACCATCCGAGGAACCACTCTCTTCGGTGGACATACTCTCCTCAACGGATCGGGTATCCCACGAAAAGGAATGGATGATCGGCGCAGATAGCAGCCACCCACTGCGATATGAGATGGCCCGGTTATACTCCGTGGCATCATAGTGTCGCAGAAACTGGAAGCCAATGGTGGACACGGAGAAGTTCAATCGTGGCTTGTGATGATCGTTGATAAATCTGACGAACCGAACCCCAGCCGTATTGATCAGAAGATCGTTAAGATATATCTGGTCGAGGTGGACGTACTCTACGATTACTTTTTCGTTGGTCTGCTGCGATACGCACAATAGACCGACGAGAACACCGGAAAGTACACCCAACCCAGACACCCCGCGTGTATCCAGATTGCCACGGAAGGTGAGCTTGAGCCCAGATGGACCAAACTCCACAACCATGGAATGGGGATAGTAAATTCGGAGTTGAAACAAAAGTTTTTTTGTATACTCCTCCGAATCGGGGCAGCAGGTGTATCTTACAAAATGGCTCCAGTAGCCAAGATCCTCATCAATTATCTCACCTGGGATTCGGGACGGTTCAAATTGATTCAGGAAATCACCACGATCAGAGACGGAGGAAACTCGGTAAAACAAAGAGAAAAGTCGATGGAGCGCAAAGTAGAGGCGAGGCTCACACATGCAGCTTTGGAACTGACGGAGCTTGCCGAGTACCTGTTCCCCCAGGAACCAGGTCTCATTCGCCTCCACAACTCCAGACGACGTAAACATGCGATCGTTCATGTAGACGATTGACATATTGTTTTTTTTTTTAGAATAACGAAAAATAACCCGCGAAAAATTTGTTTTCTTACCGAACTGCACCAACACGTCACTAACACGTCACTGACACTTAGGGAAAAATCAGGAAAAAATAAAATACACGAAAAAGCGGAGAAAATCGAGCAAAATTAATACGGTGTAAGCGGTGAAAGCAAAGTCGGAAAACTGACGAAAAAAATAAAATTAGTAATTTTATATTAGAAATTTGACCGAGATTCATAATTCGGATATCGGAAAAAATTTGTCTCCCCCTTCACCCCAATCTACAAAAATCAAAACAAATCAGTAATATGCATAATCCATTTTCTCGTAAATAACTTAGACGTTGCATTCTTTCTGTTTCAGAAAATGTATACGAATCTACTTTTCTATTTCGCAATAATTATTTCTTCGACTAGTATTGCGCAAAGAACATCGTCTGACCCATATAGGATTACGACGGCGTCAACTGGCGCTTATTTTCAAGAAATAAGCAATATTTTCGTATATTCGAAATCTGCCTCAATAATTTATTCCATTAAGCTAGACTTACATGAGTCAGCAGATAAATTATTGGCAACAAATTTCAAACACCGGTTGTGTAATGAAACAAACTGGAAAAATTGCAAATATGCAGAAATGGCAAAACGATTAAAAAATACCATAAAAAATCTGAAAGAACAAAACATTGCGATGATACAAGATTTCTATTCGACACCATCGTCTATTCGAAGCAAACGAAGCGTATTCACCCCAATCAGATCTTTCTTCGGAGATGCGCTACGATTTTGCTGTCGAGTATTAAACTTTAGAGATGGACGAAACTTCTTGGCGAATGAAATCTCGTTGAAAGAAGAATACGATATTATAAAAAATCAGCTGTTAACTGAGCATGCAGCGTTAGTGAATACGTCTACTAATCTGCATAGCTTCATTGACCATACAAATAATTTTATGACAAGATTTATCTCGCATACAAATTCTTTTATGGAAAATTCGCTAGAAGAACACGAACTTCTGATCTCCCTAAACTACATACAAGGATTCTATGACAACTATTTGATAAACACGTTAAGATTATCAAATATCCTAACGTCTTGCAAATCTCATATGATTCCATCTTCAATTATCTCAAAAGAAATATTAGAAAAAGATTTAATAAAACTTTCAAAAATTACGAAAAATCTAGGTCTCGACCTAGCAATTCCTATTAAGGACATTCAAAACTATTATCACGCTGAACTTGTAAATTGTAACTTCTTTAAAAATACGTTAGAGTTAGAAATTAAAATTCCCCTAAAACAATTAGATTCGAAATATGAAATTTACGACTTTATTCCGCTCACATTCAAAAGTCATTCTAATGAATTGTGTAGCTGGGATCAAGAACCATCCCTGATTATTCATGAAATCAGAACAAATTCTGTATGTTATATTAGTGGAACCAATCTCCATTATTGTAACTCAGATAAACCATTATGCTTCCTTCCTTCTAATAGAGGAAGTGATAAATTATCATCTTGTGCTAAGAACTTATTCTTCCAAGATCTAAACCACAATTTATTACAATCTTGCTCATTTAAATGCAATCCTAATAATAATCAAACATTGGTGCACCCTATTGGTCACACCAAGTTTGCTATTGTAAATTTTAACTCCCTCGTAGCAACTAATTCTGTTACGAAAAAATCCGAAAAATTAAAAATAAACAATGATTCCCCTGGAACCTTCATTCTGGACGTACCTTGTCACATCCAAATTGAAAATATTGATGAAAATAACAAAAATAATGTAATCATCCCAATAGAAATCCCTTGTCTCTCCGAATCATTAGAAGAGACTATTAAAATCGAAAATCATTTACCACTCTTGTGGACATATTTTTCTGATTCAATAGAACCTTTTGATCTTGCCATTGATCTGGCAACGACAAAGGTCTATAACCCAAATTGGAAAAACTTTGTTCCTCACACTGTTCCCATGAACAATCTGGAGAACAAAATTAAATCCATTAAACTTCAAATACCCGACCAAAATTTCAATGATTATATAACTTTCATTAATGAAATGTTCCTAATATGGTTAAGTGCTATCTCACTTATTTTAATAATTATTATTGTATATTTAAAATTAACCTGCCATCAAAACTGTGTAAATTTAACGAAAAGCACAGCATTGTAAAAATTACGCAAAATAATACGATATACTAATCATTCATATATACGTAAGAAAAATTTGTTACTCATAATTAATATTCGTAAAAATGTTATTCTAAGTATATATTCATACTCGCATTATATGACGTAATTTTAATCATACAGAATTATCTGGACATATGTATGTGTTGGATAGACTTTGGAAATTTTTTTTTCCTTATTTTTTTTGTTCCCCCCGGAGAATTGTGTAACGTATATTTTCGTCTATTTTGAGAAATGACGAACATATTCGTTCACTCATTTCCAAATACCAAAAACATTGATATTTGTCAACAATTACCTTCCTATTACTCTTCATAAACAACCACCAAATTATTTGTATTTAATTTTACATATACAGATATACCTCCTGTATATTTATGACCTGGTTGTACCTGTCCCTCGAGTACTCGACGAGTCAGCACAGCCCTATAATAACAACACCCTACTTCACTTTACCTATCCGGCACGTACGTTTTCATACCCTGAACGAGTATATAATCTCTCGATTCAGTTGTATAGTTGTTCAGTTCTGTTCAGTTTTAGTTCAGTTCTCCAACAGCTACTTCTAAGTACCTGGAACCTCTCTCGTAGAAGTCTCTAGTGAACAGATAGTCTTGCTTGTTGAATTGCGATTGAATATGTATTAATATTAACGTAGAAATATGTACTGTATGTACAAATTATTATATTATTAAATGTGTTAACTCACTGATGTGTTTAAATATTATTGAGTCTCAAACCAAAGTTAAGGTCCACTATAGTTTGTGGATGTCTAATCTGAATCTATTTTAGAAGTATTACTGCTTTTAAAGTACGTGATATTTCGTGTATGGTGTACTCCCCAAAAGAGGTCGTTACCAGGTACAATACAACCTCTTTTGGCCGTTACAATTATTATTATTATTATTATCATCATCATCATCCTCATCATCATCAAATAAAATAGTGTAATCGTCGTCGTAGAAACTGTCGACGTACTTTACAAGGCACCGCATTCCCTCATCCAACAGCTCACTCGTCTACCAAACAATTAAACCACACGTCTTCCGCCCCAAATGAATTTATATTAAATTAAATACCGTTTGAATGCAGTAAATACTTTTTTTTTGTATTGCGTGGCGTATTCTCGGCACTTTCGCTTTACCATAGTATAGGCGGATCTTACACCAGTATAGGGGGTCCACAAGAAGGCATATTATACGCAGCCACGGATAAAGTTGAATGGAAGAAAATAAGACAAAAGAATGATTAAGCTCGAAAAAAAACGGGGAGAAAACACACATACACACGCATTCGAACGTAATAAATCGCGTTGAAGGATTGTATTTTCAAGCACCGAATTCTAAATTGTGATACTTTAATGGGGGTGTAGAATTATAGAGAAAGAGTTATGTCACAAGAGAGATAAAGTGAAAAATGTTCAAACATGTGTGATAATTAAACAAAAAGGCATATGTTGACGTTGTGACACTTGGAATGCAGAAGCAGCAGCAACAGTGCAGTTTTGCAGATATAAAGGGAAGACAACGCCTACGTGGGAGGGTTATAACGAGAAAAAAAGAGTAAAAAACCTCATTGAAATGTGTATACTTGAAGAGATAATTATGTGAAAGTGGGGCAAATTACTTCTTCATCTTTTCTTTTTTTTCTCGTAAACCAACTTTTCAGACAATTTACATTCTTCCAACAGACAAACACGTAATACGAGCATCAACGGTTAAAAATATGACTCCTAGCTAAACTATAGGGCATAATTTCGAAGTTGTATCGGAGAAATATTGAATGCAATGAACGCAAGACTGGAGCTGAAGATATGCGGGAACCATCAGTACGGTAAATAGATATAATTTTTTGACACAAAGTTGAAAACACTACGTTAACTATATGGAAAATCAGTTACTGAAAAAATTGAGCACATTTCCTAGAAATGTTATTTGTCATCGTCTATACAGCTACCTATTAAGTGCAAAAACTTCACGCACATCTCGATAACTCAGTAAAGAAATCTTCGTCTTTTCGCTCACGAGGCAATAACAGGAAAGTCGTTAGATAAAATAAATTGTTGAAAAGGAACACACGTACTCCTGTGTTTTTATTCGCAAGATCAATTCACAAAAAATTTTATTCGAATAGGTTCATCGGTTACAACCTAAAGGTGCATTTAGGTTAGAAAAGTGCGAAATATGGGTATTGCCTAAGCCAAAATAGCAATAAAAAACAAACTCTCCATTATATGGGGAGCTTTCTTTTCAAAAAATGAAACAGAAACAGAATTTTCAATTATTCACTTCTTTTCCTCAAAAATGGAAAAACTGACAAAGATTTTTTTTTTCACTGTTTTTCATAAATTCTCAAGTAAAATCTCACTTGTGTTCTTTTATAATGAGTTTTTCAATTCGTCTCCCCTGAAAAGCCCACCAAGAATAGCACAAACACAATACTTCATTTTTGGCACCACTTCTAGAGTTTGACGTATTTTTGAGACCGCTTCGACTGAAGATTGGATGATTCAGAAGCGCAAAAATAAATAAATATTTCATCCTGTTAAACATAGTTGTATCCTTGAATTACGTTTTACTGTTTTTGAGGACACCACACAGTTTCTGGAAAATATGTAATGAGAAAAATTCATTTCAGAAAAACAATAATCTTGTTCATAAAACCACCAATAGTACCACTAAACTTTTAGAAATGTGAAAAACAAACGAATGAGTCAAGAGTCGAGATTTGAGAGTATCGAATTCAATGGACATTTCAACTACCGGTACTCTCAACTTTTTGACATCTCCAAGTTTTCAGAATTGAAGATGGTGGAAGAAAAAGCCAACAAGGCCAAGAACAGAACCGAAATTTTGAAATTTAAATGACTGGCTAAATTTTTTCATCTTTAGTGAATTTTGCGTGAAATTTTGAACAGTAACAGGCAGATATGATGGTTGCGTTCGAAGCATCGGATAACAATTACGGTTTCTCATATTTTTCGTCAGAATTTCACACAAGATCAACAATGAAACATAAAATATCAAATGACTATACCATAATTTCACAAAAAAGTTATGATTTAGCACTTCAACATGCCAGTTAGTTTGTGTTTCCTGGACAATTTGCTGGGTAGGATTAGCGGATGGCAAGCGAACCCCAGAACCATAACTGAAGCGAAATGGGTTACCCTCAACAACTCTACCTTCCAAAAAGGTGTACCTAGGCTACATCACACATGTTAGAAACGAAACTTTGCACTTCAATAAACAAATCCGAGGAAGTAGCATCCAATAAAATGGTACAAAATTTTCCCAATTTGCCTTTTTGGATCAGAAGGGCAAAATGAGTAGTTAAATCCAAAAATTGACTGTAAATTTGAACTCAGTGCCTCAAAACACATAACTGACTATGTATTACTCAATTTTTGAAGAAAAAATTATCCTAATCTTTTTTTTTGGTCATAGGGGCCCCTCACTGAGTAGTTCCATCCAAAATTGAACTGAAAATTTAAACTCAGCTCCTCAAAAAACATAACCAACGATGTATCACTCTATTTTTTGAGACAAAATCACCCCCACTGTTTTTGGGGGTCACAGAGGACCCACGATGAGAGGTTTAATGACAATTTACACTCCGCGACTCGAGAAACGTAACGGACGATGTACCACTCAATTTTTAAGAAAAAAATATCCTAACTCTTTAACTAAGAATGAAATTTCTGATTTTGAATGGAAAAAATTTCAGTTTCTGAATATCTAATAAACGATCATGCGACGACGGTTCGCATCCCGAAATAGAAACCAAATTTTTTTTATAAATAGATCGAATTTGAAAAATCGGGCTTCGTCGCTACATCGGGTTTAACTTAAAATAATAATCTAAAAATTTTGGTAAATTTTGATTTGGCCATTATGAAAAATGGCGTCATCACAGAAGTTGTTATGTGAGCGAGCACACAAGGAAGTTCGCTTCAACAATAAATAAACCATTCGTATCAACACTGCGATAGCTGAAAAATAGCACATTCTAAAAGCAGAAAGAGCTAAGCAGTTCTAAGAGTGAAAAGTTGACAAATTTAGACTTGGTACTGCAGCAAAATCGAAACTCCAAATATCGCAGATGCGGTTCTGACAAAACCACAATAACACAAGCCAATACTTTTAGCCGTTCGTCTTCATCGCAAAAAGTATGAAGCAGACGAACGAATGACCACATAAAATCACAATCCAAAGATTAATCTCACAATTTCAAATGTCGACATATGCGGATAGAATAATTTTTTCGAACTTCGGCGACGCAGTTCATATAGCACAGATTTCAATCGAAAACCTTGATGAACGAGCAAATGAAAACTGAAAAACTTAATTTTTACTCACGGTGAAAAATTAATGGGATATTTCTGTCCGCACCGAAACTACGAACATACTATAATGGCTACCTACGCTGCTGCGTTGCACTCCTCAACATCATTAAATTAGTACGAAATTCACGCATAATAGAGCATTTGATGTCTTAATTTGCATTCAACGACCTGAAAGGGATGACGTCCAGCGATGGTTCGCAGAAATTTTTGTCAACATTTCATTACGGCTTTCGAATTCGTAGTGGGTTGAGGACCTTTCAAAATTTCGACAACGAGTGCCAGAAAATTGTTCACAGCTTTCAGTTTGAACGACGAGATCATTATAACGCTATATTTGACTGGATTACATACAGGGATAACAGCGTTTTACATTTTTTTCCTCTTCTTTTTTCTTTTGTTTTCACATCAACGACACGGCAATTCACAAGAGACATCAGGAAGAGGAAGTTGACGGCAGTAATAATTATGTTAAATGTTCACAAAATTTATTTACTCGATGTTGTTATCAGTGGGAAGTAAAGGGCAGAAAAAAGAAAATTTAAACCGTAACGTAAATTTTGATGGCGAAAGGCTGGGAGTGATTGACAAAGAGAAAAAAAGAAATACGAACTCGAGCAAATTAAGTACCAGTCGACCACCTTGAATGGTTGGCCTGACATTAAATATTTCCCAAGTTCAAAAAAACCAAGCAATTTACATTATTCTAGACAGAATTCAAAACGTAATCACGGCAGTCGGATGGGAACTAAGACAACTTTTTTTTTCTTATATACATATTAATAAATAAATTGATTTCATACCTATCATCTTATTCTAACGATAATTTATGTCTTTTCGAAATATTATTATCCAGAAGTGCATTTATTATTTCGTCAATGAAGAGGAAGGTTTTTAAATTTTGGCTTCAAAATGAATAGATTTATAAAAAATTAACAACTGGCAAATGTGGACTACCAATTAATCCAGCCTGGCACATAAGCAATAAACTATAATTTACGAGGAGAGTTACAAATTTAGGGAAGGTCAACGAAAAACGCAATGAGGAAGAGAAGTTACATATTTTAGGTAGAAAAGACTTTCGAGGGGGACTGACCCTCAAACCCCCAATACAGGGGCTTGAATTCAACCATAATTACAGCACTGATGAACGTTTATTTCCAAATTAGTGAACAAAAACAAAACTATAAGCTAACACTAAGCATGATCTTAAATCATAATTCTGAGAAATTTTACGAAGCCAAAAAAAAATTATTTGAGTTGATATTTTCACTTTTTGATTTTCCACAGACAATATAAATGTATCCAAAAAAAGAAGAACTATAGTTATTCTAAATTAGCATACTTTTTTTATTCTCTTATGCAAACCCTTACCACCTTTCCATTCCATGCATATTTTACTTTTACTCTATCCGAAGCGAGTAAAATTTACTAATTCTGAATAAGTTTTTTTTTTTCTTTGTAACATAAACAGATTTTCGATTGGTTGCAGAGGAGCTCATTAACACTGCAAGTAAACTTGATATTAAAAAAAAAAATTATTGTGAAACAAAATTTGAAATTATAGAGTCGATTTTTCTTTAAATTCAATAGAGTACTTAGCCACGGTCAAAGAGATTCTATGAATTGTATAAATTTTAATTTTACAGCTTATATTCAAAGTTAGAATGTAAAATACTATTTTACATTTCACAAGTTATTTAACAAGTAAAATAAAGTAAAATATAATCGTTTAAAAAAAAAAAAAAAACCTAATGTGATACGATGTACTATACACAAATACTGGTGTTCCAAGTATTTGAATTTTTAACCTTTCATTCATTTTAATTATTAATTAATAACTCTGACATCACCAATCACCTTACTTCACTTTTTCTGATTTTTTGCCTCAGTTTTTCAAACAATAATGCATCCTTCACCTATTTGAAAATAATTAAAATATAATTTTTTTTTTTTATTCAACAATCTACTCGCATTTGAATTAATATTGAATTATTCATTTTTATACTATCTTCCTAAAGTAATTCAAATAGAAGACCTTTTAAACAACGATTTTTTTTAAATAACTGTAATATGTATTTGAAATTCCTTCAACGTTCATCTCATCCTGTCTCTATTATCAGTAACATCTTAGTTTTCTACGACACTTTACATGATATTTTACATTTCACACATTATTTAACATAAAATGTAAAATAAGTCATTTTTATATGTAAAATACTAACCCGGCTTATATTTAAAGGCAGTCTTAACCCTAGAAGATTGACTGGTATTCGACTGTCGAACAGATCTTAAGTACGCTTCAACTCAAGTACTGATAAGAACGAAAAAGGTGAAGTAATTGAAAAAACGCATCGACTCTTATGGGGATTTGATCTATTTGCGCTAAGGTGAATTTAGAAATTACGAATTAATTTGTGCGAATTTATTTTATTTATGTGAATCAGAGAGTCTAAGAAATTATTTCAGTGTCTTGTAGTCAATTATACCAGCTTGGAATTTCCGAAAAATTTCAAATGTAAAAATCGTAAGTAATCTCTGAAGTTGAAAGTAGTATTTCAATGAGAATTATAGGGAAAAAAAAAAAAGTAGAAAACTATCAGAAAAAATGTCAAGAAAAATGTTAACGGAGCTTCACTGGATTCATTTCGTTCAGAAAACTATGTCAACAGTATTACTATAAAAATAAAACTTTCCGAATTATTTAGATTTTTACTAGGAAACAAAAAAAAATAATAATTTCCCAAAAAAGTTCAACTAGGAGTGATAAGAACTTCATAATTTTCGTTGCTTACAAATTGGGCCACCAGATGCCAGCCACTTCGGTTTGACACCCAATAACCTATACCTACGTGCATGTTCAAAATCCCATCTCGGAAAATCCACAATATCAATATAAATTTGTAGCTGGAAAGAAGATCCATAACTTTGGTCAGTTCTCTGAAAACATTCTGGACGTTATAATTCAACAAAATTTCAAAATAGATTTTCCTCAAACATATAACCTTCTTGATAGTTAAATTTGAGGCTAGGATTGGAAATTTAAAATTTATCAAAGATGAAAGCATCAAAAAGAAAAACAACTGAAAATATTAACTCCTAACAACAACATTCATGTATCTGACTCCACATGAACAATTCCATAAAACATTAACTTATTGGAATGTACTGATTCACAGAAAACCAGAATGAAAGATAATAACCTTCATATTATAGGCTACCGTAGATTGAACAGCAAATAACGAATAAAAATGATTTAACAACGAAACTATTTATATCATTAATAATTCATGATTCATGATAAATATCTCGCCGATGATTACAACGAAGAGCATAATTACCAATTTAGTACGCCCACTGTGAAAGTCGTTCACCAAGAACGAATACAGTGTACACGAATAATCAGAAATATACATATATGCGATAAGGGATACGACAGCAACATCCACACTAACGCATCTGTTTGCTTGCTGTTTCATACGTCTCTCGAATTTTTTTTCACTTCTGAATCTTTACTAACATAAAAATAACAAACAAATAGTCTACACCTTGTCCAGAATGTTCCCAGTAAAACAGAAAGTCTAAAAGTAAGCAGAGATTGGAATGCATTCATAATTACCATGAGACTGACTCGACAACTTGAAGGAGTAAGCTGATTTATACAAGCGTCTGAATCTTAAATATATTTCATTGTCAGCAAATTACAGGTAATATATTACACAATCTACTTGGAAAGCAAAAAAAAAAGGAAAATACAAACTGACCTTATAAACAAAATGGAGCAATACGAGACAATCCCGAGAGAAAATTCTCATGACATTCCAGCACTGCCATTTACTTGGAATTACTATTCTATCGACATACCGAGACATTTATTCAATTCGGAAAAAAATTCAAAAGGAACCGTTCACCATTTTTTGCACATAAAATACATGATGAAGGATGGCGATAAACACACCAAACAACAAAGATTCAAAAATTCAGAAGGGCAACAAAATACATAACTTACAAATTATAAAATATTACAGTTAATGCAATATGAACAGAGCTTTCACCGTTCTAACATCAAAACCAAAGTTTTCCGAAAAGATAATACAGATAATATGGATAATACTTTTGTAAATACCTACGCAGCCAGTGAATTGTTACAAAAAAAAACAAAAAAAAACAGGATTATTTACATTGTAAGTTACAGAATGGTTAAGAAGTTCAATGAAAAATAAAGTTAAAATCGTGTTCAGCGCCTCAAAACCAGCGCTCGTTGATATAATAAACTGAAAAAGAGGTGAATTTTGTAGAATTTCTTCCATTTAAGCCCTTGGCGAGGCGTTGAAAAGGGTTAATGAGAGATATAAACTAGATTAATTTGAGCTCAGAACTTGAAAAATCATGCTCATCAACACGAGAAACATTGAAATTCAGTTGAATTTCTGCAAAATACTTTCCACAGAAGCATCGACGTAAGGCTAAAACTGAGCTCAATCAGCCAAATAAATAAAATGTAAGTGTCGGGGAAAAAAAACAGAAGCCTGAAATTAACGTACATTTTTTTTTAAACCGCAATCGGTAATAGTGTATAAATTTAATACACCGAGGGTACTTAAGTAAAATGTTCTAAAAAATTAAACGAATTTCGTGATTTTTTTTTTTTTTTCAACCGACATGTATTCTCAAAACCACTAAATTACAATTCAGCAAAAAAAAAAAGTTGTTCTTGTCTTCAGGCTGAAACTATGCATTGAACATACAAATCTTGAAACAATACTTCGTAACTAAAAGCCTGCAAATAGGGACCACATTAAAGACTTTCAGCCATTCTGCACAGATAGGGTTACACTTTCTTTCGACGCATTTTTTGAAAGAAAAAAACATACTTCGAACGATACAAAATAAGAAAAAAGAAAGACCACTAATCTGGTCATCTTAGCAGTGAAAACCCAGTCATCAAGATAAGGAAGATCTATCGCAAAAATTTCAGTCCGATCCCTTTTGTCATTTTTCCAGAATCTCGAAAAACGACTTTTCCAGGAATTTTTTGCTTTTTAGTTTTCTCAGAAACCAATCAATCGATAAGCCCAAATTTCTTTCAGATTTGCTTTAATATGAAAATTATTTCTCGTGAAAATTTTGGCTCTGTTCATCGAGTAGTTTTCGAAAAACCGTGAACACAAAATTTTGAGCGATACATACATACATACATACTTATATATATACATACATGAAAAAAATTAGCTCAAAATGGGAAAATTGTACCAATCGTTTTATTTTCTAATGAAACTAATAATTTTCATCATCCCTACTCCCAACCCATTTGTTAGCTCAATTTTAATACACCGTTAGCAAAAAAACTGGGTAAAAATCGAAGATAATTCATTCAAAATACGTAGAAAAACTAGTTTCCGCGACAATATTCATGACTCCTTTGTTTTTAACCAAATCCAAGAACAAGAAACTGCGAAGTAAAAATATGTGTAGCAGGTGGATATTTTATTTTGAATTTCGAGCCATGCACACCGCGTAGCCTGAAGCATAATTATATATGTATAACAAAAGTGATGACTGCAGTTGCATACATATAAAACTAACATTTTGGTTAATGCATCCACCCCCGTTATGTAAATAATGCCATTTTATTACAACACAAAACTACCTACTAAAAAATATACAGATAATTAAAATTTGGAACTAAATTCATATATCGACATTGAAAAGTAATTTTAATACAGCTTGCCAATAATTTCTCACTGTACTTATGCAGTTACAGATCTGTCGATTAATGAGTCATGGCTCATAAAATGTTTTGGTCATAAAACTCAATATTCAGACATTTTTTCGAATATTTTCATGGTTCGATAATAGGAAAATTTGGTTTGATGCTTCAAAAATGGCTAAAAAAGTAATATTCCGCACAAGTCGAAGAATAAACCTGATTTTTAACGAACACGAAAACAGAAAATTCATAAAATGAATTAAAATAAAAGAAACGAAGAATAGTGTAGCGTTAAAGGTGTACTGGCTCACAATATTCCGACCAGCTAAAGTTCACAGTCTATGTTTTCGAACTCTTAAACTGACAATGTTAAAATCCGAAATTCAAACTCAAAGAAAGTGGTTATGATATACATTCGACATTTTAATCTGCAATATCCAATACGAAATTGATAACACGAAGATAAGAAGTGAAAACCATGGAAGAATATAAAAACTGAGATTGAAGTATACAATGACATAGAGAAGATAAGATGATATCAGAACGTCAATATCTGGTAAGTGCCTATTGTTGTTGACTTGTTGCTTCATAAAATCACATTACAGTATATTTTCACAAGTTTTGTAGCCTACACAGCTATCATAATGGCTCAAAGGTAATGTGATCTTATATATTTCAACGGAGAGAACAATAATGTCCAATAAACAAGAAATTACATAATGAAAAAAATTCAACTCTAATTCAAGCAACCCATGAGAGACTACGTAAAAACAAAGAATAAAAGCAAAAAAAAAAAAAACGTTACCAGAGTCAAAAATGACGAACTCCTCAAATCAGGACGAAAAAGGACTACTTATGTGCCTGATTCATTTTGAATACACTGATTACTAAAAAATTCGAGAATTGTGAAAAAGAAACTAACGAATTTTCAATAATTTTTCACATTTTTCTTTTAAAAGTAAATTTCAGGAATTTTGGACCATCCTCCAAAAATTAGGAATTATAAGGCTCATTCTATTCAGTCAATTCTAAATATTGCAAGTACAGAATTTTAATTACGCAAACTTCAAGATAGTCTATAAAACTGTATTCCGAGAAAATTCGATATAAAGGGCGTAGACAAGATATAATTTGTGCTTTCTTTACATAGATACTTATTAGGTAGGACGCATGAACACCTTATCATGATTCATATTTGTACAACTAGCTGGCTGGTCTGTTCTGAACAGGTTTTGAATAAGTCAATATACCTACGTTTTTTGTTGTTTTTTTTTCATTTTAAATATTCCAACCGCAAATATACGAAAATTTATCCACAGAAAAACCATAAACGAAGAAGATAGCTAACTTTTAAGTAATTTGGTCGCTCAACTAATGGAGAACGTGCCGTTCCAGTTTCATGGAAAGTTGATACGTTATCACTTTTACCACGATTAATGCTTGAACTCTAACTTGCCTGAAAAATATTGAATTCGAAATAAAGTTATTGGATAACGCAATATTCAATCGAATAATGAATGAAACCTTTTTACTAATTAGGTACTGGTAATTTCTGAGAATATTTTTGGTCTCATCCCACTATTTTGAATTTTGATGCTCCAAATTAAATCGCTGAAAATGAATCAACATAATAAAGTACATGGCTTTTCTTTGAAGAAACTGAAAATCAACCCAACTTTCGGTCGAAATTTTTAAGCTGCTGGAAACCTTGGAAACCATGGTAACTTCACAAACCTTGGTGAAAAACTTTTAAAACTTCTAATACGTTTTGAAGACCACCTTTGTCACCGAACAAATATTCGATACGATATTTCATCGTTAAATTCAAACGGTGTTTCTAAATTTCATGCATTTAGTGAACTCGTATCCTTCAATTTTCAAGTCAGAGCACAGATCCATGTAAAATTTTCAATTTTTTCAACACAAGACAATCGGATGTAAAAATAGGCTACTGACATCCTGGTTTGAAATTATTTACATAAAAATAAAAAGAACCAATAAACAGAAAAAAAAAATCGTTAAAAAGAGAAAAATAACCTTTTTAAAATTTCTTCGGCAAGATATCGTGACTAAAATTAATGAAGTCTGCGTTCTTTTTCTTTATCATGTACGTCAATTCGATCGAATTTTATGACAATTCCAATCCCTTAGATCTTGTTGAAAACATTTATAATGATTTTTCTTCTCTTTACAGAGAATTTTTATAATTGTTTTTGAAAGTTGGTATCTTTTTCTTTTGTTTCAAAATAAACAATTTTTTAAAGGTAACTAAACACATCTCATCGATTCTAAAAATAATAATATGTGAACACCATAGGATCAACTTGACCATTAACAAACAAACAAACAGAACAAAAATAAAAAAATCAATTCAGAAGACAGTTGTTAACCAGAAATTCACGGACAAACATACCTAAATACATTATATACGAACGAAGGGTTTTTTACAGATAAACTCGAAAACTTTCACATCGATTCCAAGGAAAATTAATACAAAACCTCAATAGGATCATCCTTTATCATTTAGCAAAAAGTTCATCAAAATCACTCATTAGTTCTCCAGAAATTCGTGGACAAACATACACATGCATATATCACATATATACTCATATACAAACATACACGAGCGAATTGAGGGCCTCCATTTTTCTGAAGTCGGTTAAACATATCGCACGACAGACAAAAGGAATTATTTGTACCAAATTTTCGAAATCATTTGTTTTTAAATATGGTAAGTACTCGAGTAGAAAATTTTAATTCTCAACGATGAAGAGTTCGATTCAAGGAATAGGGATGGGGAAAAGAGAAAAGTACATCGTAAATTTTATTTTAGAAGTAACACGCCGAGAAGATGCATGAACGATTTATCAGTAGGAAATGTTATTGCCATTTTCAGAAGAGTACGAACATGAAGTATTCTGCAAAAATATGATCACTTTTCGATCCAACAATAGTTTTGAAAAGGAAGCAAAAATAATATTTCAGGTTCGACTCCAACACATATTGATTTTTGGATTTTTACTATTCGTATTACCTATAGCTAAAACCTTCTGGAATTTAATCAGTTATCGATAAATTTTGTATTCTGTGCGTTAATAGTTAGCCTGCAAATAGTAATAATCCATAAACTTTGAGACATTCAAGTGAATCGGTGAGTTTTTGATTTCACAGCTTGATGAAAAATGCACTTCATAAAGCAGTGATCGTGTTATAAATTTTACCGAGGCATGCAACATTCTGTATCGATCAGATTCTTTCTGCTTCATCCAAACAGAATCAATCACGGAAAATGCTTCAAAAACTTTAAATTCGTTCGAAGCGCATTCTTTGAAACTGCTGAAGTGCTAAACATACATGAAGCATAATTTCACAAATTACAGTGAAATGCAAGGTAATTAAAGAGGTGGTGCCTTCCCGCCATTAATAACCTCGTCAAGAGAAAACAAATAAGCCCAACTCTATTCGGGTACAATTGCAGGCTTCCACCTAGGTACTCATTGCTAAACAATCTTTTCGAATAAAAGAGCTCGCACAATTTTTTTACGGTCAAAGTAATAAAATTAGCCAGATAAAAAAGGTAGGTATAACCACAAAAAAAAAAAAAAACTCATCGATCCCGCATACCCACATGTAACTATACGAGCCCTACTTTCGCGCATAAAATTCGAAATCCTAAATTAGGACCCAAAATTTTACGGTTCTTCGACATTCTCCGCTATGAGTGGTCCCCTTCTTCCGTATTATTTATTCAACGAGGAAGCGTATGAACCTTAATTACACTCTTCTACACGACGTATTTTTCTGGCTATGCTACAGGGTACAAAAATATACCTACATAAAAAATTTAACGACTATAGCGCAAGCAATTCAAGGCCAAGACACGGAGTGTATCTACGCTGGAAAATACTGAATTTGCAAGGAATATTCCAAGTAAAACCGAGCATCGGCTACATTTTCAATGAACGATACTGAAAATTTAAACAACAACAGGAGTTTTTCAAAAGATACAACACGGGCTCTGCACAACGGTGCGTACATAGGGTCATTATTCTCGAAAATTTCATCTCTAAAACAATAACATTGCGCTGGAACCGTATATACATAGGTGCGCGACACTGCGCGAAACGAGGAAATTTTCAGCGAACTTAGCAGGATTCGTATCGAAAGCGACGGAGTAGAAAAAACGACGGCGATGGAGAAGAAAATGAAAGAAAAACAGATAAATAAGTAAATAACGAGCACGAGAGTACGGCGTGAGGTCGACACACGGCAGAAGAGAGCACACTTTTCGGCACCAAGCATCGCGCCATCTTCTCCATACGTAGGTATATATTCGTATAAAATCGTTCCACAGTATTACGAGTCGATGCGAACGAATTTTTTTTTTTTTAAAACACGTAAATGTCACAACGATTAGCCAGTAAGTATACCTACCATTTCGAAATATTCGGTTCAGAACGAGGTGCCCAAGTGCAGTATTGCAACTCGGCAACTCGAACCGAAAAATTAAGACTTTCACTTCTCATGAGAAAAAAAAAGAAAAAAAAAGACTGCAATTGTGCCCTGGAATTGAACTCGATTCTAAAAGCGTAATATTATAACATATACATATATTATGTGGAGGAGAAATAGAGAATCACGGACACAAGTGAAGGGGGACAAGAGAGAGGACGGACTGTGCGTACACATTATCGATAACCAAATCCGTTAACAAAAATGAGCCTAAGTACATCATACGAATGAGCTGATAGAAAGTCGTTTCAAGCAGTCGACTTGGGTTCGAAATTTTTTTTGGTTGATCTACTTCGAAGATGAATTTCGTCTCAAGCGTTTAATTGATAACACGACTTCGTTTTGTGTTGATTCTCCGCGCAGAGCAAACTGAGTTGAAGACGTTCCCAATGTTCCCATCGACTATGAGTAATTGATTCGTAATTTGCTTCAACTTTTTTTCGATGAACCGATACTTACTATAAGAAATTCCACTTATTAGTTTTTCCTACATACTTTTTTATTTTGTAAGATGGCTTGGCATCCGGAAAACGTAACGAAAGCCTTTCTTTTTTGGGTGAAAAAGGAAGAAAAAAAGGATATTTTCGACAGCAAAAACAAAAAAGGTCATCAACTGGCACGATTTTCCATCATCAACTGGCACGATTTTCCAAACAGTATACACAACCTCCAATTTTTCCAACTTCAAAATTGCCAATCGCCACAAAATTTTGAAATTTCTTAAAAAACAAAGTCATAAAATTCCACGATTTTCCAACTATACATGCAAATTGTCGATTTTTCCAACTCTAAAAATAAGTTGGGAGGAGTTTCCCCTATGCCCTCTCATAAACTACGTTCCTGTTTACATCGAATACTCATTTCCATGCTCTCGAAATAACTCAACTTTCGGAAGCTGAAACTGTACTGAAAATATATCCCAGCTCATATTGTACCAAAGCCGACTTGCATCTTATATTATATACTCGTAAAATATTTTGTATTAGAGAAAAATGAAAATGATCAGAAATGGATTTTGAGCACATCTAATTTCCAGTTAGCATAAATGGCTTCAAAACTGAATAACTGAACAAATTCACAATTCTTCCCAAGAAACTAGAAACATTGGGGAAGGAACTAATAGCGAAAATTTACTCGAAACGAGGAATATTAAGGATGAAGTATTTAGTTGTAACTAATTCGTCATCTTAGGGGAAATTCGGTACATTATTTGGTGGGAGAGTAGGCAGTATTCAAATAATATTTGTTAGAGATCGAAAAATGGACGTCTCGAATTCGGCAATCTATTCTGTAAAAATACTTTTCATCGAATATTTATTTCCATATAATACAATCGCAATAACACCAATTTCCAGACTTGAAACTGGATTAAAAAATATATCCTAGCTCACATTTGGGTACTAGAATCAACTCGAAAATACTTGATATTAACGAAAAACGAAAAATTGTTAAAAAGAATTTTGAGCACATTTTTTGATTTACTGTCAGTATTGATGGCTTTAAAATTGAAAAGTTGTAATTTATAATTTATACGCGTAGGTGTTAGACTGATCGGATTTCAGAAAAAGAGAAGCATCAACGATTATTAGGGATGTAATTCCCACATCCATCAGATTCTATCTTCAACCGAATGTTGTTTTTTTCTACTATTAGTGGGTAACGTGTGAACATAATATTTTCTCTTTTCCTAGACTAAGAAAACATTTCACCTATTTTTTTTCAATGCCTAGATGAAGACTTGAAGAGAAATAAATTTTCACGATTTTCACACGAATTTGAGAATTTTTTCCCGACAAACTCAATGGTGTCAAAAAAATAGACATGCAAGGGCGTAAAAATTTATCTTTATATAGCAGAAAAAATTAGGAAACTAAATATTTAGAACCTACAACAAATACTGGAAATTTCTGGCACCAATAACTCAAATTCACATATATATATATAATTTTTTTTCCCCTTTTCTTGTTCCTACGGTACAAATCGCAATTTTTGTTCGATAATCATGAAATTTGGTACGAACATTTGTACTAAGCCAAGGACCAGACCTACATTAATTTTGGTGCGGATCGGCCAGACGGTACTTCCCGTACCACCATTTTTGTTTTTATTTTGGCTATAAAATGCTTATTTTTGCACCAATAGCCACGAAATTCGGAATAAATATTAATTATGTCTTATTATATGTAGTAAGCTACAAATTTTAGCGCAGATCGGCCGGACGTTACTTCCGGTAACACTATTTTTGCTTTTATTTTTGATATAAAATCCATAATTTTGGACTAATATAGAAACTTAATTCGAACAAATTTTTGTTATGATCTATTCTAACATGTTACTAATTATAGCGCGGATCGGTCGGACGGTACTTACGATGCAGCTATTTTGGATATTATTTTGGCTAAAAAACGCTTAATTTTGAACCAAAAACTAAAGAATTTGCAAAAAATATAACTATAATTATTGCAACCTGCTAGCAATTCTGGTGCGGATCGGCCGGAAAATAATTCTAAAAAATCTATTTTTATTTCTATTTTAAAAGAGGTAATAGTTTTTAATTCTATAGTTTTAGGTAAACAATTACAAAATTTAACACGAATCATCAATTATGATCTATAATTAACTTTTCAGTCGTAACTAATTTTCTACTTTTCAAAAACCTCCTTTTTCTAACTGAGCTGCTACTGCGTTAAGAGTTTTTTAAACGTCTTCTAAGATTGCATGCTGCTGTAAATGACATTTGGTGAAACACGAAAAGTGTAATTTTACAGAGGGGGTGCGAAACCTTGGGGTAGAATCCACATACGTTCTGAAAAGTCTATTTTTGACATGATTCGAACGAAAGCACACTCATCACCACCACGAAATATTGCTTCGAGCTACCTGAAACTTTCAAATTTCTATACCTCTTGACCTTCCCCAACAAAATGCTGAGGCGACGTTTAGACGAAACATAAACAGCGCGATCGAAAAAACCAGTTTCGCACTCTTACCGCAACCTACCTTCGTCCGACGAGGTGAGTTTACGAGCCCTGGAAACTGGAACCCAATTTTTCGGCAAAAAATGGATATCGGTAACGAAACTTCGGCATAAAATTGGCTAAATAATAACGACGATTGTCACGAACACGAGCAGACGGTTGTAAAAAAAAAGAAAAGAAAAGAAATTCGCCCAAATACAAGCGGAACGAAATTTTTCCAATATTCTTCTCTGGAAGTGCCACTTCGCCCAGCGCTCGCCAATCCGAAAGAGATGGCACATCCTAACGAATTGACGACGACACGAAAGTTGACACATGCAAATATTTCAAGCACGACCCGCGTCCGTCTTATCGGCAATTCGGCGTCGAAAAAAACCTATTTACCTGCGAATATTACGCGTGACACCTGAAGCGAAGCGAATACGTCACCAGGACCCCAAAATATTGATGTTTAAACGAGCGTATTATTATAAGCGCTACCTTTTCTATACGGCCGTACGGTAGAAGCACGCAGGTATACCGTATTACACGATCGAGTATTTTTTTTTTTCGCTCCTTCTCCGTCTCCACTCGCACTCGAAATCGTAGCTATTTTCGACGTAAATTTAATTCCGCTAACTCGTATGCACCCGTCAAAACCACAAAATAGAGGCGCTACACCAGCGGCAGGGTAGAGGGTACCTGCACTCGACTCCGAACTTCTATTCGAATCGAACGAAATTCGATTTCAATATTTATCGCCAATAAAACAGATGACTAACTTGAGCCGTGTACGTCTCCCTCGCCGGGTGTTCGTGTGTGCCCGACTGCCTGGGCTGCATGTATCCGCGCACATATTTTTGCGGACAACCTCTTCTCGGCAACGCCACACCGCCGTATCCAAGGTGTATGCATATTATATACGTCGTACATAATCAGACCTACGATATGTAGGTAGGTACGCGATCATACATACAATATTATATACAGCCCATTACTACGTACACTTCTCCTCGAGGGATTTTCCGATCATTCCTGCGAATACAGATTATATACAGGCATTCGCGTTAATAAATCTGCTGTGTATTCGGTGCGATAGTAAACCGTGTAAACGTAAAATGACGTACGTCCATTGTCGGACAATTCGATAAATTGTTTCCTGTCGACGGCGACGTGAGGTGAAAAGGGGTAAATTAACATCTCCCAAAATAGCGTTCGGCCAGTGTGGATAGTTTGGTGCAGGTGGAACCTTTCACACAATAGTTATGAATATCAGAATATCACCGAAAGAGGTGTTTGGGTAATTAAGTGCCCTTTACGATAGTTTTGTTCGACTTTACGGAATTCTGTATAGTTTCTGTAAAATAGAAGAACTATTCCGAAAAAATTCGAATTACTAAATGGAGTTAACGCCATAAGGCTTGTTTGTTCGTAGAACAG
Organism: Ericerus pela; assembly: GCA_011428145.1. NCBI lineage: Eukaryota > Metazoa > Arthropoda > Insecta > Hemiptera > Coccidae > Ericerus > Ericerus pela. The sequence goes on along the minus strand of WOFM01001393.1, from coordinate 407,788 downwards.
CCCCACTAATTTTACAGAATCTATACTCTGTACAAAATTCGTCATCTCGAACAAAACCCAACACGGTTAGTCAATGTCACAGAAATTTGGGATAAATACATACCTACGTACTTTTCTGAAGTAGAAATTACATTAAAAGGATAGTTTTGAACAAGTTGGCCCTCCCATGAGTCATGCGTATTACGGACAAACGGAGTTTAGGGTAACGAGCGACTTCACAACAGTCAATGCATCATGAAAATCAGAGAAATTTGGAAAATGTCGTTTTTCTCACGAGCAATAGATTGAGGACGAACTTAATGTTGTTATTAGTTCACTAAATCGGAGTAATAGTTACCTACATCACTTGGTCATCATCAGATTCTTAGCTTTTGTTGTACTACTTTTATAACTGCCATGCACCAAGTCATTTACTCTAAAAATGTATAATTATCGGTATAATTTATGGACATCTTTTACTATTGAATGATTGGGAAGAAAAAAAAAGGTGGAGGAAATAATAAAATAGGTATGCATGCATACTCCAAGTCGGTATATATAGACAGAATGCATGAACCATATTGCTTAATTTTTTAACAAACGCAAAAATTTAAGTTCAGGTATTTCTCTCCAGTGCAACTTCAATGTTTACTCGAGACCTTTGAGTATACGCAAATGGACTAGTATTAGTCAGGATAAAAGTGATTAGGCAATGGTAAGTGATGTCACAACTGAGCGTAATATCTCACTGGGTAGCTGATATATACGAAAAACTTTGTATTTGTGAGAATTCGAATTTTTGGTTGTATAATTGTCTTACAACAAGCGACAGCTACTTATTCGACATAAATATTTTAGAGTAGGCTTCGAGGAATAAAATGATCCAAAGATCAAACAATTTGAGCTCTTAAAAGCCCTGAAAATTAAAAAAGAAGCAAATTGGAGTTTTTATACGCTTTTATTGCAGTTACTAACGCGATGAAGAAGCGCTGATTGTTGTTATCAGTTATCTCTTATCAAGGTGCTTTTTTTTCTACTCGAGTTAATTCCCACTTTTTCATCCGTTTATATGGCGTTGTGGTAATATTGTGGCTCTTCAGTCGAGGGTTATCGATTTTGAATCCCCACAGTGTCAGTTTTTTTTTCTTATCTAATGTCAGTTTTTTTTCGTTTTGGACATGGTATGTTGATGGTAGCAGTTTTACTCAACTTATAAAAGGGCATTTAAAAAAATTCATTTTGACCTAATTTATTGAGCCATATTATTAGTTGTCTTTAGGGTTAAGTTCACTGATAACATTAAATTAAACCATTTTCTCAGTTTCTAGGGACTCAAATTTATTATTCTTTGGTTTATTTTATTCCTTGAAGTTTACTCTATAATTTCATTTATTTCAAGTAAGTGGCTGTCTCTTGTTTCAGGACAATCAGGACCAAAAATTCGAAGTCTACTACACTTTTCATGTGTATCAGCCACCTGGTGAGATTACTGATAAGAATTGTGATGTAAACGATATTGCCTGATACAGACACTCATCACTACTTCCCCTTAATTTAGTAATTCATAAGCCATTCATAGATATCGGAATGAGCATGATTCTAATAAAAGATTTATGAAACTGCAGTTATGGAGAGAGTGACAAGGATGTTCGCATAGAAAACGTATCATAGCATAATAAGTTATAGAAAAAATTCCAAATTTCGCAAATATGCAATAACCTTGGTCATTTGAAATGTAATTATTAATAACATGAACGTAACGGTAATATGGCTTTAGGGATTTATAGAGATTTTTCAAATTTGAAACATATCAAACTTTGGGAATTTCAGGAATTTTGGACACTAAACAACTGGCAAGTCTGATTTCAGTGTCGGTCACGCAACATTCGAAATCGCGGCCATAAAAAATTTTCAATATAAAAAAAATGTTCAAATGATAAAATTATCACAATTTTTTTTGTTGTTGAAAATGATCAGATTTACAATATAATTTGTATCATCAATCTATCCCCAAAATACAAATCAACTACATTTGTTCAACCAAATTCTTGCAACACCACCAAAGCCTACCTACACATATTTCAGTACTTCTCATGAATTTCCCCCTCCTTTTACCGATAACTTGTTTCGATATCTTCCCCCTTTGTGATCTGTTTGAGTTGATTTAAAACTCTGAACTTGGCCATAGTTCTTATGTTCATGTAGGTTTTGTTCAGAAGTATATAATTCCCAAAAAAATATTTCAACACAGCTCTTTATGATAGAAACCAACATAATTATACCAAGCTTTAGAAAAATATTTCTTTCTAAAATTCAAAATTTTGAGGAATGAGTAACCATCACTCAACTAAACATAACCAGTGAGTTTGAAAACACGAAAATGAGAAGCAAAAGGCTTTTAGCGATTAAAATCACTTCACAATAAAATCGGACGCATAACAGCTTTCTTGGAGAATATTAAATTTTCCTGATATTTATTTTTTCACAAGATACTAGGATTGGTGAATTAAAAAAACAGCTAATATCTATATTTGCATTCAAGTAGATTTGTTATGCCGGAGCGAATTCAAGAAAGGAGCTAAAAGTGCTTTAGCTTTCCACCTGCTGACCGAGTGTACGTGAAAATAAATACCTTAGAGAGTACTTTTTTGTCGACTTTATACCTGTTGCATTATATAATCGTAAGAGGGTTCATGAATATTATATCACACAGCGGGTATATCAAAGCACGTAGTAAAGATCTTAACATGGTACGCAGAAACAACGTTAACAAACGTGGATCTGACGTCGATCTTGAGAGAACCTTATTTTCATGGGTATGCAGATTATGAGCGACCGAGCTCGCCTTGAGAGGTTGACAACTGACCACTAATTCCAATTCGATAGAGTAGGTAAATGATAACTTTGTACGGAAATTGGCACGGAAGAATGCAAACACTGGTTCGGATTTGACAAAAGAAAACAAATATATATTTTAATTTTACACAGCGAACGAAATTTTAACGTGGTAATATTTGAATAAACTAAAGGGGAGAGAAATCGGACAGGATAAAAAAATTGATTTTCAAATTTCCCGATGGCGTTGTAGTTGACTGTGAATGTTGTGAAAAAAAGTACCACAGTTGCAAAAAAAATTACGCCTAAAATTAACTTTACGACCGATAAGTCAGTTGTTGTCGGACTGTTTGAACATGTTTTGCAGGCATGTGATTATCCTGCTCATGAATTTAGGAATTGTAAATTTGGAAATCCGCAGCAATAGTATATTACACACCAAGGTTCAAAAGTGAGCGATTACATGTGAATAAGCAATTACCTAGTCATGTAAACTCACTTTTGAATATTGTTGAGGAAGATATTTTATATAATTAATAATCAGAAAGCAACGAAAAGTTAAAATTCTATCATAATGATGAGTCTTTCTTAAAAATAATAAAAAACGGAATAAAATATCAACATCCTTATTGTGGCAGATTTAACGTTTCATTTAGAAAATATAACTTCTACCTCGATGTAAACTGATCATGCTTCCATGTAAAAAGAAGCTTCACGTTTTTACAAGTTGGTGCGTTCATTTTATATATAAAAGCATTCATCAAACTAATTATCACCTTATAATGATAAGGGCTTCCTACACTACGGGTATACCATAATGATGTGGATTTCAACTCTGCTAAGAAATGGATTTATGATGTAGATATACCTTTTTTCTGCTGGTGAAGTATCACATTGGATGAAACGTTTCATTTTTATTTTTCAAGCTGAAAAATTAATCCCAATGACCAACAACTTTCTTTCAGACTTGCGAAAGAAGAAAATGAAAATTTCGCTATACCGTTCCGCAAAACATTTTCTTTTATAGAAAGAACAAAATTCGCACAAATTCAATGTGGCGATAAAGTTTTCGTTTGATAAAAATATGATTTCATCATCATTTAGTAATGACCCGTTGTGGGCTAAAGATCACGAGAATTTGTAATGAGGAAGTTTCGACCCAGCTTCTTGAAAATTTAAAGAATTTCGTCGCATCTTCCAAGGTTTTCTTTTCCTTCGTTTTCTTTATTCTTTGTTTTTGAACGCAGAATAAATAGGTAATATAAAAGGAGGCGAGGAGGAAAACTGAAAATAGGTCGAATATTAACCAGGAAATTTGAAAAAAAATACTAAAGGAAAGAAGCGTAGCACAAGAAAGAAGGACACGGAGACCATAACCACTTGAGTGTGTCCCAAATATGATTTCAACGGTTTTCAATTTACCAAATTGAAATTAGGCGGGAGACAATTAAAGAAAAAGTCGTAAAACTTTTTCGTGTAAGATATATATTTCCTTTGCAACAAAAATGTATTTGGTATTTTACAAAAGTTCAAAATGATCTGTAGTTACATTGTGGTTTCAATTTTTTTCGTTTCTTTATTCCAACCAAACAGTCCCAAGTGGTCGAATAAACACAATTTGGAATACTTTGCGCAATCAGAGCGAATTTGTTTTGCAAAAAATTTGATTCAATTATCTCCTCTCGAAGAAGAAATAATGAATATTTTGAAAATGCAACAAAAATGGTCGTCATAATACAAGACTTGACGACCTGCACACAAACGTACTAATACATAAGTCGTAAAGTCAGGAAACGAGAAAGTTCATTAATACAAGTTTGGATCTTCGAATACTCTACGCCACCGTCGAAAGGCTTTTGAACGAAATTAGAGTTATCTTGAAAATCTTTTAGCGGGCACAATTAAACAAATTTACAAAACACATGCAACCACCGACGAGCAATATCAAAATAAAAGTCTATTTTGAAACCTTGTACATCATTTTAAGAAACTGTTAAGATGAAAAATTTTACTAACAAGGTTAGCAGACAGGCAGCACCTCACTTGCTGCCAAAGTGGATCGTAAGATTTCTAGTTTCTCATCCCCAGCATTGAAAGGTTATCAAAAACTTTAATTATTCGAACAAACATATTCTTTTACTGTCAAGTTTCGAGCTGCATTTTCAAATTAAGAATGAACTCGAAAATTCTCGCACTCTAAAACTTCTGTAATAATCAAGCAACACGTCACAGACTCAAGACACAGAGTATGGTCGTATAACATTAACATTTCTCGGTTTTCTCTCTAATTGAAATACTCCCAAGAAACAAATAGCTCAAACGAAACGTCACGCTGAAGCCAAAAGTTCAAAGAAATAGTAGTTTAGATTCACGAACATTCACTATGTTATAATCATGTTTTCCAGGAATTAGGAGTGTTCTTTCAAATTTTGATTCCGTAAAGACACTTCCAAGTTCGTTTCCCAAATGAATCACAATATATTAAAAGATAGAAACTTTCCAAAATATTCTACCATATGATGAGGGAAAAATGGAAAAGAAGAATGGTAGATTTTGGTCGACGATCAAACATCTCCAAGATGGACGGAGTTTTCATTAAAATGCAACATTTACGTGTACTGAACTTAGCCCCGTATACGAGTACGATACTTAAGTATCAACAGTGACTAAAGAATTACTTATTTTAACAAAATTACATCTACATAAAATGCATATCCATAAACATCCAAGATGATGGAAAAAATTTTAGAATTACTAAAGTATCGTTTTTCCACTCGGCCACTGGGCACTCACATTGCAAGATTCTCAACAAACATAAATACACCGGGAAAATTAACACTGTTCATCATAGGCCAATATCTCGAGAATTTCTTAACCCTATTGAACGCTAACTTCAAACTGCACGCACGCAAAGAAAAAGGCTACTTACCAAAATATTTTTTAAATGCCCAATAAACGATACAAACGACGAATAAATTAACAATTATTCAAACGAGCTTTTCAACATAATTGAAATAATTTAGAGTTTATGCGAGTCATTCACAAACAGTAAAGATGAAAACGTAAGAAGAAAGTAACGACATTTTTCATAACACGTTCGAAAATTAAACAACCACAGCACTGAAATGCAATTCTAAAAACGAAACTAAAATTTTGGTTAATTAAGAATTCGAACGAAAAAAATTTGTTGAAAAAATAAAATTTTACTTCGCGTCACTAAACAATACGAACGGGAAAATGAAGGCGAAAAAAAGGGGAAATGAAAGTTTTCAATAGTTTTCATCTGGAAAATGTCACATGTCGACTGCCGACGAGGATTTCGTAGAAAATTCACCACGAAAAACATTGCAACGCCATACCGAAGGAACCGAACAACGACACACAACCGCACAGTCCCACACAGTCTGAGACTTTCTAAATAAAAGGATGGCTACCGGGTGACGACTGGTGACTAGAACTTAGAACACGAAGTGGTTCAACTTGACAATTCAAACGTACCAGCGCGCACACACACACACACACAAACAGCACTTTTCACGAATAAAATAATGCACTCGTGGTGGCGTGAAAACACAGGCGTTAAAATGGACGTAGAGTCGTAGTGCGCCGACAGTGGCGCTATGAACAGCTACAATAGCCCGTTTAGGACACTAAAAGTACCCCTACCTCGTGAAGAAAGCACTGCTTACACAAGCGGGGAAAAGCGTTGTATTTCTGTCACACACAGGACTAAACAGTCATCTGCTAATTACGTTAATTCACGCACGCACATACTGAATACTGTACACATATGAATACATACACACAAACACACACACACAAAAAATGCAAACTTACATATGTGCAGGTTGAACAGACGATAAGAATGGATACATGTACAGTATTAATCAATTTCTGCAAATAGTTTGAATACCTACCCAAAAAACATTTTTTTTTTTTTTAAACTGAATTTGAGCCCAAAAAAATGCTCGTTTGCGTTTGTTCGCTTTTTCTACATGCCCCTCTTTCCTAAAAACTGACAATTAAGTACCGTTTATTATCGTTTTTGCATTCAGTTCGAGAAGTTTCATACTTTTTTGCGTATAAAACGTGAAGGACTTTTTGTTCTCTCGTATGCTTTATATCGCATTGCATCAAAATCAGCTGCATACGAGATACGTTTTGAAGCGTGCCTATTATGAACGGAGGACAAACTAATGGTTCAATCTTGACCGTTCAGAGAAGTCAAAACTCTAAGATTCTGCGATAAAATGATTGATACCATCTCGTCAACGACCGATAATTTACAGGTCAATGGATTTCGAAGAGCGAATAAATGCAATTCCCACGGAATTTGGGTTCACAAACGCACATGTCATCAAAGGCTGTACTCTTGCCTCAAATTTCAAATTACGTTCATCTGTTAACTTTTTAGCCACCGCACCGACAGAACCACTAACTCACGCTTTACCGCAAAAGGGTTGATAATTTACAATTTGGCACACATCCGTGTGTCCCAGGTAGGCAACCACAAACACACGAACGCATTAATGACCGCACACTGTCGTCAGCGATTCCCCAATGCTACATTATGCAGTAAAATTTCTACCTAAAATGAGCGACATGAGAAGAATTAAGGTCCGAAAAAGTACCTCAATAACGATGACGACAACGAATGAAAACGAACAAAAAAAAAGTACTTTTCGTATAAATACAACACGCCAATTAGCGATTAGAGGAAAAATGGCACATGATACCTAGGCACAGTTAATGTAGATATGCTAAGTTTTCCCTTTTTTCTTCTTTTTTTTCATTTTCTGGAAATTTATCCAATGAAAACGGAAAAAGTTCACAAAAGAAACCTTTCGTGTTTCAAAAAAAAAAACAAAAAAACAGACTAGGTTAGTACATAATTTAATTATGCACGAAGATGGATCCCACAATATAATTTTTCGCTCATGCATTACACATCTAGTTATAATGCTGAAGTTTTATGTAATGTTTCCAAAAAGATGTATTTGAAAATCGATGGCTAACAGACCTGGAAAAACCCAACAAGGGAAAATTTATAAAGCAATTCAGCCATTTATTTCATGAAGTACCACACATATTTTAGTGTAACATGTCAAGGAACATTAGTCGCTTCATAATGTTCAAGTACACAGTTGGGTCGACATTCGTGACATCGTATATATCTGTGAAACAAACAGTGGTCGAATAATCGTGGAAAAAAAAACACCGAACATGAAACACATATATAAAACACGCGGCGTATAAATAATGTAATTATCGATTTTATGAAATTCGAGTAACACTGAGCATAAAAAGGTACCTACGATGTGAAAAAGACAATCCTAAAGATACCATTACCTTTATTAGAACATTGTGACAGTAAATAGATACCTATCACAAGTAATGAGGAGACAGACAACCTCGAACACAGAAAATCAAATTTACCAGAAAAAAAAAAAACCCAACTCTTTGCCCTATTTTTTTTCTGGTAATTTTTCCAATTTTGGCTTCGTCTGTAATTTTACGGATGGGTAACAATACGTCGATGGTGATATCGTTGCATTCTTTCCACATTTTCATTAAAAACCGTCACGATTACTCAATGGAAATAATTAATTAAGGAGCAAGAAAACAGAAAAACGATTTTGCAGTCTCGTGACCTTATAGTCGAAAACTTTTATCGCTGAACTGTATGTGATTATCGATGGTACAGAAAAACATAACAACTGTAGTGACAGGAAAGAGATAGATACGTTCATAAATTATCTCGAAAAATAAGGGAAAAAAAAATACAAGTTTTTCTATATGAGTCATGTGTACGATCAATGTGATTGGGCAGTGTGAATTATTCGACAGTATATTTTGGCGATAGAGTACAACAAGATGGAGAAAATGAATCACACATGACGACGGATGGGATATACAGAATTTTTTTTTAACGGGTTTATAATTATTTCTAACTACATAAAATAATGCGATAGTATCGCAATAGCATTCTAAAATTATAACGGAGAGTATGGTGGAAAAAGGGCGATGAATGGGTGGAATCATAACATAAACGATTTCAACGGTGAATTAGCACGAGTAATGAGAAAAAAGGAGAAAGATGGTCGAAAAAATCGGGAAAATACAGCCTAAAATAGGCCGATTGCCATTTTATTTTATTTTTCTTTTTTTCTTTTATAGGAAGGGCAGTATAAGTGATAAAATTGTAATTCATCATCACGAAACCTCACAAAACCTGAAAATTTCTAGAGGTCACCATAAGTCAGGTAATTTCATTCCCGAGTATAGATACCGATTATGATGAATATGCACTGAATTATTCACGCATTATTATCGTTGACTAAACATATATAAGACTAACAAACCTAAGGGCGGGTACACATTTGTATCATTTAGCTGAAACATATCACTGAATGGTCTCAATGTGTACCAGGTTCGTAACCTTGTATTGTATAGAAAAAAATGATACGATGATATGAAACAACCCTTTCCCTGATGATGTTGGTATTTGGCCATTAAATCAAAAGGCGCTATCTGGGATCGCAAAATTTTCAAAAGAATTTGAAGGTACAAGCAACGCCTCACAAAATAAGAACCATATCATATGTTATGTGTATCATGATATGACTCAGTAGAATGATACAAATATGTATCAGCTTTAATGGAGATTGTTTTTAAAACATAATGGTGCGCTAGTAATATGGATCTTCTCTTCATCCCAAAATATTTCTCCAAATTGTTCTTCAATTAGTCCTTTTATTTCACTTTGTAGGTATCATAAGAAACTTATAAATAAAGAGTTGGCTGCTGCAAACAATAGAAATCAAAACCCTTAAAAAAAGAAAATTTGAATGGTCAAGTATCTACTTTTTTATTCTTTTTTTACTTAGATCCAAGTTAGATCTATTTCTTGGATCCAAGTTGGTTGTAAAAAATTTAACATTCGTTTGTCGTATGGTTACAATAGTACACATAGTCAATGATTATTATGTTGCCTACAATAAATTTAAGAATACATTGAATCAATCGACAACAATAAGACAATCATCCTTACCACCCACTGTAAAAATAAAATATCTAAAAATTGGTCCAATGAATATGACATACTATCAAACCTCAAAATTTGAGAACATTTCAGCACAATTTAAGCCTTTCTCACAGGGCTATATATTTCATCATTACGGAAAAAAGAAGAAAAAAAACTGTCTCAACTGTGATCTGGATAAACAAGGGTCCGATACGAGAAGCAACGCTGGTTTGCAAATAATGCAGGTTTTTGGATCGGGAACTTTATTCTATAGCTGCCTAACTACTTTGTAAATGTATAGGCAAAATTTTAACGGAACTAAAGCATAAAAATTACTAAAAAATTATCCACTCACCAATAGATTTGCCAAACTGGTTGCATGAGAGTCACGTGCTGCATCTGAAATAAATTTTACGAGAAATGAGAACGCTATTTCGAAGCAAAACAAGAAATTTTTTGAAAAAAAATCTGTCTATATTTAATATTAATAATATAACTAATAAATTTTCAAATTTCCTACACAAAATAGCACATTTTTTTCCACATTATTTTCGACAATTACAACTTAAATCAACCAGAGTAGATATAACAAAGGAAGATGAGACAAGGCCGAAAATTTTACGGACTCATTACTATTTCATACATCACTCACATTTCACACCCAATGATAATGCACAAAAGAAAACTGGCAAAATTGAACTTCATAATGTCATAATGCAAGATCACAAAATCTTAGTAACATGCTATAGGTACATTTGTCAGCACTGATATATCCCCCATATACTGTCATAAATTTTTAGGCTTATCTGTCAACTATCTGCAGAGAAGTTCGCGGTGCAAAAATATGCTTATAAATTTGTTGAAAGTATAGAAGATATAGAAAATGTAGAAGACAGATTTCAAATGATGTTGGGCCCAGATTTTTATTTGTAATAATTTTGGCTATGAAACAATTTTAATTTCAATATGCAAGCACGACTTTTTGCAAAATAATCTTGAAACAAAAACTTTAAATGTATTTTTCTCAAAAATGGATTTTCCACATAAATACCATTTCTTGAAGTAGGATCACCTATTCAGATTATTGTACAAAAACCTCTTCATTCTTCTCCTCGAAGGTATCACAAATTGGCGTTTAGTGTTACTATTCATTGACCGGACTATTTTCCAAGATGACAGCAGCCACATTTTAGAGCTTGCCTTCTCGAAACTTTTTTCTCAAATCTGATAGATGAGGTTTTGTTGCTAATATGAATAAAATATGCCACCTTCTCTATTCAATAATCAGCAAGCTGACTGAGCCTCCTTTACTTCCAACCATGTGAACGTGAAAGAAATAAAGTAAAATCTTGAATTCCCAAAAAATATTATATTTTCTTCTCATCGCACGATGGGCTATAAATAAAGAAACACGAATCGGTAAAACAAGTTCAGAATTGTAATATTCCATCAATTTACTCAAACACATTTTGATTTTATATTTTCATCTGATTAAATTTTTACAAATTGGATAAATTTTCTTCTCCTTAATTACTGAATTACATCTCTGATTTACTCTTTTTTCCCTTAAGAGATTGAAAACAGTGCATTAAAATAGCTAGTTGAAGTTTCAGGATTGTTCACAGAGAACTGAAAAAGTATTTAAAAGAATACACTGCTTCATGAGCAACTTGAAAATTCGCACATAATGAAAAGATTAGAAATCTATGTCCAAAACTAATCGAACTTTACGTTCGTCCTATCGCCATTAACAAAAAATCTTTGGGATAAATTCGAGGTCGAAGAAACGGGTACGAAAATTTTGGCGTTCGACAAAAATAAGTTTTGTTCAAATTTCTCGCCATAATTTTCCACACAAATTTGCTATCTTACACCACTCTACAGGGTGATTATTCCCAACATGAATTAATCATTCAACGGTTCTTTGGCAAAAACAAAAATTTCATAATGCAGTCTGTCGTAGAGAAATTCAATTACGCATGACCGACAACTAAAAAAAAAAGACTTTTTTAGGCCTGGCAATGTTGTCATTTAGCCATTCTTCTATAGGTAAAAAGGACGTTTGATATGCATGCAAAGAAATTTATTAAGTTATTGCAAGAGGTCGGCACAAAAATTTATATTCATTCACCGAAATTAGAACCCAATTTTATCTATATAAACAGGTGGGGATTTTCGCAAATGATAATGTGATAACACTGATACCATTATCATCAAAAATACTTAAATGAAATTTTTTTCTGTATTGTAGTTATCATTGTGATGTTCAATGAAAACAGAAAATTTGTGGAAGAGTATAGTTTCATAAATATTTTATTTATTTTATATAAAATGAGCTTCTAAAATACAGTAAAAATTACCTACAATGAATTCCAAGGGAATTTGAAATTTGTTTGTTGTAGCCAGTAGCTAGATACAACAGACTGCTGTAACCGGGTTGTAGTGGATATTTGGGCTTATAAAATAATGATGGTTGTAAGTTGATCAGTACCAATCATCAATAATAAATGTGAGGACACTAATTTTTACACTCACTGGTTATTAAAATGCAATTCTATTCTAGTTAAATAATATATGGTAATTTTTAGAAGCAAAAAAGTGACTACTGTAAGATAATTGGGATAGGATGAAAAAAGTGGCTGGTTATATGAAAGAAATTAAAAAATCACAGGAGAATTAATTTGTTGCAGCTGGTTTTTTGACTGCACTTGATCCCAAAATCTGTTTGTTGTATCCAGCAGTTTGTATTAGCCAGATTTGTTGTAGCCAATTTTCTTTAACATATAGAAGTAAATGGAGTTCTGCCAGAACCAGGCATTTTGTATGTTGTAACCAGTGTTTGTTATAATGATTTCTACTGTAATAAAAAACTATCAGTCTCATCCTCTCAACCAACACGCCATCGCATAGCAAATATGGAAAATGAGCTTTCCAAATTAGTTTTTTGGTCATATTTCCATCAATATTTATTTTATTGCAAAAACAGATGAGAGATACGCAGTCAGTCCATAAGTTTTCTACTCCATTTTTTGTTTTATTTACCAACCTCGAGTTCTAGTAATAATATGTTCACAACTTATTCAGGTCCAGGAAGCAGAGTATTCGCAGAGATGGAAGAAAAATATGTTTCACCTCAAACGAGTCGAAAAAGGGCCATGTATTTAAAGAAAATCTGTTTGACCAAATGTGATTGAAAGTTCATCGTACAAGATGAGATAAATAAATATACATGAACGAGTATGTGATCAACCAAATGATAGTTTAATGTTTGTCAGGGAACCATTTATGAACTATCTATAGGAACCATAAGGAAATCATGACTATAAAGAGGTGTTTATGAGTTGTTTATAAAATAACACTAAGACGCAATGGAGGAAGTGAACTGTTTATTGATAAGAAGTGATGTTTTTATTATCAATTTAAAAATGTACAGTAAAAATCATAAATACAAATATCCCAAACTCTTTATAGCTCTTATTGACTTATATGGCTACCTCAGGACATGGCCATAGAAATCGATAAAGCAGTGATAAGCAAGAAGTGTATACCCTTATAACTGCCTTATAGACATAGCTATGAATCTTCTAGACAGTTCGTAAACAGCCTCCAGGTTAAATGACAGAATAATCATGACATGAAATAGAGTACGAGTTTAAGGACTGTGATTAATGAGTTCACAGTTGTGAAGAAAAAGGATTAGTACATCTCAACACAACTCAGCCCTAGGGTTGTAAACTTATAGTTCTAAGTGATTTCCTTGAAGTGGAAGTAACTCAAAATATTAACACCTGCAAACAGAACGATCAAAATAACTTTTTTGATGAATATGGGCCATATTCTTACTCCATATCAAAGTGAAAAAAAGAACTTCAGTGATTGTTTATTTGTAGTTTCAGTAGTTGCTTATACTTACGGGAAAAAATGTTCAGGAATATGACTAAAGGAATAAATGCTAAAACACACGGAACATGTGGTACAAATACATCACATCTTCAGAAGAGAATTTTTCATCAAAACCTACAAACCGAATCTGGTCAAGAAGCTCCCCATTTTTTTAAAAAACTGAAATCTTTTGAGCTCTACCGTGACAAAAAGGACAGTTCTTCAACGAACTATTTCCTCACTTTTCAAAACAGAGCAGCCCACTATCACAGAGAGTTAACACCCGTATTCTAGAACATTTTTTACACTTAAGTCAGATTTAAGTACTCGATTAACCGGGTTAATCCTATAGTTATTCACGGGAGTAACACATAAAACATTACTTAAGCACTGGATCTTTACTTGAGTATCGTTCTAGAATAAGGGTGAAAGTGCTATACACTCGTTTTCGTGTAAAACATAGCTATCATTCAAATTTGCTGTAAATTATGTTGAAAGGCGATAACATTTGAATTTTCGGAACCTATTACTGCAACTACCTACCAGGAAGTCAACATATAACAGGAAGGGTGACTTTAATCCGCAATTTCTCAGCGATGCCCAACTTCTTGCATGGAAAATTGCGCGCAGAACATTTCATCATTGAGCTATTTCCACAATAAAATTAATGCTGAAAGGAGGGCATATTTTTTCACATCTGCCACGTTGACAAGCAGAAGAAGCGATGAAACGTTTTAAAGCGTTAAAAATATTTACGCAAATTTTATCAAATAAAAAGTATGAATTGCCTGCACTAGCACTAAATTATATTATGTATTTTAGTAACGCACAAAAACATACAACTACTTCGTATCCAAGCAAAAATTTTTTAAACATAAATAGGCAATTTATGAATTTGTAGCGTTCTATAATTTTGTCAACGTGACACGATATACGTCAATTAACTCAGAGGACGATTCAATTTGAAAAAATAAATTTTCACTCCCCTGTCTAGTCGGGCCTTCGAGGCAGACTTGATTTAATTGCTCATTAAACTGTCCAAAAAAAAGAAAGAAAGAAAGAAAGAAAGAAAAACGAAATTTTATAGTTTAAAAAAATTAATGGTTTAAGGAAAACTGTAGACGAAGATACGGATATTGACGAAGACAAAACGTAACGGGGCAGATGCTGAAAACCACATTTCTCAATTTTATGAACCAAACCGACTCATCATCGTAGACTCAATTTTTTTTTTTTCTTTATTTCCTTAATATAGGTATATTCGGTTCGAAAAGGAAGCTTGATGCTGCCACAATCTTGAGAACGGCGACACACAAAAGAAGAGTAGGTATCTACTGGCTAGTACTCGCACATTTTTTTCTCTTCAAAAACTATAATAATATTTAAGAAACCGATTAGCGGATAGTGACCACTCATTAGAAAAAAAGCTAATTAAATTTGAAATCTAGCTAGCTCAATTTCAAGGGGTGTACCGCGAGCTTTTATTTTGGATTTCAGGGGGTAAAACACAATTTTTACGGTACTAAATTCTCAGGCTACACAGCTCACGTTTCCTTTCTTTCCACCGACAGCGACCCCATCAAAACACCTGGAGATGGTGATACTTCCGAATTACGCTTCAACTTAGCTAAACACTTTTTTCCAACGGATGGCGCTCTTGTTTTTTATACCTACTGTACAGGCTAATACAAAAATTTCAATAATCAGCCAAGCCCGCACCGAGTACTTTTCTCATCCCTTTTATTCCCTCGTCGCACGCACACACACACACACACACACACACACCCACTTCGACATATTTATACGACTCACAACCCGCGGTTTCTAACGCGCGATTTCAAAAATCCAATTTAGTCGAGTTTTTTCGAGTCTACAATAATGAAAAGAAGCGTTCGTTTACAAATTATTAGGGCAAATACCTAATACTATTCTTTTCCTTTCATTCTGGTAGTTGGGCACACACACGGTCTTTTATTCAATCAACAAGCCGCCAATCTAAATAATTTTTTTTTCTTCGCATCACTCATACCCGGATCCATTGACGATACTCCACCATAGATAAAATACACTGATAAATGACTTTCTACACAGTTCATCGGAGTAAGGGTAATTTTACTGTATAATGTATATGAAAAAATTGACACGGATAGTGGCGGCGAAAAAGAAAGATTATGGGGGAAAAAACTGAGCATATTTACCTAATTAGAGCGGGACAGAAGTGTGAGGCTTGCAACCCTAAATTTCCCGAGTGTTTTTTTTCTCGTCAATTTGCCATCGAATAAACGTGGTTTGCCTGAACTTTTCAACTATTTCTTCAAAAATGGGACAATTCACGGACGACATAGAAAAAAATTTCTTGATTTTCTAATTTTTTTCCTTCCATAATCGAAATACTGCCTATGGTAGAACATAGACTTTTTAGTACCAGAAAGGCACCATAAAAATCACACATACACTTGATAATTTTAACTGACGATACGCTGAAGATGAATAGTGATTACACACACACACACACACATATATATATATATATATATATATATATATATATATATATATGATAGCTAGCAGAAGAGAGCATCCGCTAATGCTGTCAAAAATTATCTCACTATCATTTTTTTTTCTTTCTTTCTAATAGAGCACTATTCATGGTATTCTAGTTTAATCAAGGTCGAAATTCTGTAACTGCTATTCCAGATGTAAGTCATTACGTATTAATGCAACTTGTAACTAAATATTTCACACAAGATTAAATTAAAAAATCTTATCTTGACTTCTCTCGGTCTATAAAGCACAAATAGGCCGCGAGAAAATTAAATATATTCAAAATTCAAGAAGAAAGAAATAGTGATAGCTAAGGATAACTTGAAAAAACGGGCTGAGCCTGGGCGAATAATTCGCCTAGATAACATAGACAAGAATAGTTGATTTGTACATCTGTTGTTGCGCCATCAGTTTGGACGCATCATCACTTTTTCCCTTTTAATCCACTCGTCATCCAAATTTTGGAAAATATTATTGGCATTTCGGCATTATGGGCTTACATCCATTCATCTGGTCTGACGCAAATGGGAGAAATAGATGTAGAGATCTATAGTTAACCTGATTTTTCGCACATCTTATTTGGTTAAGGCAGGGACGAAATTAAGAGGGAAGGAGTATGAGGTATCCACCCAGAAAAAACTTTTGGTCATTTGGAAAAACTGTGACAGTTGTTCATTAGTCGGAAAAATCGTACCTATTGAGGATTATAGTTTCTGTTGTTTCAAGTTAAGATTATTTTAACTGGTAATTTTGAATGTTTTAGTTGGTAATTTTCAGCTTTCCTCCACACCCTCCCCAAAAAAAAGTATAAACCCCAACATTTTTATCATCGAAATTAATTTCAAGTCGAAGGAGTTGAAGGAAACATTTTACCAGCGATTTTCAACAACTTTGGGTGATTTTTGAAAACTTGAGAAGAATTACACAGATAAATTTTTCATGTTATTGAAGTTAATTCTGGTAAAAATTGGCTAAAATTTTGATTCATGTTTTAAACTTTATTTCTCCATTTATTTTATTTTAAGATCTTCGAAGGAACACAAATATACAAAAATTTCAGTTCCACTCATCCAAAAGCCCCAAACTTCTCGTTTTCTTTTCATTCTTACTTTGTACTGTTCGGTTAAACATATTGGCAAGTTGGGGCATACTGAATGGGGTAGGGGAGCGTTCATTTTTCTACAATCGAACAATTAAAGTTCGTTCAAGTTGGACTGTTTGCTTTTCCTTCAGTTACACTTGAGCACCAACGATCAATTTTGCTGTAAAAATATACAGCAAAATCAAATTGTTCAAATAATATTTTTGATTTTTCAGAAAGAAGTTTTTTATTTTCCGAAGAGTTAAATCAATCACATTCCAGCAATGGTTTGGCCATGAAATGACAAAATGATAAAATAGAACTGGGAAAAGACCCCGCGTGATTCAAACTGTAAAATGAACTCGTATTTTGCAAATCCTCATCGAAGGAGATTTAGTAAAAATAGTTTAGATGAAAGGCAACAAAAGATGCAGTCTAAAAGGTTTATCGCTGTTCATTAATTCAACCGATAAATAAGACGACCGGAATTAAAACCGAAATTGCTTGATAAAGAGGAGAAAGATCTCACATTACAATGCGCTTATTAAAACGAACTAAATTAGACTCGAAAGATCCTTCTTATCAATAATAGGCCTACAAGCGATTTAGAAATATCACAATAATTATAGAAATTGTTAATTTTCTTTTTCTCTACTCCGAGTACAATATGTTATTTAACATTTGGAAAAAGATTTCGAATAGAAAACAGTTAACAAAGAGGAGAGCGTGATATCCATTATGTTCAGGAGGATAAGCGATATCACTCCAGAACATTTTACTACTTCTTTCTTTTTTTTTCTCTTTTCTCTCTATTTTTTCTATTCAACCACGGCAAAGGATACAAGAATGCATTAACGATATGAAGATGAACACATTGAGGATAATTTGTAAACGACCAAAAATGGAACAATGAAACACTAAATCGTTGACATTATCTCATTCGGATTTCAAAGAAAAAAAAAAGAAAAAGAAAAGTAGCACTTGTCCAGGAAGTATTGATTTTTGCCTAGGCAAATGACGCGGCGTGAGTCACACGTAACTGTGTCGGAAAGGCTACATTCGATAGCTCGAAAATGGTTCCGATTTCAAACAAAACAAAAATCACTCATTTTGAAAAGTTTCAATACGATACCAATGAGAACGAATGGTACATTTTACGCGCGCTCACATTTGAACCAACACACATTTCACGATAGATTTCGAAAATGCTTTTTGATAGATTCAAAGTCATTGTTTTAAGCTTTAAATTTGATTCAAGCAACTGCAGAAGGAGAGTATCACGAATATTTTGTAATTAATAAAATAATAATGAAATTTTAGAAAATTGCAATCCAACGCCTATATCCAACATTTAACTTCAGAATGTTGTTGAAGAAACTTTATTTTCGAAAATTTAACGAACCAGGCAACAATAATACAATACTACCACTACTGAGATTCATAGATACCACAATCAACTTTAAGATGTTCCAATTGTTAACATGACTAAGGTTCCTCGTCTCGCCTATTGAATTGAATATTTTCAATCATTGACGCCTTATAACAAATGATGATGTAGGTTTATAGTACCTACTAACAAAAGACTACCTCAAGGCCGGTTCAAAGGAAGGGATTTGGGATCCCCCAGTGTCAAGAAGAAAGATTAATTTAAAACAAAATAGCATTGCATATTTGAGAAACGAGAGTGAAATTGTAAAATCAAATCCTCTCCAATGGCTACCATAAAACTTTATGAAATCTAAAATGTAATTCTATCCTCCTCCAACAAGGTATTCTAAAACCGGACTTGAACTACCTAAAACCGATTTGCATAAAAGACAAAATGCCGAGAAAAAAATTCAAAGAAGCTGCCCCTTCAATATGTAATTCAATCCACCTTCGAAGAAGAAATCCTGAAACCGCGTCTGACACCAAGCATTACCGCTTCGTTCCTCGAAAGCTTTTTCACGCAGAATCCTCAGTATTCTACAATCATTCGAGTCGCAATCACCTACTTCGTACGAGTGTCACACACAATTTTTCACAACCCTCCCCATTCTAAAGAGAAAAAAAAACCTGCAAGAACGAAAACGTCTATTTTTAGGTGAGTGTTGCAAAAACTAAATTACATTACAGCTTATCTATAAGCGATCGATGAAAGACCAGCAGCATTTCTCGTTTCGCAAAATTATTATTTTTAAATTGAAAACATTAAATTTCCTAAATCGAATTTAGACAAACGCGCGACGTTCCGACGTTCAACCCAACGTATTTCAGGCGAGGCGAACGTTAAAACATTTTAAGCTTTTCACAAAAAATTTACTTTCTCTACCCAAAGATACGATAACACAATACGAAGTGCTTCAATCAAGTGCGCTTCCTTCTTCTGCAAATTTGAATATTTCAACTTCTACACACATGCCGATTCGAAAATGAGCGACAAACTTTCTACAACTCGTGTAGCCTATATATAGGACTGATTAAGCGAGGCCAAAAAACCTAGACCAAAGGATTTTAAACAGTTATCGAAGTTATTACGGTACAAACATTGAATTTTTTCCCTCAAAATTCAATTATCAACCGATTTGACTGATATCAAAAGCGAGGGGAGGGTGTTACCATTAATTCAGCACTAAATGGCAGCCCAGTTTACTCATCCCTAGAACCGTCGTGATACTTGATCTAAACTTTATAACATTCATTTCGACGTTCAGATTTCGTCATTAATTTGTAACTCCTCGAAGCCAACTTTTAACAGGTAAGTCAGCAAAACAAGAAAATAAAATTAGTCGCATAATTATGATGAAATTTTTCGTATGAATTTCTGAGGTTTTGAAATGCGGGACACGAAAACATTAACTCTGTTCAACATTGAAAAAAGTGCGGAACATCACCGAGGATGAATATATTATACCTACATACAGCGAACGTAATATTGCTATGCAGTGTTGCCTACAGCGTCAACGTAATACTGTATTCGGGTAACGAGTTTTATTAATGAACGAGACGCAAGGAATCGGCACGACTAACACTAATTTTCGAAAAGTGTCAAACTTTCTGACCAACTTGATGAGTAAGTTCTGATGAAAGGTTCTCTTCTACAAATATGATCGCGTTTATATCACAAGCTTTTTTTCATCAAGAAAGTTATTTCAACTATTTCGTTTGAGGTTACAATTTTGTTTGAATTGCTGTCACTTTAAAGGTTAGGTGAGAACTCACTTCAACTTAGAACTTTGGAGTAGCACGAACATAGGTAATAAGTACAAAAATTTTCCCCAAAACTGAGTTCATATATTTTGAAAATTCAAGAAGTACCCAGAAAGTAAATGCAAACACGAATAAAAATTGTTTCTTGAAAGAATTTTAGCACCCAATTAACTGAATTAGTCTTAGTCATATAGGTGCATGAATACCTAGAACTCAGGTAATGTCATTATTTAATAAGTTTAAGTTAAAAACGAGTTTTAAAAAAATAAGTTTTTATTATTTTTTTTTTTTGGGGTTTAGCTCCATGCGAAATAAACATTATTTCGCTGCGGAAGGTTGACAGCAGTATTGGTATATTTTATAAATCGCAGTGGTGAGTGGAATAAAAGCTTATAATAATATATAAACAGATCAATAAATAAATACTAATATAGGTATTATGTATAATGAAGAGAGAGAGAGAAAAAAGTTAACTCACGGGGAAATCATATCCATGTTAACAGTCGTCTATAAGGAGCACTGTTTGTCTCCAGTAATAATGTTTGTCCAACTGAGTACAGTGGTGTCCGAACAAAATAAAAATACCGTCCGACTTCGGCCGACCCATTTCCTCAATAACTATTCTACTGAATCAACACCCACTGTGCATACAACGGTAATACCATGCACTGTTGCCTACTCCCAGGACCATTTATATATTCATAGCACCCAAATACACATAACAAAGATGTTAGTTGAAAACCTTGCATCCACGATGCTTTTTGAAATGTTGATAATTGCATTTTTGAGTTCCCACAGCTTTTCGTTTCAACTTTTACTCTTACAGCAACATAATTTTTTCAATTAAATTTTGAATGTTCTGACTAAGAATTTAGAAATAAAATTTTTTTCGCCATGCTTAGCAGATAATATAAAAGTACTTCAATAGCGATTCAGCCGTTCGACCTTTGAAACCAATATTACATAACATCATTTTGGGTATTGGAAAAGAGTTTGAACTCCTGAAATTCTAAACCACCCTTTTTTTTACAGGCGTAAGTGAAGGTAAATTGTTTGTGGGACAAGAGTTGTTCCAAGAGCCGAAAGGAAATCGGTTTTCGATGAAAATCTTTCGTCATATCGGTAATTTGAGAGTGAAGAGGAAGCCTAGATCAATATCTGGGTTGGAGGGATTCAAACAGAATTTTGTGGGTAGTATTCCCTTTGTGTATCCCCTGTCTTAATGTCTATATTTGAACGGAACTGGTAACTACCTTCGAAAAAACATCATTAAAATGAAATTTCAACCACAAAATAATTGAACGCTGAAATTTCCAATTTTCAAAACGTTACATTCGAAGCTCTTCAAATTATGCAACAGACAACATACACGTGGATCCACAATTTCCACTTGATCTTATCAAGTTTTAAAAAATTGAAAAATTTATTCTCCGCTCTAATGAGAGCCTACATAAGTAAACTGTACATATCTCACCCAATCGTTATAATTAACGCTTTTCACCACACATTCGATATTCTACATAATTAAATCATACATAAATTCACTGAAATTCCAAAAATACAATAACTTTCTGAATGTAAAAATTTAAAACTGTTCCTGCTTTTTTCATCTACATTTCCGAAAGTGTACAGGTACTTCTCATTAAAATTCAATTTCTACTCCCAACACTCACGAAAGACTAATCCGTCCTTCGATGAAAAGAACAGGAAAAAAATTGAATTCGTATTTTTGCACTTATCGGTGCGAATTTATTCATTTTTTGGCCAATTTTACACCATTCGGTGCCAGGCCACCGACGATTAGGAATATATATATATACATTAACTTCCCACCATTTCATTCGATTCGAAGAAGAATAATAACAAAAATTATAATTTAGCAAAGGAACTTTTTTTTTCTTTCTCTTCTCTTTGCATATATTCATGCGACCGACCGTGAATATTATTGCATTTCATTAACATCGAACGTCGACCCCTATTAAACACCTTTTTTTGACAAAGAACAACATCGTAAACATCTTCACGAAAGCGACAAAAAGAAAATTACCGAAAAAATTTATAAAATTATATTATACTGACCATTAATGAAGGCGCAGCAGCAACAGCAGCATACACATAAATAAGACCAATGAAAAATGGAAACAGGCCGAACTAAAAATCGAGTAACCCATCAGTAACCGCGAAAAAAATAATTTCAATATAAAAATAGGGGCTGTACCGGGATACAAGCCATAAGTAGTGAGCAACCCCTAAAGTGAGAAATGAACGAAAATGAAAAAATAAATAAGAGGGAAAAAAAAAAGACTGCTCACCATGAATCAATTACCGAACCCGCATAATTGTAAAGCCGAGTAACGAATATCGAAACCGAACGAGACTTCTCGACTGTAGTCTAAACTATGAATGCGTCTTCACACCAACCTAAGTACCAACCACCAAAACTTAATTTTTTTTTCTCCACACAGCAACCCTTCCCCCTTCCACCAAAAGAAAAAAGAATCGAAGCCGAGAATGTACTGAAAATTCGCTCGTCTTATCAATACACGGTACGAGATTTAAAAAAAAAATAAAAAAAATAAAAATTACGAAAAAGATTTGGAAGTTGAAGAAGATAAGAGACGACCTTTTGACCATACGTTCAACAGTTTTTTCATCATCAATTTGATAAGGTAGCACTTTTTTTTTTTTTTTTGGTTGAAATTCCTGTTATTTTTCTCTCCACTGGGTGTTCCATAATTGGTGCACCACCATTCTCAAATTGGCAAACGTTAGGGAACGAAATCAACAAATCGGACAGGAAATTTGACGAATTTAAAGCGTTTTTCTAGTCGGCGAAATAGACTTATGTTCAATATCATTTTCTAGAATATTCTAAAAATCAATACCAACGAAGGTAATCAGTGAGAAATATATATCAAAATCAGGCCCTATCCTAAGAAGACACATCGCCAAATTCACCAAACATTTTTATGCTGTGGGAAAAATGAAGTACTGATGAATCTTCAACTGAACTTTTCAGTTACCAAAATAACATTTTTCTTCTGAAATTTTATGTGAAAAAAAAAATTGTTTTTCTAACTTCTCAAATCGTTTTCGAAGTCTTCTCGTTTACTCCATAATTTTTTAAACCTTCATACTTCCTGAACCGTATTTTTGAAAATCCTTTTGATGATAGACAATTATAATAAAACAATACTGGCGTTTACATTATCAACATCTATTATATGCTTACAACAAAATTACAACGAAGTCTCTGAATCTTCATTAAAATCATAAATGCTTAACAAAATTATTACCTAGAGAGTATCTTATGCTGCTATGCAGCAATAAGTCACGGATCTACATAAATTATAAATGTGTCATATTATCAATCAATCAAATGCAAACTAAAGAGAATAAAGACTTCACTAACACTGAAATATATGCATAGTCAAATGTATCTGTAACTATGGTCACGTGATAGCGTTACAGAAGTGGTTTTTATATGTACAAAATATATGATTGCAATTTTTCTACAAAACTGAACTAGGCGCAGACTGACCGTTAAGCACGTAAAAGTCTCTTTCACTGCAATTAAAATGCAACCAAACGTTAATTCAGGACATAAAAATTCAACAGAGAAGTATAAATATTATGGAAAATACGTATAATTAGAGGGAAAAAAATTAATTAAAATGTCTTTAGCTTTCTGCTGAATGTCAGGTGAAATCTTGGTCTTTGAATTTCTTTTCTTTTTTATTTTGGTTCATAGGGCGTCATTTCCACAATAATGTAACCTAATAGCTGAGAATATTGAACAGAAGGAGAAATATTGCGTTAAAATAGACAGAGGAAAGATAAATGAGTATTTTAAAAATTAATATTCACTAAACAAGACATTATTTTTCCTTTCTTCCAAAGTTTTTTAATATTTTTTGGAATGTTTTGTAATTTTAGAACTTTATACTGATCAAAAAAGAACATAAAAATTAATAAACAAAGAAAAAATAAGTTGATATGTATAAATGTAAAGATTTTCCTTTGTTAGTAAAAATTTGGAAGTTATTTTTAACGAGAGAAATTATAGCTAAATAAAGCCTACATACTGAGACTAGCCTCTGGGCATCTTTAATCGTAACAACACTGGCTTGGAGTAAGAAGACTAATATTTGATCTAGAGGAGGCGTGACATACGACTGAATATAATTGGATGAACTTAGAAGTGAAATTTAATTTTAATTTTATAAGCCCCTCCTCCGAAAAGATTAATCTCACCTCTACATTCCAACATTGACCTCCTCTATATAACCAGATAAATATGACTTTCCTTTGAAGAAATTAAGTCTGTAGTATCGGGCATGGGAGAAATTCGTTTAGGCGCCCTTTTTTATTTTTGAAAAACGTGGCAACACTTGCATGGAGTAGGGAGGCAAGAGACCACAAGGAAACTCGCAGGAAAAATATCATCAAAAAAAGCAATTTTATTATCATTGTGGGGACAATACACGTATGAGGTAACAGGGGCTCACACCCCTCAACGACAGTCGCCGCCCAAAGGCTGTCAATAATTGTCTTCAGGACGTTAAACAAATTTACACTGGTGCGTTTGTATGTTCGTACCTGTACATACGTACAGGTAAGATACATTATACGGGCCGAGATCAATTACCTGATAACGATCTCGGTAATGTCACAGCCCGGTACCAAACGCGCTGCGTCGTTTCTTATCAACTCAACGGAGACAAGAAACGACGTAACGCATGACATAATTACGTACATGTACGTATGCATGGGTGTCTGTGTGTGTGTACCAAATCCTGTATATAAACTCTCAGAACCAGCTCAAAAATTGCCAGTGTTCGCCGAGGATTTGGCTATCCCATACTTAACCATATGAAGTGGCAGAACACGCAAAATACTGTTGAAGACCTTCTAGTGTGAATATCTCTCACGACAAGGTATTCCACAGTGGTGACCTCGACGTGATTTTTTGCCTACGTCGTGGGTGTCTAGGCGCATTGCGCTAATTCTAAAACTAGTCTCGGTGAGCTGGCGAGTTACTCGCTTGTGATACAAATTTTTTCACAGACCTAGACACCTTTGGCTGTCAAAGCAGAGGTCTGACTTTGAAAGTGGGAAATTAAACCCCACCTTCCAAATATATTTGCCGGAAGGGAACCAAGAGAAGTAGACCTGGAGGAACAAAGTTGCCCTCATCCGCCAACTCCTCCAGCTTCGACCAGAGACTCTGAAGTCTTTGAGACTCCGGAGAAACAAAAACAAATCCGGAGGCCAGAAGCCTTGCGTTTGGGAGCTGTAGTCAACCCAAACGAGACAACAGCTCGCACCCTCAAAAGTGGTCGTCTTTTGAGCCAAGACTCCGACCCTTCAACCCCAAACCGACAACCGACGGAGTCTGGTGGAACCTTTGCCAAAAACAACACAAAAGAAGTACAGCAGATTACAATGCCCAATGGAAGTGGAAATAGGACAAACCCATCATCGAACCAGCCAGGAATAGGTGGAAGTGGTCAGCCACAGCTTACCCCCAAAGTGCTTGCACAGCTACTACAGCTGCTGCAGATGCAGACTCTGCAGAACCCTGCGATCCAAAGGCGGAGGATTGAGATTCCAGAATTTTTACCAAATGAGGTGGAACTCTGGTTGACTCTCCTTGAAGGTCGTTTCAAGACAGAAAACTTACAGAACAGCCAGAAGTACTCTCACATTTGCAGCGGAATGCCCGCAGAAATAATACGCCACATTCCGGATATCATGGAATGCCCTCCGGCGGAAGCAGACAAGTACAGTTGGTTCTGCAAGAAAATTTGAAATGTGTTTGGTAAGACTCAAAACCAAATAATTGATGATGTTATGGGTGGAATGAAGATTGGAGATGATAAACCCTCCACCTTCATGGCCAAATTACGACAGAAGGCTGACAATATCGTATCACCGTCAGTCATTGGGAACCAGTTCTGCAAACAACTGCCCCAACCTGTTGTGCAGTGTCTGGCAGCTATAGGTACCACGGTGATCAATAACTCCGAGGACCTAGACTTCTTGGCAAAGAGTGCCGATAGTGCACTGGAACATTCGAGATCAGCATCCTCGATTTGTGCAGTATTGACAGAGACCGGAGAACTAGCTCAGCTTAGAGCCCAGATAGCTCAGCTGACTAGTGAAGTAAAGAAGAAAAGCAACAACAACAATTCAAGAAATGGTAGAAGTAATAACCGCTCGAAAAGCAGGAGCAATAACAGAAATAATGATAGAAAATCTAGGTCCAGAGACCGAAAGAGCAATTCTACCAGGGGTCAGAGTCCAACTCCCTCTAGAAGAACATCATCCCCCAAACCCCGGTCTCAATACTGGGACGATAAATCCTGCTTATTCCATAATAGATTTGGCGCAGAAGCCACCAAGTGCAATAAAAGATGCCAATGGTGGAGAAAAACATATAGTAAGTCATCAAACTAGAAAGAGGGGTCGTCTATGCGGCTGAAGATCCCTCAAAAAAGTATTCATGGGACTTGTTCATCAAGGACAGGACAAACAGGAGACGTTACCTAATAGACTCAGGTGCTGACTTGAGCATTTTGCCAGTAAGTAAGAACCAAAAGGCATTTCCTCCAAAATACTACCTCCGAACTGTGAATGGTCAAAACTTTCCAGCTTACGGAATAGAATCCAGCAAAGTAATTATCGGTTTGCGAAGAGACATGACGTGGTCCTTCACAATTGCGGACGTTCCAACTCCAATCCTGGGCGCAGATTTTCTCGCACACTACAGCCTGGTCGTTGACCTCAAAAATGGAAAAATCATAGACAACAATACTGGTCTATGGGTGGAAGGCAAAACGCTAGCATACCAACTGGACACCAACATATCCAGCTGCACTAAAGTCGACGAATAATTCCTACGGATTCTGTCAGACTATCCTGGAGTCACTCAACCATCGATTCGCAGGCATCCAACCTATAAGCATGAAACCGTTCATTATATAGAAACTAAAGGACCGCCTTGCCATGCTAGAGCCCGCAGGCTACTGCCTGATAAACTCAAAGCAGCACGGGAATATTATGATCGCATAATAGGGGAAGGCATATGCCGCCCCTCAAAAAGCTCATGGAGTTCCCCGATCCACATGACCAAAAAAGCCAGTGGAGAGTGACGAATCATTGGAGACTACAGGGCCTTAACTGCCAAAACAGTTCCTGACCGCTATCCAGTCCCAAACATAATGGACTTCAATGCGAATATGAAGGGTAAAACGATGTTTACAAAAATCGACATCAACTGGGTATTCCACCAAATTCCAATAGCTGAACAGGACATCTCAAAGACAGCGGTCATAACCCCCTTTGGTTTATTCGAATACCTTCGAATGCCGTTTGTACTCCGTAATTCTGCACAAACTTTCCAGAGATTTATCAATGGATTGTTTATGGATTTGCCGTTTGCTTATGCATATTTGGATGACATATGCATTTGCTCAGAAGGCAGTGAGCAACAGCACGAGAAGAATGTAAGAACCATTGTACAACGTATATACGCGGCTGGACTTAACATCAATGTTGGAAAAAGTTTATACAAACAGACCAAGTTGACTTTCTTGGCTATCAAGTCTTGACCGAAGGCATTTCCCCTTTGAAGACGAAGGTAGAGCCCATATTGAAATTCCCGAAACCCTCAAACGTTGCAGAACTCAGACGCTTCTTGGGGATGGTGAATTTCTACAGACTTTGCATTAAAAATGCTGCAGCCAAACAAAGTAAGCTGTTTGCACTGATCAAAACAAATAAAAAGAAAGATAAGACTCCACTCGATTGGACAGAAGAAGCTGAAAAAGCCTTTGAAAATATCAAAGAAACACTGGCAAATGCAACTCTACTAGCTCACCCAGACAATAGTCTGCCGTTATGTGTCGCAACTGATGCATCTGACTTTGCTATTGGTGCAACACTGTACCAAAAGGACAATGACAAGAAGTTACCACTCGCTTTCTTCTCCAGAAAGATATCAAAAACCGAGAAGAACTACAGCACATACGACAGGGAGTTACTGGGAATATTCGCTGCGTTGAAGCATTTCAGGTACCAATTAGAGGGTAGATGTTTTACTGTGTATACAGATCATAAACCCCTAACACATGCCTTCACGCAAAAGACAGAACCAGCTTCCCCGAGAAGAGCTCGACAATTGAACTACATAGGACAGTTGACTACGGACATCCAGTATATAAGTGGAGAACTCAACACTCCAGCTGATGCTCTTAGTAGGATCGAAGCCATCTCGGCACCGTCTCAATTACCTTACGCTGAAATAGCTAAAGAACAGTTAAGGGATGCAGAATTGCAAGAACTGTTGTCAAACGATGACACAGATCTCAAATTGAGACAAAGGAAAATCCCTGGTATTAATGTCTTACTAACATGCAACATTATTACAGGCAAGAACAGGCCATTCCTGCTGACAAAGTATCACAAATTGGCTTTCAGTAGTGTGCACAATCTATCGCACCCTGGACCAAAATGCACTGCTGGATTAGTAGCATCAAGATTTGTTTGGCCTTGGATGAAGTCCGACTGCAACAAATGGGCTCGCAGTTGCCTGAATTGCCAAGAGTCCAAAGTAGGAAGACACACTCGTTCGCCACTCAAATCTTTCAAATAAACGGAGCGGTTTAAAACAATACACATAGACTTGGTGGGTCCATTACACCCATCCCAAGGACACAGATACCTGTTAACGATGATTGATAGAGCAACCCGATGGCCAGAGGCAGTTCCTCTCTATGAGATGACAGCTCCCACAGTAGCTGCCAGGTTATACAACACCTGGATTGCCCGCTATGGCATACCTGAAGTCATCATCACGGACCAGGGTCGTCAATTCAAAAGCTCGCTCTTCCAAGAGCTGTCTAAGAAGCTTGGTGCACAACACAATCACACCACAGCTTACCATCCTCAAGCAAACGGTAAAGTTGAGCGATAGCACAGAGCTTTGAAAGCCTCCATCATGGCTTGCAACACCAAGAGATGGGTTGACATACTACCAACCATCCTCTTGGGCCTTCGATCAGCTTTTCAAACGGATACAGGACGCAGTTAGCGCTTGGCAAAGAGTTACACCTACCAGGGGACTTTTTCACCCACTCGAAAGAAATTAGCCCCAAAACGCTCGTCCAAAACATACGGACTGATGCTAATAGCTTTTTGAAACAGGCAGCTCGTCATGGCCAACCAAAGATTTATGTCTCCAAACACCTGGCCACAACATCTCATGTGTTTGTAAGAGACGAGAAAATAAGATCTTCGTTGGAGAAACCATACGCCGGTCCTTATAAGGTTGTATCACGGGATGACAAGAATTTTGTGATACTATTCGTAGGTAAAGAAAAAACGATTTCAATTGACAGATAGAAACCTGCGTACCTTATAAACGACGACAGAAAAATCCTCCAAAGCGCAGTAAGGAAGATGACAGATAGGAAAATAGAAGAAGAGAAGCAGACTGCACAGTCCGATAACACACAACCACAAAAAGTTGAGGACAAACTAGTCGAAAAAGGTGATAAATCACAAAAATCACCAGAAGAAAAAATAAAAATAAAGAAAACGGTGAAGTTCAGTGACGAGATCGTCAAAATACATTACGATCCATCGGCCCCCTTATGCCCACAAAAAAGAGGCAGGCCCCTAGACAGCAGAAAGTGAAAAAACCAGATTCCAACTCAAAATCCGAGAGATGAGCAAGGAGAAACTAAAAATATTCACAAAAGTTAATATCCGCTGCGAAAAATACAGACCGGCATAAAAATACGTATGAGAATCTGGGAAAGAAATTCCTCAGATAAGCAGAGAAAAAGTGCGTACAAATAAAACACGACACGAATAAACAAATCCACGTGCGATACGGAAGAAAATATCGCAACGTGTTTCTATTGACAAACATACAGATAACAAAATAGTCAATAGATCGTGATGTCACAAACAAAGAGTGCATTCCTTTGTGAAATACAAAATTCAAAGTACAAAAATTCAAACATACTTAACTCTGCTTGTACTTAACAGATTTGGACCAGAAAACTTTTCAGCTATGGAATATTTAATGCACTATCCCCTCCGAACATGTCTGAAATGAGATAAAGACTTGGAATAAAGCAGCGATCGAAAATATTCTCGCAACTTTTTCCACTCGCCTTTCGGCTGTTGACTGTGACACGCAAAATTTTTTCTACTATTTTTTCTCTTTTTCTTTCCTCTATCCTTCCTATTTTTCCTTACAATGTCGTCTCCAATCAACACACCATTTTCGACCCCAGAATTTCAATTCATCGTTCCGCCCGTACCTCAGCCTGTAAAGACTCAGGAACAGACGGAACATGAAAAGGAAATCGAACGGATAGAAAATGAATTGCTAATGGACACGACATCGGCTGTGGACATCATCAAGATGATATGATGTCCGCACCCCTTCCTGCTCTTATCTCACCGCCAAAATTGCCAGAAAAGACACCAAGAGTGGAGTGCCCACCCCCGGAGTCTTCAACCCTGGCGAAATTAGAGGTGAGGAGGCAACCTCCTGTGGAAGAGGCGCAAAAACTATGCCCTCCCCCTGCCATAAGTCTAACCTATAAACCATCGGGGAATTCGAACTCCCCGATGTTTAAAAGGCCAACACTCCCAAACCCCTCTGGTCCTCTTCCTTCCTACCATCCACACCCATACACTCGTCCGGCACAAAATAGACCACTCAGATGTAGCTGACAACAGAGCTGGGAGACCTATCAAGCCCGTTTTAACACTTGTAAGCAATCTTACGAGTGTGTAGGCACTGCGGTAGGGTCGGCTCTAGCTAAATGAGAGAAGGATCAGTCACAGCAGTAGACTCGATAAGTCCCCCCAGGCACGCGACTTATCATTTTTGCGGCACAAAAACTGGGGGGGAGTAGCTGTGGGGACAATACTTGTATGAGGTAACAGGGGCTCGCACCCCTCAACAAGGCTGGCAATAATCGTCTTCAAAATGTTAAACAAATTTACACTGGTGGGTTTGTATGTTCGTACCTGTACGTACATACAGGTAAGATACATTGTACGGGCCGAGATTAATTACCTGATAACGATCTCGGTAATGTCACAGCCCGGTACCAAACGCGCTGCGTCGTTTCTTATCACCTCAACGGAGACAAGAAACGACGTAACGCATGACATAATTACGTACATGTACGTATGCATGTGTGTCTGTGTGCGTGTACCAAATCTTGTATATAAACTCTCAGAACCTGCTCAAAAATCACCAGTGTTCGCCGAGGATTTGGCTTTCCCATACTTAACCGTATGAAGTGGCAGAACACGCAAAATACTGTTGAAGATCTATTAGTGTGAATATCTCTCACAACAAGGTATTCCACAATCATTAAACAATATTCGTTATGACTGCATTTCCAATTTTTCTGTACAGGTTGTCAATTTTCACCTTCGTATGTCAAAAACTTTTAAACAACATAATAATATACAGGGTTATTTACGTTATAACCCACCATCTGTGCTCTGACCATAGGAAATTAACACTGTGGTGCATGACAAAATGAACAGGTAAGTAAGGTAAATTTATTACAATTTTTCATTTACATTGCACCAAATTTGAACGTAAAAACACGAATAAAATAACAAAATGCACAATTAGGGAATCGAGATGGTGTAACTAACAAGAAAAATGAGACACCTTTGGCATGGTTGCCAAGGTCTTCTGATTTCAATCGGTAAGATCATTTCTTGTGTGGTCACATGTTATCTGTGATTTACAAATATGGACCATATTCCACTGCAGAAAGACTCAGAAATGCGATAAGTGATTACTGACCAAAAATTATTGATTATCAATCAGCACTGATTGCCCAGGGTATTGCGTCATGGTTACTGGTGGTCATTCTGAACAATTTATTTGAAAATATTTGTTTTACTTATTAGTTACCTACATTATCTTGATTCCTTTATAACGTATTTTGTTAATTTATTATTTAAGTATTTCACTGTTAGATTTTGGTGTAATGTAAATGACAAATCATATCACATTTATGTTATTTATTCATTTTATCACGCATCACAATGTCAATTTCTTATGGTGCGTGATAATATGAATTACCATGTATATGTAGGCTATCTCATTCTTCAGATCAAATCTCTTCGTTCAAAATATTATTCATTGATGCGCAAATTTTTACATCATGATTCATGTTTCGATTAGTTTTACAAGTGATACAGATTTGCAGTTTATTTAGAACCAACAGGGAAATTAACACTCTCGCTGCCAGACAGGGTTTCACCAAAATCAGTGTAAAAAATTTTTTGAGCCAAAGTTTAAATCTCATTTATAAGGGTCTAGATAACATATATTTATCATTTTTTCATCATACCATCCTGTGTAAGGGAGGTTTTCACCCGTGTGCAATATAGTACACATGGCCTGAAGAGCTAAAAAGATACTTCCATCCATGAGCAATTTGGGTGGTAAATACAATATTAAGAAACTGATAAGACTTTTGGGAATGCCTCAACAATTGAGAAACAATCAATGTACGAAGCTGAAAAGGTACTTTTCATATGCTACTCTATAGCATTCTTGAAACACCCATCTTTTGTTACAATGTTGCCAAATTTCTCTGCTGTTCCAGAGTTAGATGTATTCAAGCCAGTAGAAACCGAAAATCACATTTATTTTAATGTAAACTGTGTTCTCTACAGCACACAGTCAAAAATATGTTGGTATGATCCGTGTGCAATACAGCACACACGGCGTGAATGGCAATTAGATTTGTGTGCACAGGTGCACACATGGCAGCGAGAGTGTTAAAAATATTCGCAATTTTTTTACTCAAATTGTTTGTAACTAAATATTTGTTGTTCGATTGTTTCCTCCCTAATATTTGATCTTCCAATGCTATTTTGGTGAAAGAATCCTGGATTTCACCTTGGTGGGTCTATATTGCATGGAATGGGAAGAGACATGCCCACTGAGCAACATCTTTTATGTTCACTCCCTTCGACCATATACATAATGGACTGCGCATACTGATAAAATTAACATTGACTTATAATTATGGAGACACCATGAAGGCGTACATTTCATTCAAAAGTTCTTTTTTTTAGAATTTATCAAATATCATACGTCAATTGATTAAATAATTTGGAGGAATTTTTATTGTCATTTTACAGAATAAGTGTTTTTAAAATTAAATAGCGTCATTTATTCCTTTTTAATATTTTTGTTTTAGTTTTTGGTAGAGTAAAATAATAAATAGCTATGTAAGTTAATTTCACTTTTTTGCCCCTTCAGTGAAATTCAAAAAAATTTGTCTCCTTTTTCATTCATTAAACTATTGCATTCAGTGCAGTGGCGACCTGTGGAAAAGCGCCAATCCTGAGTTTAGATCACGAATATATAGGTCACTCAAATTTTTCTGTTCACAATATACATATATATATATTTCCTCTTTTTGCTCATTTTGGCACATTTTGGGAGTCCGTTGAGCCTCCGCTGTTTAACCTATGGCAGTGAAACTTGCGGTGGTGTTAGAAACTCTTTTATGTGCCACACATTCGTGTTAAGATTTTTGAAATTCATCGGCTAGTTTCGGAGGAAGGAGTTCTCAAAATGTTGCAAATCCACCATGTTGTCATCACGATAAGTCCTGTAAATTAAAAGATTTTAGCTTGAAATTTTTATGGCAGAATTGGAGACTATTAGGGACTGGTTTTACAAAATTTGACACTTCTGGAAAATACACAATTACCGTGGTTGATGCGTGGCAGTGATATTGATAAGTATAATTTCCAAAATCTATACTGGCAGAGATTCCCTTACCATATTATTTGCGTTATTATTTTTTTTTTGTACTGTGTAACAGTAACTAAAATGGTATCTTATTCCCGTCATATTGTGATTGGTGGGAGGCAACTTTGACCATATACATAATGGGCTGCGCATACTGATAAAATGTTGAAGGTAAACAAATGAAACGTACATTCTATTCAAAAGTTCATTCCCTTATCAAACTGTACTTTTCACAATATTAAAAAATCAGAATTCTCAAATTGAACGTATTTTTAACCAGGTTTTCTTGTTTGAAATAAATTTAGTTATGGCTAAAATTTTGTAGTATTGAATAAGCTTTTTAGGTTGAAAATTAATTTACAAAAATCATGAAATTAACTTACAAAGCTATTTATTATTTTACTCTACCAAAAACTAAAACGAAAATATTAAAAAGGAATAAATGACGCTATTTAATTTTAAAAACACTTTTATTCTCTAAAATGACAATAAAAATTCCTCCAAATTATTTAATCAATTGATGTATGATGTTTGATAAATTCAAAAACAGAGAACTTTTGAATTAAATGTACGCCTTCATGGTGTCTCCATAATTATAAGCCAATGTTAATTTTATCAGTATGAGCAGTCCATTATATGGTCGAAGGGAGGCAACATAAAAGATGTTATGGGGTGTGTAAAATTTCATTAAAAATTTTTTTTTTTGGAATATTAGTACGAAAATTGTACAACATATTATAGTAGCTGTTACTGAAGCAAATAGCGATATCTTTATACTATGCGAGAATTGGACAAGTAATGAGAGGCTGAGAGGTTGAAAGATGTTGAACGTATTGCTAAAACATCACACCTACGAGGCTACTTCATTTGATGAGGATTCCCACATCACGGTAATATTCTCCATCTGGCGAGGTTTCGCTCGTCAAAATACCACTGTAAGTGTTGAGGGGATTTCTTGGCATGATATCATTATAAGGAATCCCTTGCGTACTACCATTGGAAGGTTAAACATGCGCAGAAGTTCGTGCTAAGTTAAGATTTTCGTAAATTTTATAATAATATGAATAGTAGGTTCAATTTAGCCACCGATAACGGTGAAAACGATGTGAGCAAGACCGAGACTAATACCAAGACTTGACTGTGAAACACCCACATCGAGATCAAGATTAGGAGAGTACTGATGCAAGACCCAAACTACTAAGGTCCTAGTATTGGTTCGATTTTTTAATCCCTCGAATGAGATGTCACAAACGAAACTCGGGAGCAATATTCTCAATTATCGCGTTTGTCAGTCTCACCGTCCCTTCAATTCTTACACCATTTTCTCAACTGAACCAATAAGTTTTGAGGCCTGGGTTTCGGCGAGTCTGGCCAACAGCAAACAGACTGGTAAAAACCAGCTACGAAGCACCCTGTAGGTACCTACCGTATAGATCTTCGGCGAAAATAAGCGTTATTTTCCCTTCCACGAAGTACAAAGTTCGATCATCATTATCCGTATCGCTAGTTTAATTACTCGTATTTTTTCGTTTCTCTTATCGCGTAATTATTAGTGGCACCGACGAGGGACCAACAGGGTGAGAGATATAAAATATGTACCGGAGAACCGATAAACAAGAAGAAGAACTCAATTTTCAATGGCTGTTTACGTTAAATGTGAAAAAAAATTAAAAGCTGGTACTACGCAGCTACACACCGAACCGATTTGTTCCACTGAATTTTCTTCGACAATCAACAATTTTTCAAGATAGGGAGTCGACTTCGAACTGATGTTTTTTGTATTTTTTTTTTTTTGTTGTTTCATTTTTTCGACAAGAGCGACTAAAAAGAATTGAGTGAAAAAAGCACATGACCGAATGTATGAAATTTCGTTCGGATTAAAATTACATTTTCATAATCGAAGCGTTTCCTTGTAGGCGCATATTTAGCGGTGGCGGTTGAAGTTCAACGCCCTTTTACGATGCGCAAATAATAACGTCGAAAAAATTTGTCGACATACACCAACGAGAGAGACGACTGCCAGTTCACCTTTTATTATATTATGCGTATATACTTAGTACATAAGTATAAGCACGTTAACGGCGCAAAACATAGGCGCAAATTAACGCACAGGGGTTGATGAGCCAGCGCCGCGACGAAAATAGTACATTACACACCAAGGTTCAAAAGTGAGTGTTTACATGCAAGAGAAAGGCACTCATACAGACGCTGTACATCTACATCCATATGTAAACGCTAAATGGGTAGAGGCAAGTTTACTTTTTATATCCATGTTTATGCTTAATCAGTGAAAAGTGCTATTTTCGAATTGCAAAATATCAGAGTAAACACTGCCCTTCTGATCATGTATTATAAAAAAAAAAAAAAAAATTAATCTAAAGTGGGCATTTTTCGAGGAGTGACAAAAGAGGGAATACCAATCAAGAGGAATAAGTAGGATACAATGAAATACGAGAGGAGTTTGAGGAAATTAATGTATGGTCTCACCTAACAATATGGTCTGGGTATTTCCAAAAAATTAATCATATTTAACACAGTACAGTTTACAAAATCTTTTCTTAACTTCCACCCAAGATGGGGATATGAAAGTAGCTATAGATGCTCCGCTTCCTTCTAGAAATCCAGAAAAAGTTATTACCACATTTAAACAAAATACAAAACTCCATCATTTTTTCCTTCGCCAGTATTTATCTCTCATAAACAGAATTTTGAGAAAATTCACTCTTTCACAATAATACTCGAGTTCAGTGGTTTCCAAACTGGAGGTATCGCCCCCTGGAGAAACAAGCGATCAGCTCAGGGTAAACGCAAACAAACGTAAGAAAATGCGTATTGCGATGACTATTTTAAAGAAAACTGTAACATCTTGAAGCCAGGAGGGAATCATGGGAGAAATGAGAGGCTAGGCAGGCGAAGATGGTACGACAGGAAAAGGAGATTCCATTAAAAAGTAGTTAGGAACCACTGCTCTCGTCAGAACGCAAAAAATAAGAAACAGTAAAAAATTTATCTAAAATAATTTAAGAATAAAAATATGAAAACATAAAAAAATGGAGAAAACCAACAACAATTTAAGGACTTCTTTTTTAACAATAGTCATAAAGCAACCAGTTAAGTCAATCAATTGGCTGATAAAAAATCAACTTGATCTCACTATCAGAATGAATGACTCATGACATATCATTGAATTTAAATTCTACGATACTTATTGCTGTAATAAACAAGCGACTCTCTATGTTCGAATTACATTCAAACCAACATGGAAGGTGTGACGACGATGAGGAGGGAGGGTAGAAATTGACTTTTGCCTTGGGTTCTTTCTACGTGGTATAGAAGATCATGTAGGTCCCAGCACAAACATCCATCATAAAGTCAATTTTTACAGCAAATTTTGTAGTTTTCTAAGAAAACCTGCTAATAAGAAATATTTATCCATTCACCAGATTAGTTCCAGGTCTTTGCGGCATGTACCTATGTATTATGATAAGGTAACTGACTTCATAGATAATACATTCATGCAACAGAAACTCAAAAGAACGAGGCGTATAAGGCAAAAGGATCTGTATAGGTAATTAAGGAGCTTTACACAGGTCTACTATCACGTAGTCACACCAGCGTTTTGTCAAAATGTGCTAAGAGTTTCGCAATTTTTTCGAAACAGAACAGGTAAATCTTACATCTAGTCAAGAACGTACGCAGTTATTTGAAAAGAAAAATTCCTCGATTTCTTAGTTAGGAGATTTAATGACGACAACGAAGCTGTTTCTTATGGCACTCGCGGTCAAGAATAGTTGCAATTTTGTTATAGTTT
This sequence comes from Ericerus pela, assembly GCA_011428145.1. Classification (NCBI taxonomy): domain Eukaryota; kingdom Metazoa; phylum Arthropoda; class Insecta; order Hemiptera; family Coccidae; genus Ericerus; species Ericerus pela. The sequence continues at coordinate 369,621 of WOFM01001393.1, read as the reverse complement.
CCTACACCAAGTGACCAACTCAACAGTTAATGTGAGAGTTGTGAAGCATAGTAAAACGAGTGATTAAGCTGATAAGACATCCATGTTGAAAAAAATCATAATTTTCGAAGCTCACAACATTTGCAACACTAACTGTCGAACGTCAGATAACAACAGACTACAATACTAATCGGAACATTTTTGTCTAACTTGCATCACAACTTTTCACAGCAAATGGGTACAAAAATCCCACCCTTTTTCTTTACATAAAGAGAAAAAATTTTTCTTCTTTCGTCCCGCTAAGAGACCATAAATTAAAAATATGCAACAGCGTGCGAAAAAATAAAAAACAAAAAATGTTCAAAAGACCTCCCAAGTGATTATTATTTATCTGTTTCACAATAATATTATCTATACAGTGATAATCACGCACAAAACCCAAACGAAAAAAGAAGTTATTTCCGCCAAATCAACAGAAAAGACAAATTTTCAAACACACAAACAGGTCGAAGATATCTCTCACAACGACCTCGTATTTCACGCATGCACATGTGATGCGAATTAATTTCGCCAATGAAAAATAAAATTTTGAAAAGACGATTTTGATTAAAAACACATCTAATGAACGAATTGATGTGAAGTATAAAACCGATCTATTCGAAATTGAAGCGACAAAGGCATAAAATACACCTGGCAGAAGGAGAAAGTTTTTAAAGGAAAGAACTACCCATCCGAGTGAAGCACGTTAAACCAGATGCGTTGACATCGATCACAGGCTATATAAAACAGTGATTCAGCCACGAATCGTACCTAAAATTAATGAAAAGCCTTTCAAGACGTACAAATTTTGTATCATACTAAGGATTTCAACAAATAGTCGAAAATCCGTTTCTACAATGGAAAAAAAATGGCACGCACTCAATTTCTTGTAATTTTCTGTCGCCGAATAAAATTAAACCATGCGTTTGAAAGGAAAAAATTTCTTATCAACTAAACTAAACGATGGGTTATCTCAGATAAGACAATGAATCAGAAGTTGGGACAGTTAAAATCCATTCATCTGTCATTTTGCGAATTGTAGCCTCCGTACACCACTCGGCGATTTAGATAACAATTTCAACGATACATTTCTTGGGGCACATCTTTCTGCATCCCATTAATCATACAAAGCTATGAAACAATTTTATCAGTCTTTGATTATTATCTGTCACAAAGTACACTCCAGCTATGCATTTGTAAATACCACGCTGCCACATCATATGTAAGAGTCTGAACCTCATCACAATCGTGCGAGTTATTCGCCAACATCTTTTAATTTTAAAACTTAGAAATTTTTAGCTGTAGGTAGCTCTAACTACACAGGGTTCATGGAACAAAATGTGGTTTGTGTGTGGGGCAACCAAATTCTTACTTGGTACCAGTAGCCTGCCGGTTTACTATTTAACCATACATGAAATGTAATGGGGAAACTGTCCTGATGCAAGGCGGTACCATATATGGACTGTGACATCCACTGTATCAGAGAGTACATAATAATACTTACATTCTCACCTTCCCATTTGACATCTACATGAATATGTAGATGTGTGTTGTCTGTATGAGTGCATATAGACAACGTATTTTTGTTTAAAATGCAATGCACTAATTTGGGTCACATACTAGGTTTGCAACCCATCTGTTGATGCAGGGCCAAAGCCTGAATGAAAGAGGTAAGGGAAATATATTCAAAGCCACTCCCCACTAGTTTTTTCATTTAGGAAAAACTATGTCCAGTCATCACCGTAAACATTGGGGGATGTTGGACTGATGATTGTCTTGTAGAGTTACATCCTCTATGTGGTCTCATTTCTCTAAAGAGGATATTGTGGAGAGCTTAGCCCAAGGTGAAGTCAGTAAAAGTTTGTGTATGATAGTTCAGGAGCCTCTGCTGGTTATAATTTGCATGGAAACATGTGCTTCTTTTTTTATTTTAGTGCTTATTTGTCTGGTTGTGATTACGAGAATTCAAATGTGGGACAGAATTCCTTTGTTGGATAAAAGGTGTAATATTATTTTCCAGTCGATGGACAGTGATTTTGGAGTGAGAGGGCTGAAAGCTCCTATAAGGGTCCACATCTATAGGGGTAATCACGGATCATGATGCATCCGAGGTTATCTTGCCAATAGGATTGTGGCCAAGAAGAGATTTAGTCATTTCATTAATGCTCAAATTGTCTTTGAGTCTTGGATTGGATGAACTAGCAAGATTACTTGCCAGTTTGAATAGTTGGGTGAGCATCTGGTCATATTCCCTATTACACTGTTCCTGATCCTCTGCAAGGAGGGCTTCCTTACATTTGAGCAATGGTTTAGAGTTGTTGATGGAAGACATGACTTTTTTGAAAAAATGAGTGAAAAAATGAATTGCAAAAGTATTTAAACCAATGTCAATTAAGACAAGAAGTATGGGATAACTCAAAAGCAAATTTAGCATAGAAAATGATGGGCAAATTGAACAGAAATGATAGAATTTAATACGATGTGTTGGGATACGATTCCCTCACTACCTCACGAACACATAACTGTACATTAACCGACACTGCGTGTAACCAATAACATTTATTCTTTTTACATGTAGCGACACTGATCGCCAGCATAATATTTTTTCCGCCACTGCTCGACGGAGAATGTTCTCCGCTCGTCAGTCGTTGTACTAAAGTCGTAAATAAACCTTTTTATTGATAAATGTCCGTGCTTCATTTTCGTTGGATGAAAAGATCGAAACTCACCTCAACATGGTAGCCAGAGCTGCGGACCAACGGAAATAAGTACGAAAAATAAAAAGTGCGTTCATAATAATCGTGAATTTAATCGAAGAAGTGAAAGTTTATGTGTCATGAAATAGTAAAAGTTCGTATTGTGTAAAACCTCCGCGCAAAGTGGATGGAAAATTAAAAGTTCGCAAGTACAAAGTTCGTGTCCAGTGATCGAAGGAAGCATCCTGGAAGAACCGAAAAGCGGTGTATTAAATGAATAAAAGGTAAAAAATAAAATTGATGAAAACTTCAGTGAAATCGTGGGCACCGAGTAAAACGTCGAAGTCGAGAGTTTGGTGCAAGCAGATCAGGTACGAAAGGACCCTGTGGTTTGGAAAACCGGCTTGCAGAGTCAAAAACGGCTGGCAACTGTTCGTGCTGTGTTCCGGAGAGGAAGTCTAGATCAAAAAGTCGAAAGTCTGAAAGCTGCAGAGTCAGTAGTCGAAGTCAACACCGGAGCAGAGGACCCAGGAAACAGAAAATTACGAAAACCGAATAAAGATAAGTAAAAATTTAGAATAATTAATTAATAATCGGTGTGATTTTTGCCTCAAAATTAACTATAAATGTTTGAAAATTCATTAAAGTAAAGTAAAAAAGTTCGAAATATTTTCCTGTTGACTCTCAACCAAAATTAGAGGAAAGTTGAAACCTGAAAGATTCATTGGTAACTTTCAGACTTTATCTCGTTGGTCGAAATTGGTCGAAATAGGAAAATATTTAGTGAAAAAGACACACTTTGAACAACAATAGAAAATTATTAAACATCATTGGTTTTGAGTGACAGTTTATTCCTGTCCGAAATCTGTATAGAGCTTTTCAAATTGACAATAGATAACGAATTATTTTCCTTTCAGCTTCAACCTCTTGTATTTCTGTTGAATAATTTTTGCATTGAAAACTAATCTACGTTTTAACCTGTTCAACAGAATTACTTTTCGATCCGGAACAAGACCAAAAGACTTAGAATATTTCGAATTAAAGACATTTTGGCGACAAAAGTAAAAGAGAACCCCTGAATTAAAGACAGATTGAAAACAACGGCGGAGAGATCGACTCATCGTCAGCGGCAGATTTCGTGAGAACTAATATAAAAAACGTTTATTAATTATTAAGATTTATGAAATAATATTTTGACTTGCATTCCCGATCGAGCGGTTGAGACCGTGTTTGCATAATCGTGCGGTTAAGACCGTGTTACCCCCTAGAATTAAGCTCTCGTGTTTCTGAGGTAGGGAAAATAAGCCCCGATAATAATAATTGAACAAGATGTCACGATTTGACACAAAGAAGGTCTTCGATGGTAGAAATTATGACGCTTGGAGGACCATGATGGTCTCCACACTTTACGCAGAGGGGTTGTACCCGATAATGCATGATACAGAAACGGAAGTACTTTTTTTGGGATTAGAGTTAAATAATTTTTTAAACCCTGAGTCTAGTAATGCCAACCCAACAACTCGAATGACATATTTCCGAAATCAGGAAAAGGGAAAGGCACTCATATACCAAGGTTTGAATAACGAATTAATAGAGAGAGTAAAGGACCTCAAAACAATAAACCAAATTTTGAAAGTACTGGACGAGAGATATAAAAGTTGCACTCAGGTCACGTACATCAACGCGAAACAAACTTTCCAAAGACTAAAATTTTATAGCGATGGGAACATGAGAAGTTATCTAGATGTTTTTTCGAGAGCAGCGCAAAAAATAAGGGATTGCGGGAAAAATTTGGACAGACAGGAGGAAATAGAACTTCTAATCTCCCTAAATATGGACTACGATATGACCAGGCTGGAGTTTAATACGCTAAGCCAGGACCAGAAAACAATCGAGACACTCCATGCCATGTTAATTGAGAGATCGGATAGGCTTTATGACGAAAAAAAGTCAAAAAATAATAATAATAATAAATTCCGTAACTTTACAAATAATCAAAAAAACCAAAGATTTCCATATGGAGGAAGTTACAACAGATATAACCACACAAATAGAAGTCAAAATTCAGATCAGGGAAATGTAAAATATAATAATAATCAACAGAAAGAAATATCACAAAATAATAATAGTTACAAAAATAAAAAATATGAAAACAGTCAAAATCATAACACTTTGCCAAGTTCAAATACGATAGTCTGTTTTAAGTGCCATGGCAAAGGGCACATAGCCAAAGTATGTCCGTCAAATAAAGAGGGTGCAATACCCAAAATAAATTGGATGGTCCTGCACAGAACACAAGATACGGACGAAATAACACCAATAATAATAATAACAAAAATAAAAAAGAAAATGACGTTCAATGGTCAATGATGATCAGATACAGAAATCAGGAATCTAATAATAATAATAAATTAATAAATCTAATAACGTCAAATGACACAAAAAAAGAGTCAGATTCGAATTACATTCCCTTAACTAAAAGAATAATGCTAGACGGTGGAGCTGTTGCCCATGTAATATCAGACCTGTCAAAGCTGTCCAACCCAACAATGCTCGAAAAACCAATTGAATTAGAATGTGCCATCCAAGATACTCTCTTAATAGCAACCCATATAGGGACCATGTTCATTAGAGTAGAAAACTCCGAACGAGAACAAAAAGTAATAAGACTAAAAAATGTACACTATGTCCCATCATTGAACGTAGACCTGATGTCAGGAATAAAAATAACCGAAAATAGGGCATTGGGAATAGACCAAAATTTCTCGGCGGCACATATATATGTCAGAGGAACAAATGAAGTACTCTTCTCAGCCCCAAAAATAAAGGGGGTATACATGGTCAAATACGAGATAGTGCCGGAATCCACAGTCAACTTAATAGAGAACGAAGATGAAATAAATAGAATATGTCCTTATAAAAACGAATCAAATAAATTGGCATGTATGCCCAACATAAATTCCCAAGACGAATGGATGGAATACGAAATAGAAGAGGAAATAATTGAGGAAAGTCAGGAGGAAAGTGAGGACAATAAAGAAAACGAAACTAATAATGTCGAAAACAATAATATAATAATAAGTCAAAATAATAACAAAAGGAGTAACCAAACCCAAAATAGGGAAACCAACGAGGAGAATGAAGAAACGGATGAGGACATAAATACAAAAAATAATAATAATGCAGTAGATTATGAAACTGCAAATAATAATCAAGAATCAACCGAAAGTAAAGGGGAGATAAAAATAGAGAAAAATATGATATGGCACAGGAGATTGGGACATCTTTCGGGAAAGAACTTAAAGTCTTTAACCAAAGTATCGAGAGGTATTCCTAACGGAATAACATTCCGAGATGATGAGTTCAGTTTGTGCGAGATATGCGTAAAGGCAAATTCAAAGAGACTAGGGCACAATAGTATAAGATCTCGTCCTGATAGGAAACTGGAACTCATTTCATCGGATACAATGGGCCCCTTTTCACCGGGTATATATGGTGAGAAGTATGTATTGATATTTGTAGACCACGCCACGAAATACACCTTCGTCTCCACCATAGAAAAAAAATCAATGGTGTGTGAGGAATTCAAAAAACTATACATGAAACTCAAATCAAAATTTCCGGATTATCCTATTGCCACACTAAGATGTGACAATGCAAAAGAATATTTAGATTCACATATGAAAACATTTTGTGAGGAAAACGGCGTAAGTCTCGAGCCTGTGGTTCCGTATTCACCAGAGCTAAATGCAATGGCTGAAAGACAGAACCAAACAATAATGGCTAGAACTAGAGCTATGCTGTTTGACTCCGAATTGGATTTTAAATTTTGGTCACTGGCAGTCCTGACGGCGGTATATGTCATAAATAGGAGCCCAACAAGGGCAAACAAAGAAAATAAAACCCCTTTCGAAATGCTTTACGGCATAAAGCCGGACCTATCAAACATGAGAGTTTTCGGGTCTCTGGCCTATAGACATATTCCTATGGAAGTTCGCCAACAACAAGCCACAAAAAATAAAAAGAAGAAAACAAATCCCGAACATCCGAAACTCACACAAAGGGCAGACAAGGGGTATTTGTGGGATACACAAGTAGTGGTTACTGCATAAGAGACCCAATAAATGACAAATCACACGTGACTTGTGATGTCAGATTCGATGAAATGAGGAACATAATAAACATCGATAGAACGAATAATAATATAACAGAAAAACCCCTAATACTAAACGTATGTAAACAAAGAAACAGGTATTATATAGAGGACCACATCCCTCAAAAATGGGAGGATGTGGAAAACAACCAATTTAAAACAGATTGGCAAAAAGCCATCACAGACGAGATGAAATCTATGTCTGATATGGGTGTGTGGGAGGTCGTTCCCAAGGAAAAAAATGTGAGATTGGTAGATACCAAGTGGTGCTTCACCACAAAACCCGATAACCAAGGCATCCACAGGCCAAAAGCTAGATTGGTTGCAAGGGGTTTTAAGGACCTAACTCATTACTCGTTAACTGAAACGTACGCCCCGGTGATACAGTATTGGCTTATAAGATGGACATTATCCATCACAAATAAATATAACTTAAACATCACACAATTTGACATAAAAACGGCTTTTCTTAATTCAGAAACAAAGTACCCTATATACATATCTAATCCAAAAGGGTGCCAACTAGGGGAAAATAATTGCTTAAGACTGATTAAGTCAATATATGGACTAAAGACGTCTTCGAAAAGTTGGTACGACTTACTAAATTCGACTATAGTACAAGCTGGATTTCTTCAATCGAAAATAGACAGATGTTTATACATAAAGCAAAATAGCAATGGTGCAATGGCATTTCTAATAGTATACGTGGATGACATGTTGTTGGCTAGCAACCACGACGAGTGGACACGGGACTTAATAGATGCTTTTAATAAAAACTTTACATTGAAAACAGAAATGAATCCAACTTTTTTTGTCGGTTTTGAAATAAGTCGAGACATCCCGAGGAAGCAGATAACATTAACACAACATAGGTACATAGATAAAATTTTACGTAAATTTGGTATGACGGAGTGTAATCCGACAACCACACCTATGGAAACAGGCCTCAAAATAAGTAAGCCAACTAATGGTACGGATGACACCGAATATAGGGCAATGATAGGGAATTTGCTATATGTAGCGAGACTGACCCGCCCGGACATTGCATTCGCCGTCAATTATTTGTCACGTTTTCAAAAATCCTCTAACAGCGAAACTAAAAATTATGTCCGCCGCATCATTAGATACCTTAAAACAACAAGGGAATTCTCTCTTGTGTTTCACTCTGACCAAACTCAAATTAAAGCATTTGTCGATGCGTCGTATGCACCCGACGTAGACGACTCACCCATAAACATAGAAAACTTGGAGAAAGGGTGCTCCACTACAGGCTATATGATTTTCGCAAACGGAGACTTGTTAAACTGGGCCGTTCACCGGCAAAATCTAGTTGCAACCTCGTCAACTGCAGCTGAACTAATTGCGTTGAATGACGCACTTGACGACATATACGTGATCTGGAGACTCACTGAGAGCGTTTTTTCTGTAACCGACTCAGTGCAGGTGTACGAGGATAATATATCCGCATCACGCATTGCATCTGGGGGAGGCCAGAAACGCTCCAGGTCTTTAGCGATCAAGTGTTACGCAGTTTTGGAAGCATTCCAAAATAAATTGATTACGTTCAACGATATTAGGTCGTCCGATCAAGTTGCAGATATTTTAACGAAGGCACTTGATCGGAAAACGTACCAAAATATTGTCACGAAGATACTCCGAACAAGTCAACCTTTCGGCCAATAGTCTTAATTGACTCAACCCGCAAAATTTTTTGTTTTTGGTTTTGGACTGCGGATGGGCGTCGGTCTTTTAGCGCCTATCGTAAACCGAGCGGTCCATATGTTGTTTCACCACTCATTTCACAATTTTTCAATAGGTTCCCCGTCGCTGCTCTGCCTCTCTTATTGGCATCAGCATTCCCTAATATATACCATTGATTCCAACAATAGCAAATTTATATGAAAATACACAATTAATTATAAGGATATATACATATATACATAATAATATTATCTCCACACAGCTGACGATGAGGAGACATTGATCTCTCCGACGTGTTTTTTTTTATATATATACGTTAAGTCGAAAAATCACACAATATTTATAAGATGTGACACTAGAACATAAGGTTCAACATATACCTCATGTTAATATTTACACGATTTATTTAAGATATGAACGCATAAACATTTATTAGACAATAACATACTAGTCAACGACACACAAATTTTTTTTAATAATTCTAATTTCTTTTTACCATTTTAATAGCAACTTTATGTGACAATTACATGTAATAATTCTGACTGCTTTTGCTTATTTCTTATTTATATTTTTGTTGTTTAATACATGCAATATGTAACACCTATTCGTTTATATGTCCGTTCGTCCGTTTTGAATCGCAGGGGGGTGTTGGGATACGATTCCCTCACTACCTCACGAACACATAACTGTACATTAACCGACACTGCGTGTAACCAATAACATTTATTCTTTTTACATGTGGCGACACTGATCGCCAGCATAATATTTTTTCCGCCACTGCTCGACGGAGAATGTTCTCCGCTCGTCAGTCGTTGTACTAAAGTCGTAAATAAACCTTTTTATTGATAAATGTCCGTGCTTCATTTTCGTTGGATGAAAAGATCGAAACTCACCTCAACACGATGTAGCTCAGAGCGCAATTGACAAACAAATGATTTGTGATGCACTTTTGTATGTTCAATTAGATATGATTTTGTCATCGAGCTTATCATTTTCAGTTTCTACATAATGGATTAGTACATTCAACTATTAGATATAAATCTCGAGGTGATGAGTTTGGTTGTACTCCTACCATATATGGACTATAACATGCATTGTATCAGTGAGTATGTAATATTTATATATTCACCTTCCCATTTGATATCTACATGCATATTTAGATGTGTGTCATCTGTATGGCTGCATATAGACGAGGTATTTTTGTTTAAAGTGCAATGCACTAATAATCTGAGTCATGAATTAAGTCTGCAACCTGTCTGTTGAACCAGGACCAACCTCTGAATGGAGGAGGTGAGGGAAATGTCCCCACAGTAACATTTCTGATTTGTCCTGCACTTTTTACTTTTATCAGATTAAGATCAGGTAGGACTAGCGAGTAAATCTTCATAAATCTTCCATTACAAATGTACCCAGCTGGCTGATTTTGGAAATTCCAGGATTTTTGCAGTGAGCCGTATAAGCTCCTCTCCCTTTATACAAATTTTGGGGACATAATGTAAGTATATACATACAAATGTTTCTGCCTATATCCTCGTTCTATTTTTACACACTTTCTAAAAGCTTATTCCTTCCTAATATTCTGTACTGTATTTCCCATTAACTTACAAAGGCTTTGCCTACAAGCAACAGATTTCGAGGGTGGAAAATTTTTCAATTTTTTTATTAAATCCCAAAGAAAATATAATTCTTACATTACCATCTTACTGATGTTTAAATTCAGCAGTGACAAACTTTGTAGAGCCTACAGATGGCAAAAATCCTAATCCAGCACTACTAATATTTGCCGGCGATAAATTCACTTGAACTGACAACCAAAGAATCAGGATTGATCTAGGGGGAAGGGAAAATTTAACTGGAATGCCACCGATGATTTGTGCATCTATTTTTTTATCTAAACATCATCCAGCCAAACCAGGAAGCAATACTCAAACCTGTGCCATAGGAAAGATTTTCAGAGCATCCATTTCTGATTTCCATTCCTAGTCTACCAGCTACCAGTTACAATGGTTAGTGTACCTTTCTGTACATGAACAGTCTTTTTCCGGTTCTGTTTGTACCTCAGAGTCGGATTAAGAATAACCTCGAATTCGAGGGCTTTTGGTATTATGTTCAAAGAAATTAAGACAGTGACATCTATTTGTACCAGTGCCGAGGATACTCTAGAGGAAAAGATTCAGATTGAGAGAGATAGACTTCATAGACTGTATGCTATCTTTGTAAAAGAATCGAGATCTGCGGCAGAGGGCATTCGAAAATATAAGGACCTACAGTCATCTTAATCTCAGTTAATTACTATAATATCAACAGTACGTTTTCTGATTGGCTGAATTCGAGGTTTAAATTGGTTTAATATCGATTCTGGGACACTGTTCGTTTTTTCATAAAATTAAGTTTTAGTTATGAGCAGTTTAAAATGAGCCATTATGATACAATAACGAGGTCATTTGAGAAAAGTGTAATAAAATTACATTCTTCCAATGGAAAGTCATGAGAAAATTAGACTAAATAGAAGGATTGAATGATCTTCTTTTTTTCTCAGAACAGGACTTAGAAGCCACTCCCTTTTACCATTCCCGACAAAAAATTCTCAACTCCGTCTTAGTCATAACACTTCCACTATTTTTGCTGCTTGAGCTGAACTTAAATTCTGCAAATTATTCAAGTAACAAGATTGCGAACAATATAACTTGTTTACACTGCCGTATATTGCTATATAGCTGTTGTGTAACAGATGGAAGGGAAGAGGAGTCAAAAAATTATTTTGCCCCTTCTCGGTTTTACAAAAAATAAAAAAAATATTAATTGCTATTTTGTTTTGGCACCGGGGGAAGATGTTGAACTCGAAAAGCCCTCCCATATAAAAGGCCGTGTTTGTTCATATTTTCTCTTAAGTTTAATATTTGGTTTTGATTTGGCATAGTTGAGTTTTAATTTTGGTTTCACCAAGTTAATTTTGATCCTGGTCTTAATCTTCCAAGAAACTAAAGATTGAGGCAAATTTTTTTAACCACTATATCCTAAACAATAATACGAGCAATAACTGTATGCATGTACGCATGTACGCATGTACGTATGTACGTATGTACGTATGTGGGTATGTATGTCTGTATGTAACCGCGTTCTGAAGAACTAGACCAACAATGTTACTGAAATTTACAGGAAAGGGGTTTTTGGGAACGAAAACCCAAGTTTGAGAAAATTCCTTGAACAGAAGTATATTTATCAGTGTAACATGCTATAACAACAAATGATGAAAAATTCGTCTGGGTAAAAGTAAAGGATAGGTAAGGTTTTATCAGCGAGTTTTGCTAGGCCTAGGCTGCGTATGATTGTTATGATTTATGACTAATGAAGTAATGAATTTAATAATGCAATCTTAATTTTAATTTCGAGATATGTTAAAAAAATATACTTCCGAAATTCCTCAGCTTGAATTAAATTAATAAAATTTTTTCTAATTTCCACATCCGAGCAGAGCTCGGTGAATTAGTTACTTAATGTAATGTAGTAAACTGGATAACCACTCTTAACTCCCAGTTTTTTTTATACTCCTCAAAAAATCAGATCTACATGAAAAGCTTACGAATACAAAAAATAAAACCGCTCACACATAAGATGTTCGAGATTATTTCCATCGGTTACAATGTATGATATTAAGTTTATAATTTATCCTAGGAGCGCCAATGAAAAACATAAATTTTTCACCTTTATTTTAGCAAGATTTTTTCAAATTTGGCGATACGTAAAAACATTTCTATTTTTCAGTCTGTGTTTCTCCTTCAATAATGTTCGGGCAGCACTAACAGGTGCGGACATTAATTTTCAATCGTTTAAAAAGTCACCCACTTTTGGGTCAATTTATAATTTTTCGCATTCGAACCGCTCTCTTCCTCTGCTTCATTTCACTCGGGTATCGGGATGAGCGAAATAAAAAAAGAAGAAAAGCAACTAAAGCAAGTTCAATACACTAAATCACCTTTCGAATCGGCTACAAGCTAGAAGAGCAGTAACCGCCTCAAAATACAAGTGGTCATTTCCGCACACCTGGATTATACAAACTCATTAAAAAAGAAAAAAAAAGGAAGTTATCCGAATGGATGTGCCACGCCAGCAAGTAGGTCTTAAAATATTTTACAATGTAAAAATTGATCGATAAACCAATGTTGAAAATATATTATTCTCGTATTTTTCCATGAAACATTCATGATGAAGTAGGTACCTCATAATATTGTGCACGAGGTTACAAACTGTGAACCATACGTATAACATACTAATGTTCTGTATAAGTCGTACATAATTAAATACTGTACAGTGTATATTATACATATAGGTACAATACAAAAATAAAGGATGTCATATTTTTTCTACTTTATCTATTCGAACTGTCTGATAATGAAATCAGAATGTGTTAGCAGACGGTAGCATAAGGGCATAATATGCTTCTCGAGCTTCGCATTTAATAAATGTAATTAATTGCGACGTTGCCGCACCAATGCCTCGTTAATTGGTATGTGAAAAATTGTTATTATTATTTTTTGATTGATTTTCTAATCTTTCGAAAAGAAAGAGAACGCAAGCAAATTATCAGTACGTCTTTACGGATAAGTTCAATGTATACGTGTGTATTTTTTTTAAATTTTTCTTCATTTATCGAAATATAACGGTGGTTTAACAAAGAAGGTTAACAAAAAATTGATTTTTAGCAGTGGCGCACCCAAAGCGGACTTTTTGGAGGTCAACCTAACCTCCCCTGGCTCAGCTAATTTTTAGGCCCTTTAATAACAGTGAGGGTGAAATGGATGCACAGCCGGGTCCACATGTAGATAATCTAACGATTAATATACAAAGTGATGGAAGGCGAACTTGCCTGACGTTTAGATCAGTCAACAGACTTATCCATTCACTCCTGATTTTTTATTCTCATGAGTAAAAATTGAAAAACTATAAATTCATAAATATTCACAGAAAATTCGTCACCTTAATATTTAACCAACAGCCATCGGACGAATGCTACATGTAGAGGTGGATACAAGTACACCAGGTAAACCAATCATGTACTTGAGGCAACATGAGTCGTTTTGCTGAACACAATTTGAATATGATCCAAACAACCCTCATTGATTTTTATAACCTGCTTGTGTTCGTCAAAAAACCAAAAAAGTTGTACAGAAACGAACATACTTCGAATGCTTGTCTCCTAGTCGCGAACAGATCTCAAGTAAAGGAAAATGTTACTTTACATGTTATACTACGCACGTTTCGTTCACCTGATGTGTACGCACCTTAAAATGCTTGCAACACCGTCCAACTGAAAGATTTGCATCACAAGTCAGGTTACATTAAACCTGATATTTGATCGTCTGGACTCGGCTTACAGAGTGCTTAAAAGAAGTGATAGGCTTACAGGGGCTTACACCAGTTTTTCAGAAAACTCAAAATGAACAAAAATGTTCACGATCAATCATAGGCTAGAGTTAATCGCAGATATTTAAGCCAGTAATTGGTAATGTTAAGACAATAAAATTGTTTCAGAACACGCGATGTTTTCAAAATGTTTAAAATCAATTATTTCATAAACTATGTGAGACAGAGAAATGGGATTAGAATGATCAGAAACTGAGTATCATGCAAACCACAAAAATAATAATGAGTTCCGAATAGTTGTAAGTACTTTCAAGCAAACTAATACACTTTTTTGGATTCAATTTGGTCATAAATTTTAATAGGGAGGATATATTTTTCCTTGTAATTTCAGAACAAATGAAGTTAGAAAAATGGAAGTTGGATGAATAAAAAGAACACAATTCAAAAAAAAAAAAAATCGCATCCGTGGATTGAATAGTTGGATCTTCACAGAGAATCAAAGTCAGTAACTATAAAAGTATTCATAATTAATGTGGCGTTAGAACAATACACATTGGCACAGTTCTTTCGTTACTAACATAGGCTCTCGTAGCCCATGTGGTACGGAGATGAGTTTTGGTGTCAAGCGAAAAGCGCAGGTAATGCGAGCTCCAATCCTCGGACCGGCGAAGCTTGCAACTGGTAATCTTAGACGTGAGACAGGGAAGTGCACTAATGGTGCTCTCTCTCAAAAACACGCTTGCCAGTGTTAGTTCCACTACTCACCACCCCTAGATGTTGAGAGCATTGAGCGTGGATAACTGAAGTAACGAATAAGACAAGCATGAATGTTTGGAGGAAGCATCCCTCACTCCTTTAGCATACATACAGAAGAGAGGCACTCTGGTCTATTTGGATTTCATCCACTATCAAATTGAATAACACACCGCTATACTGGGGAACGGGAAAGGGTGGTATGGCACTCCAGTAACAGATATCACCACAATTCGCTCGTCACCAACATAGGCTCTTACCGCCTACGGTGTGGACTGAGAAGTGTATGTGATGTTTGTTCGAACACCAGACTGGCGCATCGTACAATAAGTAATTTCTAATGTCTTGCTGAAACATTTAGCGACTGAGATGTTCAAATATTTAGGCCTATCGTAGCTATGCTCAATTTGAGCCAAAGTTCTAGCTTTTCCTCTAGTTATGTTGAAAATGAATCTTCACTGTTCAGGTTTGAATCTGAAAAGACCTATAGGCCTAATTTTTAAAAATTGCCGAACTTCCTCACCTAACTCGATGATGAGATTCTGATCAAAAGTTATCTTCTAAAGGTACGATCATGTTTGTATCACATGCCCTTCTCATCAAAATTATTATTCTAATTGTAATTGTTATACTGGTTAATTTTTCGACTTTTGTTCATTCAACAATATCACAGAACTAAGAATTTAAGGTTAAAATGTAAACTCACTTTTATAAAAACCCGTTGAGAACAAATAACTTTTGGTTCAACTCATGTAAAACACTGTTACTGTAAATAATTACTTTCACGTTTTGATTATTTAACTCATCCTTTACATTACAGCGAATGAGAATTTGAGGCTCAGCAAGACATTAAAATAACTTAATTCACTTTAAGACCACTGACTTTAATTCTTTGTAAAAATTAAACCTCTTTCTTTTTTCTTTTTTTTTTAAACTATCAATCTTTGTAATGGGCTCATTTATATCCCTTTTCCATATTTTCAATTTCATTCTGCCAGAATTAATGAAGTAAAATAAAAACTGTTTCTTGGTGCTTTCTCAAAATCGAAAAAGTCAACTCGGTTACAATGGAAAAGTAGTTTTCAGTAAAAAGTGCAAAGCCATTCTCTAAGACAATTACAAACACCCTTGCTTCACGCTTTGATAAGAAAGCTCTGGCTTTTGCTTCTACATACAATATGGAAGATCAAAAGTGAACAAGTTGGTCGAGTACGTAAAAAATTCCACGGTTTTTTTAAGCATTTTCGCCCACAGGTTGATGGAAATAAGTTAGTTTTCCAAAACAATTTATTTCTTACGGTATATGCATTTATTTTTCTTCTTCGTTATGGTCAGCTTACAATCTCTATATATTCATGCAATGAATAATCTCCCCCATTTGATCGGGATCCATCGTACGAGAACATATAGTTTTTAACTAATGAACCTCGAGATAATTCGGCGATAACATTGAAACCTTTTAAGAAATTAAAGACACATTGAAAGAAAAGAAAAATGTGAAAGAAAAAAAAAGGCTGACAAGCAGACCATATTGATTTCGACTGTACATCCATACACAGTTGAATTTTTTTTTTGTCGCGTTATCTATACCAGATAACCAGGATCCTATTTTTTAATGTTCCCTTTTTTTACTTTCTCTTTACCCCTTCTCTTTCGTTAATCTTGAACAAGCGATTTTTAAAAATTGATATAAACAGTACGTTATCAACTATCAAGTAATATAAAAATATTAAAGTAAAGAATGGTGAAGAAAAAGAAATCAAAACTGATAAATTTTTCCAATTAGAAACGATAAGTATTATTATTTTTATTGTTTCTACTGCTTCATTTTTGAGAAAATACGAACAAAAAAACAAACGATACCTAATTAACAAATTTAGACATTTTTCTCAGATGAGGTAATTTAAACTTATCGCTATCATTTCCTCACTTTTTTCCACCTATTTTTATTTATTCATTATTTTTACGTACTCCCGAGTTTCTTCTAGGTTTAGTTGGGCTAACCGATTCCACCATTAAGTCAGATAACGTTCGCCAACTATAACAGAGTCCATATCGGTATTATAATATTACCCAAATCATATTCGAATAAGCTCTCGGCAGGCACAACAGAGCAAGTAAAGGTAGATGAGTTCATTTCACATACACAGGTTGTACCAACATGAAGACAAAATTTAAAATCTTCAAAATCCAGTCTATGTGATAAACTAGAGTCAGAAATATACAAATTTTAAAAATTTAATGCGATCAAAAACCTGTGATTCTAGAATCTTCAGAGCTTGTCCTGGGTTACCCTTTAAACATTATATTTATCTCATTGGTATGTAACACTGTGTATGGAACAAATGAAGTGTTACTTAACACCATTAAAAAAACAAGAAAATCCGAAAAAATCTGAAAATACTTACCTTGAAAATCTATTTTACTTTTTACGTAATCCTTCCAGATTGGGCGAAATCCACTTCTAAACTTTGTTCCACACCATCATAGACAGTAATCACAACAGAACATACGTACAGACTAGATTTTGGATAAAAGTGTTTTTGGGTCTGGAATGAAAAACTTAATAAAAGCTTACACATGACTGAACTAAGGAAAGTTTAATTTTTTTTATTTGCAATTTTCGAATCCATTTCACCTGTCTGAGAATATTATGGAAGATCCCTATTTTCACACTATAGGTACTTACTTGACTAATTATGTGGAACAAATTTTTTGAACGTAATGAGAATCTCCACAACCCTATTATTTTCAACCAATATCCCAGTGTAAAATTTGGCATTGATTTTTAGTAACAGACCACAACTTTTAAAGATTTTCTTTCACACTTCATTCGTAGTTTTCTTGTTTTATAATATTTGGTGGCAAACAAATCGGATAAATTCAAATCATGCACCTGGAAAAATTCTGTACTCAAGCTTATATACAAACAAGCTGAAGTACCCGTCTAACAGACGGGTTAGAGAATAATACCAAAAATATCACCAAATATCTGACTTATTTTTTAGGTTTTCTTGATTGAGTACGAAACCATTCTGTAATTCAAGAAAATTTCAGTTTATTATTTCTTCAAAAGATATGCCCTTACAAATATATTTGCTGATGTATTTGTACTTTTATACTTTATTGTCAATGCATGATAATTTTTAAGAATTGATTGTACTTCTTGGTTTTAAAACGTGGAAATAAGCTTGAAAAAAGACTAAAGGCAGGGGTTAAATGAAGCACCTATATTTAATAGTTTTTGTCATATGACATAATTGGGCGTATATACTGAAACATTTCATCTAATGATTACAAAATTTGAATGCCACAGATCACTATTGTCATTCAATAAAAATACTAATAGACAATAGTGACATATGGAAGGCATTTTTTGGGATGGAGAAAATCAAAAATTCCCAGCTGAAAAGGTTAAAATTCTGAACTGAAAATTTTAAAGTTTTCCTTTATAATATTTTTATTTTCAAATCTTCTGGTATGGAAATTTTTGCTTTTGTTTTGGCTATAAAATTTATAATTTTGGACCAATAGCTATAAAATTTAAAACAGATATTTATTATGATATATTATAACTGGCTATAAATTTTGGTGCGAATCGGTTATATGGTAATTCCGCTAAAGCTATTTTCGTTTTTGTTTTGGCTACAAAATTTCAAATTTTTCACCAACAGTTATTAAGGATTGGTCACACAGTACTTCTACTATGGCAATTTTTGTTTTTATTGTGGCTATAAAATGCTCAATTTGGCATCAACAGCCATAAAATTTGGAACAATTAATTATCATTATTTATTGTAGTATGCTACCAATTTTGACGTGGATCAGCTGGATGGTACTTCCAGTACCACTTATTTTATTTATATTGGTCACAAAATGCGCAGTTTTGAAATAAATGTCCGAACTTTGATCAAATATTTATTATATTTTATTGTAGCATCCTGCTAATTTTGGTAGGTATCGACTGGTTGGTACTTCCAGTACTGCTATTTTTATTTTATATTGGTCATAAAGTGTGGAAATTTGGAACAATGTGTCCAAAATTTGAAACAAATATCCATTCTAATTTATTCTAACATACTATCAGTTTTGGTGCGAATTGACTTAATGGTACTTCTGGTAAAGACATTTTTTTTCGTTTTTAGTCTGGATATAAAATGCTTAATTTTGAACAAATATTTATTATAATTGATGGTAACATTCTACCAGTTTTCGTGTAGATCGATAGGATAGTATCTCCTTCAACTCAATTTTGGTTTTTAATGGTTTCAAACTGTGTAATTTTGAAATTCAAAACAAATATTTTTAAGTAGGATTTTTATAGAAAATCCACTTATTACACTTAGTGCGGTATTAGCCCCCAGGGTTGGGGGTGAGTAAGTTTTTTGGTTCATGACGTCAGGAAAATTTTGGCACCAATAACTCAAATTCACATATATATATCAATTTCTTGTTCTCATGGTACAGGTTGTCCCATAATCACGAAATTTGGTACAAACATTTTTACTGAGCAAAGTACCTGACCTACTGATTTTAGTATGGATTGGCCAGATGGTACTTCCAGTACCACCATTTTTGTTTTTATTTTGGCTATAAAATTCTCAACTTTGCAACAATAGCCACAAAATTTGTAATAAATATTTATTTTGATTTGTTGTGGTATGCTTCCAATTTTGGTGACGATTGGCTGGGGGTACTTCCAGTACCACTATTTTTGTTTTTATATTGGTTATAAAACGCAGAATTCTGAAACCATATGTACCAAATTTAAAATAAATATTCATTAAAATTTATTTTAGCATGCTACCAATTTTGGTGCGGATCGACCTTAAGGTACTTCCGGTAAAGCTTTTTTCCCTCTTTTTTTTAATTTGAATGAACTTTCCTTTTTAACAAAAAATAAACACATGCTCATGTTTTCACATTTTTTTTTTTTTAATTTCATAACTTTATTTATATTTTATTGGTTTTATTTTAAATTATATGATGTGTACCACACTTCATCATCTTAATTTATTTTTCATTTTTTCAAGAAAAAATGCTGTTATATTTCACATTGTCAAATATTTTGTCAAAAGTCAACACAATTTATACAATCATAACATACCATTAACATATAGAAACTTACAGACAATTAATGTGACCATCAAAATTCATAATTCTTTCTCTCAAAAACCCACTTTTTCTATTAAGGCCTGCTGCGCTAGTTTTTTCATCTTATTTCTCTCAATAGGAAAAAAAAATGTCTGAAATGAAACTGCTGACATTAACACAAACAAAGTCACCAGTTGGCAGGCCTCTTGTTGGGTTATTCATTTGATAAGTAATTTTCAATATCACTCACACACAGACACTAATGTTAAGATTACTTTCACACATGCACTCACACATAGACACTTATACAAGACAACTTTAAACCTTAATTTCATCAGTTTGGCTGAACAGATTTTACTTTTTGAGGTCTATAAACCACCTGTAGGATATTCTTCATATGAGGTATGAGTTTTAAAAAATTTTGTTCAGGATATTAAGAGAACATTCAGGACAGATAATTGCAACTTGTCTTTATATATTAGAAGAGAAAATATTTATGAAACGCAGATATTTCACAATTATTTCCACTCTGATAAAAAATTATAATGAAATCAGTTTTTCAGTTTCTGTGCTTCATACACTATTCACTGACATGGAACAAATCCATCGTTCTTGTTGAGTTTCCTCATATGGTAATACAGATTTTTCAGAGGAGTCTTTTCAGAGCCAAAATTTTTTCAAACCAAAATCTAATATTGTTTTCTCAGCGTTTCACAAGTCCCACATACATATAATGATGTGAAACAAAGTTTATGTTTTTTCTTTTGTTTTTTTCACTGTGAGAATAATATTTTATTGTGATGACCAAAACCAAAAAATTGATTTTTTCATAATTTTTGGTCTCAAATTTGAGTACTGTTGTTATTGTTTTTTTTACATTAGTTACACACAGTATATGATATGAAGATTGGGGACCAATGATGTAGTTGAAAAGAACTTTGTAAATGCTTTTATGGTCCCATATTTCAAATATCTTGAAATTTCAAAAATTTTGTCATTTCCAGATCCATTTTATTTAACTGAAAATTTTTTAGAAGATTTCTCAGTATAGTAATTTGTCTAATTATAGGTAATAAATATCTCCCAGACCATATCATCTTCATTCAATATCCAAAGGAAAATTTCGTCTTGATTTTTTATGAGACCATATTTTTCTAAATTTTGTTCCTCACCCTATTCTTCACTTTCTTGTATTACAATATAATAAGAGAATCATGAAATTTCCGACTGGATTTCCAAAATAATGCTATATATGTACACATGTACATAGCTATAGAAGTACTTTTTGATGTATAGATGCTTAGAGTTTATTTCGGGTTTGTGTAACATTGGTAATGAAGTATGGGATAGTTTTCTAGTTTTTGGGATTCAGACTCTATATACAAGGTCTGGTTGCACGTTTTCTGGAAACAAAAAACATAATTTTTTTGAATTCTGAAAACTGACATAACAAAAAATTCTTATTTATACATTTTTTGTAGCGAGCAAAAAGCTTTCTAACTTTCCAGAGAAACAATTGTAAAAATATGACTGAATAAACGTCAAAAAAAATATTTATCATCAAATCATCACCAAATGATGAAAAAATTATGGTGAAAAATTAATATTTTTCGTTTTTTTGGATTGGTATAAAGAAAAAAATGTGAAATATGGTAAATTGGAAGAAACTCACCTGTTTTCAGAATTTCTGGCAAGTCCAGAGTGACTGAAAACTGATTGTTAAGAAAATTAAGAATTCTGAATTCTTTAAAAAATGTGTAAACACCATTCAGTTTTTTCAGCTAAAATGTGAGAATGCTATTCTGACAAACTTGACATCAGTTTTGTCAGAATCTTAAAAAACTGGAAACGTGAAAATAGATCTATAATATGGAACAAACGTGCTTTCCTTCTTTTTTTTGTTACAATATCAATTAGTTCCGGCCTCAAGAACACATTAATCCAAAATCCAATCTGTACTTCTATTATAATTACTATCTATAGTGGTACGGAACAATATTTAGAAATGGATTTTGTCCAATTTAGACAGACTAGTCAATACAAAAATTAATTTTCAAAGTGTATTCACATTTTTTCTGATTTCCTAATATTTTTTTAATAATATTGGATGATACTTCATTAGCTCTGTAAAGAGTGTTACATACCAACGTGATAAACATAATATTTAAAGGGCAACTCAGGACAACCACTGTTTATTTCGGAATTGCAAGTTTTTAATCGCGTCAAGTTTTGAAAATGTGCGCATTTTCAGCTTCGTTTCATCATATATACCAAATTTTAAAAACTGAAAGAAAAAAAAAAAAAAATTATTCTATTTTACATTAGTATAAGTATATATGAAATGAATTCATCACTTGTCATTTTATGGCCGCTGGCGGCTTAAATAATGTTTATTTGACCATTTTAACTGAAAAAAAAAATCAACTGCTGGCCATTATTCACTTAATCGAGTAGCTCGGCAGCTTCGAATATTGCAAATCAGTTTTCATTGCTCGCCTTAAACCACCATCATTATGTAATAACACGGTTAATAAGTAAGCAATCTGAATCCGATTTGACGTAACGCAGATCAATTTTTAATCGCAAAATAATTATTTAAAAATTATTAAAATACCACGTCACTATAGGGAACCATTGACGAAATCAGTGGTAGTGCTGTAGTTTTTTTTCTTCTTCTCCCTTTCTTTACGTAAAAATATTGCGAAGTGAGTGCAAAAATGCAACTGACTTCCAGCATTCAACGGTGGCTCTCGTCCCACCGAAAATTAATGGCATGTAATATGATGCAATGAGTATCAATGGTCTCAGCTAAATAATTTTTTCGTTTCATCATTAAAGTCAAAATTGATTTTAGATGAATACAACATGCTGAAAGATGAAATATTTTACCTAATTTTGGTACATGTATTTCCATGCTTTACAGATAACCAAACTCAGTGATCTAGATCGTAGAACTTTGGCTGCCACGTAAAATATTTCTTGAAATTGAAATTCTTAGTAAAGAAAATAAAAGCGTATAAAAATTAAAAAAAAAATTTTTTTGGACGTACTAAAAGAAATGTCACTGATATATTTAAATTGATGCTTCCAAATGGTTGTAAAGTAACGTAATCACTACATTATTGAAGCTCTTGGCCACGAAGGTGTTTTGTTTTGTTTAACTATTGCATTCGGTGCAATGGCGGGACTTCGGGGCGGGACCTGTGGAAAAGCGCCGATCCTAGGTCGTGGTTAATTTTTTCTTCATTTCTGACAAGTGCACACTGCGATTTCACAAATACATCATCTTTAGGATGATCTATACTTATGCCAAAATTTAGGAAAATTTGTGCTCCAAGGATCACTCACTCACCGTCAGAGGAGTAAAAAAAAAAAGAATAAATAAGGTATTTTTAGATTATACACCAATAGCAATAAATTATGCATCATCATTACCTTTTTATTAGCCTGGATCACATCCTATCTCCATAAAGTCATCTCTACACTCACAGACACTGATGTTTAATGCAACTTCTATAGATGCTATTCATTTATCTCGGAGTTTATAGATGGGCATATTAGTCGACAGTACATTTTTATTCCTTTCTATATCTTGTTTCTTTCTCTACTTCTTCCATATATTTATTTTTGTAATACCTACCCCAAAAACAGACGTGTTTGTGCGTACTAACTAAACGTGAAGTAAGAGATTTTACCTCAACGTTAAAAAGTTAAATTTCGCGTATGCGCAGTTTGCGACTTGCTAAGGATATTAAATCACTGTCTTGGCTGCAAATACGCACTATGCCTTATCCAACATTATGAAATTTCTGCACTTTTAGATTTCGCGAAAAACTAATATCAAGTTACCACTTCAATTGAACACAACATTTCAGGTTTGAAACAAACCTCTTTTATTTCACTTAATGATTGGTCTGCATCTTTTTATGCTAGAGAGCTGAGGCTGAAATAGTTGGAAAGAAGATATTTACAAAATTTCTTATAATTTTTATTGGCTGGTTTTGGGAATATAGAAATCTCTCCTTATTCACTCAATGATTCCTGAACCACAATTTAAGCTAGAAAGCTGGGGTTTGTACTGCTGGAAAGAAAAGAAAATTAAATTAAATCTGTACGTACTCCATCAAAGTTTTTATTCATCCTTAGCTACTTGAAAATAAACTAACGAAAAAACGCAAATTGAATAAAAATTTTCCACTTTTGTATTGTTTAAATACATTTTCAAAAAAATTTGATGAAATTGTTTTTTGGGGAAGGAGTCCCAAAAAATAGTATGTGACACTCGCGCGAAGTAGATGATGGCTATTTATGTGATTTGCATCATTCGCGTTCGGCTCGGGCTGCAAGGGATCACACTCGTATCAAAATCACCTACTTTACGCACTTGTATCACAAATAATTATTACGCATTCCTACTTACTTTTGCACATGTTCCGAGATAGTCGTGCATACGACTCCGTTTTTCATCAGCAATTCTTGTGCCTCAGCCTAATCTGTCAATGCTCGATTGATTAATTCCTATTCTAACTGTCACACCGTGAATAACTCATCGATGTTTTACATTCTTGTTAATAGCTATCGCTTTTGTAAGTGTTTGATATCTCTTGTCTGGTTCAGTTTATAGGTACCTACTCTTTTACTTATTTTCGAATGCATAAATGCATCAAATACTCATTCGATTAAATTGTTGTTGACTCCTTTATATCAATACCGCACAAACATATTTCACAGCACATCGTCTTCCAATGTAAAAACTAATCGGATCGCCACTGATTTCATTAAGTAATTCGCAATTGAATTTTCATTTAGTCTTCAGCCCTCTAAGAACGGCAGGGGATAGAAGGCGAACAATTCTATAAAACCATTAACATACATTTATCGTCAGCTATGAGTAATAAAAAAAGTTAAAATCTACGTTCAGGTGACGAAATTGACATTACTTTACACACCGAGGGAAGCGAACCATCGATTATACAAGAATTCGAGAGATTTTTGTATTTTCAGCATTTTCCGGGTGAATTTTTCACCAGATTTCAAAGAAAATCGATCAGATATACAGAAAGTTAAAAATTGACAAAAAAAAAATTATTTAGCATTATTTTCATTACATTTCAGAAAAAATGCATAAAAAACAACTGAACATCAGAGGGTTGTTCATGTATTCCTGTAAGACCTATTTCTATATTATAAATTGAAGTTTTTTTTTTCTGACACAGCATCACACCTCTTCTAGTTGACGCATTTTTTTTTAATTTTGACGTCATGCAAACACCTATCCTTAGGATGGTTCCTGCCAAATTTCGTATCGAAAGGTCTATTCTGAAAGCTGTAATTAAATTCGAAAGTTATTACTAAATGTTTTTGCTCTAGAACTGTTCTGTTTGAATACTACTGTTCAATTCTACTTAAGAATTTTAGTGTCAGTGCTAAGAAATGAAAACTGGAAAAACTAAAAACTGGAATTGGGTTCGAATGTTCTCATGAAAATTTTTATTTTTGGACCTTTTTTGTCAAAAGTTAGTTCTCAATTCTACTCCAAGGTTTTAATTCAACGTAAATTCTAAGAAGTCAATACTCAATAAACTGAGAGCTGTAATTAAGTTCGAATATTTGTACTAAAATTTTTATTTCCGAGCCTGTTCTGTTTGAATGTTAGTTCTCAATTCTACTTAAGGGTTTTATTTTAGTGTCAGTTCTGAGAAATGGAAATTCAAAAAAAATGAAAGCTGTCTTTTACGTCTGAATGTTTTCAGTAAAAATTTTAGTTCTGGACCAGTTATCTTGTAATTAACTATGTCATATACCTGCCCGAAGAGAAGATAATTCAGCTTGTATTTTATACGGTCACTTTTTCTTAGCACGAATGAATAAACTTAGGTACTCGAGTTTTATTTTTAACAAAAGCGCTATACCATGTGCGTCCGAAAACAATATACTAAATTCTCTGAACAAATTTCTAAAGCAAGATTATAGTTGAAGTATGGAGATGGTGCGTAACTACGTGATGTTTTCTTGAAATTTTGGGAAATGATAAGCACACGAATGAAAGTCAATATAATATTACTTTTCAAATTAGACATTGTTTCATTGATTATTTTAAAGAGAAAAACTTCCTTCGAAAATTCACAAAATATTTTGTCCTCATTCTGGGCTAGATTAACTGATTTTATTTTTGAAAATGTTCTGAACGTAAATTAGAAGGAAGAAACACGAATGAAAGATTTGTAAAATTTTTGAACAACAAAAAAATTGACATTTTCTCGGTAAAATAATTTTTTTTTTCGACCATGATATACTCCTGGCAAAACAAAATGCTGTATTTTCATTATTTCTAAATACTTCTAGTGTCATATTTACACCCTCTCACAAAAATCAAAACTTCGAGTGCTGCGTCATTAATTGAAAAAACAAATTAAATTCAACCTTTTTACCAGACATAGGAATCTAAAAACAAACCTACCTAGTTACAGTATATATGGTTTACGTTAATTTTTTTTCTTCAAATTCTGATTTATCTGTTTATAGGTACCTACTGAAAATCAATTGATGCTTAACATTTTTTTATCAAACGATCAAGCTACGGAAAGCTGCTGGTATGCAATGTTTTGTGAACTCAAAACTGCGAATCATGAAGATTTAAGCTTTCCTAGAGAGGAGAAAATCATTCGTAATTCTGCCAAAAGTTTATCATAGACAAAACTACTGTTACTTTGAAGGAAATTCACAATTTTGTTTTTTGGCTTTTTGTTATATTACATTTTTGAACAACGATTCATTAAATACATCCTTATGCAATGTCCATAAAATATTGAAAAGTCACACGTTCGACCATTTAAAAAGAAAAAAAAAGTTTTTTAAAATTTTGGAAGAAAAAATCATCCGGAAACTTTTCGCCGCACTCATTCGAATGAGGCCTTCATGGCAGAAAAATCAGGTATTATTGCGATTGACACGATGACTTCGTAATTACGTACTGCTATTTCCTCTTTTTTTACAAGCTACTAATAAAAAATTATTCGGATGAAATTACGAGCATTTATTACACAACTTCGAGTGAGTACATATTGTATTATAATAATTATTAATATAACAACGAAACAGTTTTTCTTTTCCACGTCATGCGAGAGCAAGTTTCCATAGAAGAAAATAATAATTTTGTAATTTGATTTTCACGAACATACCCCCCTCTATTAACGTCGAAGCAATGGATTCAAGTTAACTTTCATAACGCACGTCAGATAAACCGAATAAATTTCTCTCCTTTAGTCCTCGATATTACAACATCGGCTCGTAATCCTGTCTCTTCTCGGGCGAAGTAACACATGAATATTTTGTGTCGAAATCGCATAATCCCATTTCCAGCGACGCCACTCTCTCAATATTACTGTATTAGTTGATAAAGTTTCATAAATGAGTATCGGGATAACCAGTTATTCCAAATGAACACCGACTTTTTCTCCACAGATAGCTACAATACATTATCAAACCCTCAAATGGGTTCAAACAGCACTTTGCCGGTCAATAATTTCCTGTATGATGAATAAAATATGGTCGTAAAACGAGAGGAGACACTCATTCTAGTGAAAAGATTTTATTAGCCAAAGAAATACGATACCTAAAGAAGAATCTACGAACACAGCAAAACAGTCGACCCTTAAAAGGAAAAACATCGTAAGTACCACCTTTTTCGGAAAATGATATTTTTCTATCAAACTATGAATTGTGACATAATATCTTTGACCATATAGTGCCGGACCAGTAAAGCTCCATAAGCTCAATGAAATTTTGAATGTCAAGACATGCCAGCGCGAAAGTAGGCAATCAGAGTGTACTTTATGCGTACTTTCGATGTTTTGCTCGAGTTCACCAATTTAGAATATATTTGATAAAGTTATCCTTTAAGTTCACAAGGATAGTGTACATAAACGTGAAGTACGTCAAGTGATACACTATGGTTGCCTATTTACCACCAGCATGTCTAACAGAAATTATCGTTCTTTACTGGCAGGGCCATAATTAGGTACGTGCAATCTGTGCATTCGCATAGGGTGGCAGAGTGCAAGGGCACCATACTAACCAAAAAAAAAAAAAACAAACTAGTGGTCAGTATCAGTGGCTGAAGCTGATTACAATTAATGTGATAACATTTTCATATTATTTGACTTTAATCCATTGATGGATTCTACTCAATTCACCGACTGATTTTCTTCCAGTAAATATTTTAGCTACTTAATATATTGATAAAAATTCAATTTCGATGTTAAATGGGAAATACATGTAAATAAATATCGATCTGGTTTATAAAAATTCGATATATAAAAAAATCTATATTTTTCGATGTTAAATCGAAAATGCATGTAAACCAATATCAATTTTTTATCGATGTGTGAGAAAAAATAGGAAAATAAAGAAACAGCGAATTTGAAAACAGATCCCATATAGAAAATAAAAATGTTATTACATTAAAAAAACCTTAATATAATACATTATCTGGATGACGACAAAGAATATCATTCTGATTTAGGTAATGGTAGGGCGTCAAAAAGTTTGTTCGCACAGAGTGGCAAAAAAGCTAGGTATGGCCCTGTTTACTGGTCCAGTACCATACATATAGTCAAAGCATAATACATATTCTATAAAAAATATGAAAAAATCAGATCAATCTACAAACTTTGGCATAGTTAGCGCCTGTTTTGTTTGAAAAAATCAAATTCAGTTATACCTTTGACTATATGTACAGTAAGACCAGTACAGAAAGATGATTTTTGGTTGGACATGCAGGCGCTAAATAGGCAACCAGAGTGTACCTTTCAACGTACATTAATTTGTGTTTACATACGCTATCTTTGTGAATTTAAGAGATGTTTTCATCAGATGTATTCTAAATTGGTGAACTCAAGCAAAATGTCAAAAATACGTAGAAAGTACGCTAGGTGCCTTCTTTTTTGCTGGCATGTCTTGATATTAAAAAGTACATTGATCTTATGGAGCTTTACTTATCTGATGCTGTATAGTACAGAGTTACACTGAAACGTACACTGAAAAACTTTTCTGAACCTTTTTGTTTTGGGTTTACGATGCTCTTTCATTCACGGGTCGAAGTGATACATTCACAAATGTGAAAATCCCGCATTATACTTCGTTATCGAAGCTTCATTTCGAACCTTCACAGAATGGTTCACATAAGTAATGGCTACCACTTTTCACGAAAATTTGAGCACTTTTTATCGCATATTAACAACAACGAATAAAGTGGAGGATTCAACAAAATTTCGAAAGAATAACACATAATTTTTGGTACTTAAGGTGAATCATGGAATTGAATCCACAAGAATTTGAGTTCAACTCACCTCCCCCGAGAGACTAGATTTTTTTTATCGCACGGACCCAAAATGGTTTCAAAACCATTTTCAATCGTTTAACCAACGTATTATGCTATACTCCATTCAGCGAGAGATTGCCAAAATGAAATGAGCAATATTACATTTATAATAAAGGAAAAGCAGAAATAAAACCAACGAGTTTGATAGAAAAATTGATGGCTATTTCGTTCCAAATTGTGAATAATTACCTTTTCTATCCAGCCCCCATTCATATATACACGTCATGTTTTGGCTTCGAAAAATTAAAAAAATTATGTTTTTGTTTGTTTTTTTGAAACAATTTAATGAAAAATTCGTATCTACTGGTGAATTACAATCTATTTCGGGCAAAAATGCCTAAGTGGTCTGTTTTTAGGGCATATAATTATGGGAAAATTACATATAATTTTAGTTTAGACAATACATCTCCCTTTTCTCGTAGCTACATCACGAAAACAAAGATATCAAAATGTGATTATATTAAATAATTAAATAAATAAATAAATAAATAAATAAATAAATAAATAATAATAATAATAATTGCGATTACAGAACACAACCGAATTTTTTTTCCCCAAAAACGTTAGTAAAATCTCGAATCAGCCACAAGCGAAAGATAGAAAAATTATGAATTTATTTGTGATAAGACTATACTTCCATGCTAAATTCTCGAAATATTAACGAAAATTCATCAATGGAAAAAACAGAACCAGTGCGGCATTAGTTTGATGTCAGGGTGATGATAGCCAACAAAGAAATCCAAAAACAAGGTAACATAAATAAGTACAGAAAGTCTCATATCACCGCGAGAAATGTGAAAAATGCACCCCCTTCAGAGTAGTTTTTTTTTTTTTTTGTATCTCTGGTAATACTCTATGGAAAGACTATTATTACTCTCTGATTTCGACCAGTGAGTAAATTGGATTTTTTCCATCACAACGTAAAATATTCTATCAGAATTACTTGAAAAATTAAAGAAAAATATTGACAAAATACAATTTTCAAAACTTGAAAATGGGACAAGGGCTTTAATTAATGCTTCCTTATATGAATTCTATATAGTACAGGAAAAATAGATAGGTACAAAGTTTTCTGTGTGGCAGCAAAATTAATTCATTCATGAAACTTTCCTCAACTGTGGCGTTTGCGGCGTTACATATAACTATGTGGACAAACAAACGAGATAAAAGCATGGTTTTTAGCAGTCTTCAAATACTTCTTCATAATTCTCTTTAAAGAATCTTTGGCTTTTCATTGGACATACCAAATTAAATAGAAGAATGTAAGGAATAAAATTAGACGATGAACAATAATTTTGAGCCCTCAGAAGCCAAGATAATAAAAAAATTATCTTAATATCACTGTTTTTGGGCCTTTTCATTGGTTGATCGTTTGTTTGTCCACAGAGTTGAACTCTTTTTCCGAGGTACCACCTATACTGTGACGTCAAAAGTAAAATCCCCCACTGACGATCCACCGACTCCGAGAAAATTCAGACGTTGGAACACTATTTGAAGGGTGGGGGAGACAGAAATTCAGGAAAATGGTTTTACAAATTGGGTTGAGTGATTATTGAACACAAAATATTTTTCCATGCTGAATCAAATGAGACCAATCACAGGTCACTAGGACCGATAGTTTCTAAATTATGATGAATTTTGGACTGAAAAACATGATTTTTAACTAATGTAAGTATCAAAAATGTAATTCCGGGAAGCATTCAATTACATTTCCTACGGATTAAAATCATTGGTACGAAGTATCTTTCAAATTATAGTCGGGTAAAACGACGGTACATATTATAGGAGAAAGGTAGGAGGGAAAACTGTAAAGCTATTTTCTTAAAGTTCTCAATCTATATGAAAATTTTCAGCAGAAGCTACCCACCATATCACATCCTACGTATTTTTTAATGCTGAATCGAATGAGACCAACTGCACTTCGTTAGGACTGATATTTTCCGAGTTATTATCGATTTTTCACCAAAAAACTTAACTTTTTCAGTAAAAAGTAAGAAAACACTCTACCCTCGCCCTCGTTCCTTACACCTACTTGCCAAGCAATTGTATAGGATCTACGGGCCAAGTGTTACTTACCCTATCGATTAACGCAGGTACAAGAATAATACTCGGTTAATATCCTTCAGTGTTATTAAAACAAAACAAAAAAAAATCCACTGTTGACCTTGGTGAAATAACGATGTTGAAAAGTGCAGTTTCATTTTAATGGCAAATAGAACAAACATAGTGTCAGTTTGGGGGTCAATTACTAGAGACATGTAGCCAAAGAGATGTCCGATGCTCAAAATGCGGTGTGTTTTAAAAACACGAAAAATGAGTTGTAGGTTTTCCACAGCCAAAGCTGCGCATATTTTATCGTACAAATAGACATCTTCATACAAATACACACATTATCAAGCTATAACACATGCGCAGTAATAAATATTTGAATCTGAAACGTTCTATCAAGGTTCTACATATTTTTAACATGTTTCTGAGTGGGAGTTGGACATCTCTTTAGCTGTATGTTTCTGTCAATTACGTATACCAAACCTGCACATTTATACGTATATACAGCATACAATATACATATGAATTTGAGTTTTTGGCGCCAAAACAAACTCCCAACCCTATGTGTCATCACGAAGGCAATTTTATAACAAGTACATATTCCGAGAAACCTGCTTAAAAATAGCGTAAAACCATTTTGTGTTCGTTGAGGAGTAAGAGTAGTAGTGAAGATGAGAGGAGGTCCGGAGGAGTTATTTAGCCACTCAGAAACACATGAGATAGCATGATACTGAATAAAACAACACTTCTAAACATCTAAAACCACACTCAGCCAATTTTAAATATTGACCAACGAGCAGATAAAGTTTCTAACACGGAGTAAAATTAATATTTCGTTTTCGTTATTATTCTTGTTTTTTACAATGTCTCACCGACAGAGCGAATAATACATTAGAAATTCAGCAAAACGTCTCTCATAAGTTTATTGTTCATTACCGAAGATGAAAGAGCAAGGAAACTAATATATTGAACCCGTAATATAATACAACGCATAAAACGCACAGAACTCGCGTAGTGCAAGCAATATTAAAGAAGTTCAATCAGGAAGTCTTCAAATTTTTAATATAACCAATTATCAAAAAGAAATCAATCGATATTTCTCAAAACAATAAAAAGTAATTGGCTTCGATGCTGCTCCTATTTCAATATTTTTAAATTAAGTAATTTTTCTGGTAAAAATTCATGCTACAATAAGCTAATGAACTTATTTCAAGAGTTCCTTTTCTTCTAAATTTAACTATACGATCTCTTTTAGCGTCGATATAACGGTTTCATCAACGTGATGCGCTAAAAATAATTGAAATTAACTGCGAAAAGCTTTACAAAGAAGACGAATAATGAACAGGCGAAGTAATAATAAAAATTTAAGCATTATCACAAACCATAGCTTTGCGTAATTCGAAGATCTGCAATGAAAAAGCGGGAAATAAATTACTCAGTTCTAGATCAGTTTTTAAAATTTGAATTAGCTCTACGCAAAAATGATTAGATGATCCAGTTTCTTGAAAACTGTTACCGATCAGATTACCACATATCCTCTTATTAGGAAAATCCTCACCAAGTACAAAAAACACGTTAAGAAAACCAAAGTAACCAGTAATTACAAAAACCCGATGAGAATCACACAAAATGCTCTTCTAATCGTCAACAATTCATTGACATAGGATAATTTTTATTCTTTTAATTCGTGCGGTGTAAAAGTATTTGAATTTTTGTCATTTCACGTTCAACTGCTTCTCGTCGAAATCAATTGAACCACTTTAGAACTTAATAACCTATTACGTTGTATAATTTTTGTACCTGTGCAACAAACAGGCAAACAAAACACTATAATATTCATTTATTATGACTATTACGAACATGGTCATGACACATAGTTGAAATCAGTCATCAGGAAGTTTTTGCCAGAAGTCATCATCGAACCAACATGATTTTACGTTCACAGTTGAAAAATGTCTCGATGAGCCAAAAAACGAAAAAATTGTCGCCGACGATAAAATCAATACTACTGCATGCGCTCTATAATCAATATCACAAATAACTCGTCGAAAACATAATCAGTCTCAATCATTTAGCTAATTCGAAATGAAAACTTGACTGTTCTAAACAACATACTAACCAACAAACAGGAGTAATCACCTGCGTCTATGGATGATGACACAATACGAAAGAGGTGGCTTCGAAATCAATAATTTCGATCAATTCAAAGAAGTTGAAAACCATTATTTTACAATCATTTGTCACGAGATACAATCATGGAGTCATGGAGCTAGACATAAGCAACCGGGATGAAGAGCAGAAAACGCCATTATCGAAATAACTGTGGAAATTAAGAAGCGTATTGTAGCGAGCATACGAAAAAAAACCAGATCTTAATCGCTGAAATGCTAATGTTCTCTATACGTGTATAGATCATCCGCGTTTCTCGTCTTTTTTAAATATTATAATTTTACAACTGGAAAAATAACAAACAGAAAATACGAATAGTCTGAAATTCAACGGAAAGCTAAGCTGTTGACTTGAAACGTGAACGAAATTTTTGCGCGAAATTGGTACCAATAAAAAAATCAAAGAAATAAAAAAAAAGAATGAAAGAAAGAAAGAAAGAAAAAGAAAGAGAGAAATTCAACGAGTAAACGATAGTAATAAATTTTCTGAACTTTGATACATTAGGACGGGCGTTCGACCTCGTGGTGAATGAAAGAAGAGTCTGAAAATATTCAACATTATCAGTCACATTCAAATAACCTTTGAAATGGAAATTTCTTATTTCGTTCCTTCACATGCAAATAGATCTGCTCACGAAGAAACAGTTTTTACGGTGGCACATCTTGTAATAAGAAGAAAAGATTATATTCCCGATACAAGACGAATGAGAAAGAATAGCCGCTGACACTTGACAGATATTTCTTCTTAAGGTATGAATGATATTATACTCGGGGTTTTGTTAACGAGTAAATATTTTGGGGTTGATTTTCTGACGACACGATAGTTGAAAAATATGAATAATTACAATAGATCAGACAATAGATTTTTTCACTCTGTCATACAATTTGTCATTATTTAACAGAAATCATTCCACTTCAGCTGCATAGGGAAAACAATAAGTTAGCAGGCATATGGTAATAGAATCTCTATAATCAAACTTACCCACTGCAGCTAGCTTCATTTCAGTTGGTTGGTGAAAAGTAGTGATGTTCCCTTTGGATCCTTGACAAGTTAAATAAAGCGCAGCAAATCGACAAGCCAAACTACTGTCAATCGTTCTTTCGGGTTGAAGAATACAGTATGAAAATCTGATCTGAAACACAAGATTATGTCAAAATTACGAGCCCAATATTAAAATCAAACCACAAATGGATATTCGAAATGTAATCGGATTTTCGGTATAATCTTTTCGGCGAAGGAATAATAGAAGAGTATTCACAGTGCATCTGCAGTCATACCGGATTCGAAACCATGAAACTATGATGACATCAGGCCACATAATTTGAAATTTTTGACAAGGAAAGTACATACCGGCGGAAAAACATAACAATGATTGAGAAAACATTATCACTGTCGCATGGTAGCTTCAAAATGTCACAAGAACTGAAGTTACTTCTAGAATTTCAATTTTAAAAATAAACGATATGCGGCATAGAATCGTGAAGTTCCGTTGATAATCGTCATTGATAAGAAGTTAACGATTTTTGAATATTCAGGGAATCGTTAATCAAAATGGATTCCAAACGCTTAATTAATATACTTTTTATTTTTTATTCACATCGACACATTAGTACTACTCTTCCTCAATAGAAGCGGTGTTAACAGTTTCTTTTCGGAATTATTAATTTGAAATGATTTGAGATAAGGTGATAATTTTATTCGTTAATCTATTATACGAATGATGATTCATATAAAAAAAACTTTCATAGAATGACATTATCAAATATCAAAATCAACAGATTTTCAAAATTTGGATTTTCAAGAAATTTGTCTAATAGCATGTGGCTACACTGGGTGTCGAAAATTACGTTTTCTCATTCCTGCTGCATAGGCTGCATATAAGCATATAAAAGGCGATTCACAGTTGATATTTGTGGCCATATTTCAACCTGTCAATTGAATTTTCGAAAATGAAACCACTCAAAATTCTCAATGAGTTCAGTAGAAAATCGACTTAAATTCACTAAACAATTGAATTCTGTTAACGCAAAAAAGTTTTTGTTTCGGCGGAAAATATGCCGATACTTCAGCGAAGTGAAATTCAGTAGGATCATTAAAACTTAAATTGATGAATAAAAAGTTGGTTATTAGAAATAAAACAGTTTCATGCTCTTCCTGCACATATCACTTCAATAAATCTATGTATTTTAAACGTTTTTTTTTTCTTTATATACATTACAATATTAAGTCACGTGTCTTATGTTTTGTTTATAAAATATTGATATTTATTATAATAATCAACAAATAAAAAAATTCTTAGCCCAAAAACTTGTATTTGGATTTTGGTTTGATTGCAATGAGTAAACTGTGGCTATATCATAAAATTCGATCATATGCATAATTATAATATTTACATTCATTATTCATTAGGTTGCAAAAGAAAGATTAAATTAATTTTTAAAAGTCTGGTACTATTTATCTTAAAAAATCTTATCAAGGAAATCAAATTTTCAAAGTTCTTGTTCGCAATAATTCTTTACTCTGATTTCAAATTATTTCCAAACTGATATGAATAAACACAATGAAGGAAAAGGTATGAAAGAAGTAAGTTATCATAAGCTGATTAAAGTACAAATTCGCGTACAACAATAACGCAGTTCTTGCCTACCATATAAAATACCTTATTCCAACAGATAAAAACTGCATTAAAAATTAAAAAAAAAAAACTTTTTTCTCGAAGAAAAAATATTATTTTATGTAAATTTGTTTTTAAACTGGAAAATTTTTCAAAATTCATTGATCATTTCTTCAAAAAAAGAAAAAATTATTTAAATTCAAAATCGAGAATCCCTTTCTGCATGTGAATGAACGTCAACTTCTAAATCTGAATTTCACTATCTTTTTGTGACTTGAAAAGTAGTCATATCGGACTGAAAGGACGCTGAAGAGAAGTTTGAAGGCTCAATTTGACCGTAAAATGAGTTTTATAAATGATGTACAAATTTGAAAATTAATAAATAATTAGGTATGTCTAAGATAAAAGTGATGCAATGCAGTTTTTCCCAAAACTTATAAGAAATACCTAAAATTTTCACAAAGTTTCAGTCATTTTATAACAAGATGAATTTTTGATGCTCTTTTCTTTTTATTTATACCCATATAAAAGAAATGACGTTTTTTCAAAAAAGTATGAATTTTTTTTTTTTTTTAAACCAAAGTAACCAAATAATTAGGTATTGAATAACTATTTTTCTTTCAGCTAGTGAAAAATCCTTCTCAAAAATGTATCTAAGTCAATACGAATTCAATTTTAAGGGCAAAATTGATTAGTACCATAAATAATATATATTTTATTTTTAATTTTACTGTCGTAAATGAAAAATTAATGGCGGCTAACAGCTGCATACAATATTACAAAGTAAAATTAAATTATTCATTCGTTCATTGCAAGAGTCGTCAAGCATTAAATAACTTTTTTTCCTCGAAAAAGCGCTAAATTGGACTTAAGTCAGTTTTGGCATTCTGGGCTTCAATTTAATTTTTTAATTGAAATTTTGAAATCATTCTGGAGAAATTTTCAAATTTTTATGAGCTGTTGACCGAATTAGAATGTTTAATTATTTTATCTTGTAAGCCTATACATTGGACAACCACTTCCTATGTGGATCGAAAAAAAACAACTTTTTTTTTATTTAAGAGAAATGTGAATGGCTACTTATTTAATTACAGTAAATAGTTCATGATTTATAAGTAATCAGCATATTAACGAAATTAAACTCGAATATTTTATTGTTTGTAGACAAATTTGTTGGATGCTAGGTGCATATAAGTTTTCAAGAACATAAAAATTCTAAATTGAAGTAACTACATTATTGAAGATGAATAACAGTAGCGATTATATGGCAAGAATGAGAGAGGACCAAAAAAAATTAATAAAATTTTTCAGAACAGAAAAATAGAAAATTAAATTTTTAGAATAAAAAATTCAGAAAAATTAAATTTTTCATATGGGAAAAAAAAAGTAAAATTTTCATTATAATTTTTAAACATTGATGCTGTTGTACATCCTTGTCTCTTATTTTGGTTACCTTCCTAATGAGTTAAGAAGTTGTCGCCTACAAAGCCTGAAAAATCCCAAATTTATTTTCAAAAATGGCTCGAAATTTTCTTACTCTTCCTCCATCCTAAAAAAAAAAATACACTTACACCCCTCCATAAATTGTAAACCCTTGAACCACCTCTGACAAAAAATATCGTAGCCACCGATTTTGTTTTCGTACACTATAGTAAGAGACCGCGCCAGGAAGGAGTCGGAAGGTCTGACAAACCCTTTTTGACATATGCTGTAGTAAAAATTGAAAGAAATTATGATTTATTATTTTTTTTTTATCACCAAGTGACTTTGTGTTGGATTTTTTGTCGAAATTGCAATTGTTTTGAACGTGAAAACTGATCGATCACACTTCGCATGGCTCCTGACTATAGTCTTCACTCACAAAAGGTTGTTTTATTTTCATTTAAGCCAAGATTTAAAAAAAATGTCTCACATAATTTATTATGTGTATTATTTACGTACGATAAAATAAAGTTAATAAGGTTTTTAATTTTTCAATATTTAACAAAAATAGGTTGTTTAAATTTATTGTATCGGCGCCTGGTACACCTAAACTTAATAGAATATTGTTGCAGGTGTAATAAATCTTCGCCATATTATCACGATTTTGGTCACGGTTTCATCTTTAACCCGTATTTTTTTCGTCGTTAAAATTCCATTTTATTGGTGAAATACGATTGAAGCAGCGCCAAGTGAGCAGTTTATAATCTGTTTAGAAGAAAAACTCGTCAGTCGCGTGCCAGGTGTTTTCTAAAAGTCTATCGAATACAGATCTACAATCCAGTTTATATAGAAAGAGGAGGCACGCATATAAAAACAGCCGCCTGTCTAGTATGTCTCATTCTACTATACCTATAATCTATTAAATAAAGAAAGACTGAAAAAAAATGAGAGCTATCGCACACTCTGTTTCTATACCTACGTAAACCTGATTTGTATAATTTTTCATAGTGTTTGTATAATGTACCTACGTTCACCAAAATATTTTTATCCCGTCTTCTTTTCCAACAATATTTTTATGGATGTGAGTAGACTGTGAAATAAAATTACAATATAAAATATTTTATGGCTGCACATTGACTGAATGTTCTCAAATAGGATGCTACCGTGCTACGTCGTAATTTTTGTGACAACGAATATTTCGGATTGAATCACTTTCGATAATGTTTTGTGTTCTGCCACCGCCCATTGAAATAACATATAGATGTAAAGCAAAAATCGAAACAGGACAGAAAATGGAGTGTGCGTCTAATCGTCTTTTAGGCTTTCTACTTTTGGGAGAGATGCAATGAAAATACTGTAATCTAGAGTGTTTATAAAAATTAATGCTTGGTAATTGTTATCTTCGATTCTTAATCCAAATTTAAAAGGGAAAATAGGATAAAAAAATTGAATTATGCCTGCTTGCAACAAAGTATAGACTTGTGTGACTCATGCATGTCCTGTGTGTTGCAGATCTAATTTATTGTGGAGCGAGGAAAAAAAGAATAAATTTTCAATTCCATTCATTGTTCGATACTAACGAAAATAATAATATTAGCATCGTAAATTTAAGTCTAGGCAGTGGCGTTGCGTGAACAAAATTATTGGTGGGGGGCACACATCACGGATCAAATATTTTCCCTCCATGTTTTGAAACTCAAGTTTAAGTTTAGAATAATTGCATTCAATATTAGATTTTTCGCAAAATTTATTGGGGGCATCTGGGAATGTGCCCCCGCGACGTAACACCACAGACTATAGATCAGGTATAGATCAACAATATTTTTATATTTCACCACACAACTTACCGGATAACGTAAGTGCTTGAACAATCAGTTTTGATTTGCTAGTCAGGTTTGAACCGCAAAAAAATATTCAGTTTTAATATTATAGTTTTTAACGCTTTTCTTGCTAATAACCGAACAGATTGGTGGAACTCATAAAGAAAAAGAAAGTACGATTTACCTTCGTTTTACGAGAGAAAATAAAATTAAGAATCTTGATAAACATGGTCGGATACATACATGAAATTTCCTCTTCCAAAGAATCACAATTGGAATTCGAATGGTGCAATTAAAAAGTAAGCATTTTGATTTTTATGCTGGCCATCGGCGTATATGTATAACTGGATCGCGCGGAGGGTCCACATATTCATGACCTCCCCTTTCATTACCTTCCCTTCGCAACAATACCATTTCCGCCGACAATCATACACTATTTTTTTGTTTCGTTGGGATCAACCTTATTTTTAGAGTTAAGGGGGTCCGGATCCCCAGGACTTTCCTTATTGTGTGAATCCTGGAAAGCAATGCTTTCTTCCACAGCTTTTTTACAAATATGAGGAATACTATACTCAACCGATTTGAATAGAATTTTACATTCACATTCTACATCATTTATAGGATGCAACGACAATAATTTTATGTAAAAATACAAATAAAATTAGAAATTTTTAAATAAATAGAAAATTCAAGAAAAGAATGTAAATAATTAATAAATAAATAAAAAAATAAAAGTAATTGGTACATAAATTAATTTTTTTTTTTTTTTTTTTAAATGAAGCTACGTATTTTCTACGTCTACGTTATTAGTTTTGGTCAAGACTAAAAGAGAGTTTTATCATGTTAGCATTTTCCTTTTGTGTAATCTATATTGTATAATAAAATTAATTCCAAATTTTTGTATATTTATCTCATTTTTTCAACAATCACTACATTTTAATTTTGAAAAAACAATATCTCAGCTGCCATTTGATCTACAAAGGTATTGTTGATACTATTGGAAAGAGAGAAAAATTTTCTCGAATTCACTGCCGAAAATTATTTTTTTATCTTCATTAGTTTTTCCGAAATAAGCCATAAAAAACAGCAAATTATTCAGAAATTTGCCATTTTCAAAAACTAATGATGGTAGAAAAATATTTTCAGTAGTGATCTCCCAAATTTTTCAACAAAAAATTCATTTCCATCATCAGTTATCACATAAAATGAAACAATTCCCAGTAAATGATGAAAGAAAATGCGATAACAAAACCCTCCACTCACACTCAGTGTAATTTTGATGGTTCACCGTGGTATAATTTGTTAAGATACTAATTCAGCCCTTTAATGTAAGTTCCAGAAGCTTAGTGGGTAAAGCGCTCTAATATTGATTGATCATAAAGTAAGAAAATTTGGTTTGAACTTTCAAAGGATCAAAACTTTTTTCATTTTTTTTTTTTTCATTTATAAAGCCACAGGAGCAAAAGCTAAATTAATGGGTGGGAAACACTTATGGTGAAAAGATTTAATTTTCAATAGTACCTACTGATAAAGTTAACTTTTCTTAATGTAAACTTGAACTCTGGGCTTTGAAAAACATAACCAACAATGTATCATTCATTTTTTTATTAAAAAATTATCTTAACCCCTTTTTAGGGTCACGGGAACCCCAATAAGTAGATCCATCCAAAAATTAACTAAAAATTTGAAATCAGTGCCTCAAAACACATAATCAACGTTGTATCATTAAATAAATCTCCAAAAATAAACTAAAAATTTCAACTCAGCTCCTTAAAAAATGTATAAATTTCTGAAGAAAAAATATTCAAACCAATTGCCTATTGAGATTTGAAATATGAACTGAAAAAACTGAAATATTCCGAATATTTAATAAACTATGTGCAATGAGCCAATGATTCAAATCCGGGTGAAGGAACAGAATTTTTATTAAATAGGTTGAATTTAAGAAATCGGTCTTCATCACCACATCTGCTAAACTTGAAATAGTTCTTTGAAAATTTTGGTAATTTTTGTTTCAGCTATTTATGAGAAATGGCGTGATCACAACAGTTGTTTTATGAGTGGGTACATAAGGAAGCCTTGCTTTGCTTTACCTCATTCGCTTCAGTTCTTCTTTCCTTGCTCTGATGTGTACTGATTACTGGGCTGAGGATTATTTACCCCTACTTCCCTCAAAGCTTAAAATTAAGGATGAAACTCCGCTGACAAACAAGATGAGTTGAACTGACCCATACAATAGTTATCAACCATACCTAAATGCATTGATTATCTTGATATGCAGTCAAGGATAAGGTCAATCACACACCTCAGCTAAGCAACATTTCAAACGTTGTTCAGCAGTTGTGATTCACACATTGCAGCAATATCATGGCTATGTTTTTACATCCAGCAATGTGGAGTAAGGACAATAGCTTCAAAAGTGGTGCCATTTTTCATAATCGTGTTTAAATGAGCATGCGTCCACTATTACCTTTATTTTATACTCTGTGGTTGAGGCTGGAAACCAGGCATTACAGTACTCACAGTTCACAGAAATGAAATGACGTTTTAACTTTTTCGTAAAATGTTCCTAATATTTACGTTCGTTCGTGATCGTTCGTTCGGTCGCTCGGTGTATAAGTGGATTTTCAAAAGAAAACCTTCTGAAAAATAGCGCTACCCGAAGTACCGTCCGGCCGATCTGCGCTAAAATTAGTAGCGTGCTACAATGA
Source organism: Ericerus pela (assembly GCA_011428145.1). NCBI lineage: Eukaryota > Metazoa > Arthropoda > Insecta > Hemiptera > Coccidae > Ericerus > Ericerus pela. The sequence goes on along the minus strand of WOFM01001393.1, from coordinate 327,675 downwards.
ATTAAAATAAATATTTATTCCGATTTTCGTGGCTATTGATGCAAAATTAAGAATTTTATAACGGGCCTTGCTTCCTTATGGAGGGTCAGCGCTAACGTTTTTCCGTTTCGTGTGCTTCGTTGCCTTACCCTTCTTAAAAAATTTCGCTTCAAAAAAACTGAAAGTTACCCACTTTTTTTCATATCGAACATACTCACAACCCACAAGGCTTCGACTGCCGGCTGATAAAAATAATGAATGTCTTTTTTGAAATGTTTTTCAAATCTATCAACCGGCAACACTGAGTCGTCAAAAGCCGCTATGCAACAAGCGTGAATCACGTTTTTCGTTTTCTCTTCGTTCTTGATTCTTCACTTGGTTTTGCGACGATGATGAGCGTTGTTGATGATCGTTCGTGATTTTTACGCGTACACTGCATATATATGTGTATTTTTTTTTTCGTATTTAATATTATTCATGGGATGAATTCCTTGTTATTGTTCTTCTCCAAAATAAATTATTATCTCCATCAATCTATCATATTCATAGTTTTTTTTGAAATTTCTTCCGTTTGCTGTTTTTCTGCATTTTGTTCGCGTTGAAATCAGTTTGTCAAATTATCCCAAGTTAATTTTCGATATTCGTAATTGTGTGTTAAATCTGTATCGATGTTTGTTTTGTGTTGTGCCGAAAAAGTGCGATTAATTTGTGATCTAACATAAACCAGCCAAATTGTCTGCATTTATCTAATAATTAAATTTTTTGTTTTTGTGTACATAATAAACATATATTTTGTGCTGTCCTATGTTGGGTTGGCTCGGTTCACTCATTTACTGTTAACCAGCAGGAGTTGGATATTATTGCTCAGTGGCAATAGTTCCGAATTGGCGGTAAAACCAACTGAAAAACTCGTATCTGGAGGTACGTTATTAACATTTCTTTAATTTTTTGCATTAAATTTGTCTTGTTTAGAAGAAATTGAAGGTTGAATGTGTCTTTAAAACACTGAGCACTTTGGCACTTGCAATTTAGGCAGTATAATTATCCTACGAGTACTGATCAAGATTTTCCATCTATTCAGATCTTCAATTTTTGTATGCTCATCGCTCAAATTCAAATCTTTTCTAGGTATATTATTTGTACGTTTCCTTTTGTTTAATATCCTGTCGTTATAAGAAACACCTTACGGGAGGAGCTACAACTGTGTCTGTAATCGAAATTCGTGTTCGTGTACCGGCATCAGAAGTTATATTATTACTGAATGCCAACGAGTAACGACAAAATTGAGGAAATTTCAAGGTCGTTTTGTAATGTTAATCATTAAATTAATAGTTTGATAGAAAGTAAATTTTGTTTGAAGCCTTTCGGTCAGGTAGTCCTGGTTTTGTTGCAGTGATGTACTCGCGAGGCTGAAGCCCCTAGTCACTCCCAAAAAAAAGAAAAATCATTATAAGATGTACAAGGACGTATGAAGTTTGTAGGTGTTCTAATCTTTCGCGCTTATTCACATCACTCGTACGTTACGAGAAAATGAATTTTTTTGTGTGAATATGATTGAGCTGGAGGATGGGGATAGGAGTATATTTTTGCATAAATTATTTTCAGCCTTTTCCAGAGAAGAATAGTGAGTGCGCCTGGTTTGTTGATTGTTGTCAATGTCTAGCATCAAAACGGAAATAACCACCGTCAACATTATTTACTGTACGCAGGGCCGTAGCTTTAAGGGGGTAGCTTGCCCCTTCAAAAATTTGAATTTGACCGGAAAGTTGAAAAATTCATGATTTTATAGTCATTTTTAGAAGGAAAAAAATGGAATAATTTATAAAGTGGAAATAGGATACAGAAAAACTAGTATTTGATATTTTTTACAATTGGTCAGAAATTTTTGTAGTCGGTTGGAAAATTTTGAAATTTAGCTCTCCCAAAAATTTTGGCTCACTGCGGCTTTGACTGTGTGAGTAAGTGTGCGAATGATGTTCGTCAGTTTCTAGTATTGACTTATTCTCTTTTATACCTCTTATCAGTGTTGACTTTGAAGAAAAGAAAATAATAAATTTTCACTTATCATCGACCAGGCTGCTATTCACTACCACCTCAAGGAAAAATTAGCTTGGGAAGGCATAAAAAAGTTGTGATTTTTGAAAAGCCATAAAAATTTATTTATTTTTCTTTTACAAGGTTTCCTTTGAAATCGAATATTGTTATTAAAATCTCGAATTGCGAAATGAACGATAGGGACTGTTGAGTTAAAGACGTTGTAGTGTAGAACAGAACTGTATTGGAATTCGTGCTTTAGAAGTTTTCGAAATGTAGCTGCGTGGATCCCTGGCGTAGATAGCTCAAAATTCTAGGGGAGGTTTTTTATTATACATAAATTTAAAAAAACTACCGTATAGAATTTTATGAGAATCGGTTTAGTGGTTCAGCAATGGGGGCCGACGAAAGTTTCACAAATGGGGGCTAAGACGTAATTATTATTTTATAAGGTTAAAATTTGGTAAATAGTTGGTTTTGAACTTAATAAAAACTAGTATCGAGTTTGATGAAAATTTGTCAAGTGGTTAGTCAAAAGGGCAGATGAAAGTTTCAACAATAGGGGTTAAGAAGTTAGTATCATTCTATAGTACTCAAATTTGGTACAGGTTGACTCTAAAAATAGTGAATGCTTACAAAATTTTTGTAAAAATCAATATTGGAAAAAAAAAACAAAAAACAGCCGAAACTTTTAATGAAAAATCAAAAACCATCTAGAGAGATGTAAAAAGAAATGTAAGAAGAGATATAAAATGTCATTATGTAAAATGAGATATAAAATAAGAGAATGTGTAAAAAACAAGCGCTGCAATACTTTGCTAGAAAACCCAGATTGCCAATTTTCATCCTTAATTAAAAAAAAAAAAACTAAATTTGAAATACTAGAAAAAACTGTGAAAAAAATATCGGTAGTAATCGATATTTATATCGATAGTTATCTATATGTGGCAAACATATTATAGGTTTTGTTGGTTCGGGGAATCTAACCTGGGACCTACATGCCAGCTAAAAGCAGTGAACTTGACCACACAGCCATCTCACCGCCGACTATAACTGGTGAATGTATTTTGTATTGAGCAACGTATGACAGTTCACTCACACTCCCCCCTAGAGAGACTTAACATGAGTTGAACAACATTAGATGTTGTGGGAGGTTGAGTGGAGCCAGAAATGCCTGTTATACCTATACACACAGGCTTATACTACCTATATGAGTTCCCTATTTCCACAACATAGGCACCATCTATCAGTGATTCAAGTTAAGAAGGAGATTTGTGAGTTCCACCATGCACCATCAGTGTGTGTGCATGTCTAGCAGGGGTTGAGGGTCATCGTATGTACGTTTTGTTGGTTCGGGGAATCAAACTTGGGACCTACATATTTGTTAGCTAAAAGCGGTGAACTTAACCACACAGCCATCTCACCACCGACTATAACTGGCCAATGTATTTTGTATTGAGCAAGGTATGATGATTCCCACACATATCAATATATCAATATTTCCTTGCTAGTTGCAGGTAAAAAAATTACAAAAAATTATTGATTTACCAATGCTTTTTTGCTAAAAACCAATTTCTGAAAAATTTTTAGTTTCTTTCTCAAAAACCATTGAATCAAAAGGTACAAAATTCCCATCAGACTTGTCACATTAGTAATACCTTTCATGAAAAGTTAGCCTTATCCCTTCTGTAGTTTTCTCAAAACTGTGAATACAAAATTTTTCTAACAATTTTTCTTCTTCAGTTTTCTCAGAAGCTACCAAATTAATAGGCACTAAATAATGTAGCTTGCTGTGCTAGAGTTTTTTAAATTTGATCTATTAAAAAAAAAATTCTGTTCCTCTACCTAGATTTGAATTTTTGGGATTAGAACTGTTGTTGCATGAATGTTTATTTGGAGATTTCAATTTTTTCAGTTTGGATTCCAAACTTTATAGGCGACGGGTTGAAGATATTTTTTCTTTAAAAGTTGAATGATACAGAATCGGTCATGTTTTTTAGGCGCTAAGTTGTTTTCAGTTCATTTTTGGATTAAACCACTCATTGGGTGCCCTGTGACATAAGTTCCCTATTTTATTGTGTGATAAATCTTCCGATCTGTCTGTTGAAGTTTAAAGTTTCACTTCTAACATGTGTGATGTGATATGGCCTACATATAATTATAGTTTTTTTTTGGTGGGTCGTTTGTGGTATTCGCTTCAGTTACGGTTCTGGTCACTTGCAACCTGCAAACCCTACCTAGCATATTAATTTGATGAGAGATCTTTGAACGTGATTATTTTTTGGATGGTGTCTCTGGAAGGGGTTGTTAGTATTTACCACCTTTAACCATACGTTTTTACTGTATGTTTGGTTACCTTGTCTTTTATAAGTGCAGGGAGCCAACTTTTTTAAAAAGCCTGTGTCACGAGTAGCAGGGAGCAGAAAGCACTGGCAAGTAGACAGAGGTCAGTGACGACTATATGTGAATATGTTTGCATCAACATACATATCATCAGCGAGTACCTAAATGAGCAACAAAATACCTTAGTACTCGCCTTCCCTAATTTAGCTCTACATTACATATAGGCGACACATCGTCTGTGAGAATCTACACAAACAATGTACTGTTTGTTTATTGCGCAAATACACTAAAGTATGGTTGCGGAGATGGTTCGCTGCCAATCCGTCGACTAATGAGCTGAGCTCATAAGAAACGGGAAAGGGGAAGTCCCCACAAGGGGTTTCCACCCCTATGTCTCCCCACAGTTGAAACGAAATATTTTTGTAAAATTTATTAAATTTTATAGAAACTGTATTGTTTGATAATGAATTTGTTTTATTTCCAATTGTTGATAGGTTTCGATTCCAGTTTTTTTTGTATTTTAAGTTCGATTGATTCATGTCGAGCACATTGATATTCATTGAATTGTGTTGACCACATTGCAACGTAGATCCGAAAAGCCTCGATTCTGGTTTATCGTTGATATCTGAAAAATTCACATGAATGTGGTAAAATGGGTGTCAAGTGTTGTATCGTGCTCGAAAATATAGAAGCGTGAAGAAAGAAAGAAAAATAAAGGCGAGAAAGATAGTGTAAAAAAATATTCAGAGGGTATTAATTTTTGTGGATAGGTATGTTTTTTCGTCTTGCCGTCTTGCCAAGCTTTTTTTTTATTTTTTTCATATTTTTTTCATTTTTATTTTTTGGTAGAAGGCTGCATTTTTTTGTATTTATTTAGGAGACGTGATCGTGAAGAATCTAGTTAGATTCATGCGAAACAATGAAAGAGGTTTCTGAAGTAATATTTTGTCATGAAGAATATTATTGAACTGAACTTCTTCGAGGTTTGGTGTAATTGATGATACCTCCTGAGACTGTAGTCCTCTATTTGAAACAGGGTATTGTAGATCTTTTTCTGCTATTTGAATTTTGACTATCGTTTGATTAGAAGATAGCCTGAGAGGGCTGTATAATATTTTTTTCAAAATGTTTCTTGACCCCTCATAAATGTCGTATTATCAAAAAAATTCTCCTTTTAGTTCATTCGTTATCATCAAAAAACAAATAGAAACTCATACATTTTCATATATTTCTCCCTCAGGGTTGATGGAAAGTATCTTTGATACATCCATAAATATTTTTGTTTCGTTGTGACCTCGTCTATGGAGACATTTTTTTTTTTAAACTTAAGAATCGTTTTGAGCCCAAGCGTATAGAAATAAGAATATGATAAAAAACTTTTCACTGATCTCGCTTAATACTTCCATTTGTCGAAAATTTCAGTCGTCTATAACAGAGCGAATTTAATAATTTTTTTTAAAACTTTTTTCATTTGACGTCTGGTCATTGGAGTACAATAATTTGGCTCATCGTTATTACGAATGATTTTGCATAGTCAATTTTATATTAAAAATTTTACCAGAACTAAGCTGTGAGGTATACGAAAGGTTTGTTTCTCTTCGAATGGTATTGTGGAAATAATGATGATAACCATTTGTGAGATTTTTCTTGTCCTTCTCTCACCTTCGAGCTCATGTAATACTAAACCATTATAGACATCATCTTTGTGAATAGAGCCGAATGGCAGTTGAATCTTTGTTCGAAAATTGACCTTATCTATTGTTCTTAGTAGACTCCATTAGTAAAAAAAGAATAAGAAAACAAAAACGTAAAAGAAATATCAATACTTTGGTCATCATCAAACAGCAGATGTTTGAATACAAGTTATCTTTTCTTTTTTTCTCAACTTACCTATTATTATTTTTTTTTTTTTTTTTTTTTTTTTTTTCAGGGAGGATAATTTATTTTATTAGTGAAACCGTTCGATTAGGAATGGATACTTTTTTTTTGCTGTTTTTCGAAAGATCGCTTTCAGCTTCGAAAATTTACCACAGTGTGGGTGTGTACACATGTATAACGTAGTTCACATTGTGTTCGAACAGATGTCAGACTTCTTATAAAGGTATTTTAAACATGCGGTATCGTCTGGGTCTTTAGAAACTAAAACCCCTAGTGTTTATTTGATTTTCATTCTATGCTTTGAAAAAAATAAAAAATTGCATTCTTCAATGTAGTGAAAGATGCTTTTATTCTTTTTTTTCTCTCTTTTATTATTTATTATTTTTTGATGATATAAGATTTTTGTAAGTATTCTGGAAATTTTGAATGTACTGCAGGTCTACTGAAGTGGCATGTTTGTAGCTATGAAAAAGTGGCGTAATTAGATCAGTCCGATTCGATAAAATTCGTTCATTCGTTTTTGATTATTTATCAACACTGTGGATGGCCCGTTCATATGAACTTGAAAATTTTCCAACTAGTCCCTTTTTAGGGTTTTTCGTGTAACAAAATCTTATTAAACTCGCTATTTTTGTTATTCTTATTATTCTTTTTCTTCTTCAGCCAGCTCTGTGTTTTGTTTTTTTTTCCGTGAAAATAGAATTTATTCATTATTATTACGTCAGTACGTTATTATCTATGACTATTTTTTTTTATTTTGCTTTCCGTTCAATTTTGATATGTTATCTGCTGACTTACTTAATTCAGTGAATTACTTTAATAATTTAACAAAGCGAAAACTCCGTTGCCACATTGTGTCACGTTGTAGCTTATTCTCGATGATTTCAGTATGACTTTGTTATGTAGAACTGTTGAAAGTTGGAGTAGGGATATTAAGGATATTTCTTCAGTGCAAGTCATACAATCAGGTGACTAGTCAGGTGACTGGACTAGTATTAGTTTATTGTTTTTACTCGTAGTTACATAAGAGTGCTTATTAATATTCATGAGATTGTACAATTTTCGTGGTAAAACGAAAATTTTCAAGACTAAATATGTGGTTCACATTGTGGTAGAAAGAGAGAAACCGCAACTGATGGGAATTTCAAACTATTTTGAGAAAATTGTAACGGTATGTGGTAAGGAGAAACTGTTATGGGATGATGAGTGGTTTTTACCTTGGTGGAATTGATTTCCGCCAAAGATAATTTCAACGATAATTAAAATGAATAAATTTTAATTATCTCGAAAAACGGAATTTTATTAATGAAAATAAAATTTACAACTTTTTGTACGCGAAAAGAAATAATAAAATAAAATAATAAATTTGATCTTTAACTTGATCACTTTAAAATAACCTAGAAAAATTGCTTTAGGTTTAAGAAAAATAACAATGGAAAAGTGGTTAAGATTTGAAAGATTCAAATTCGAGAAACTATAAGATGAGAGTCAACTTAATATGTTCGCTTGCCCACTTCCAGAATAAAAGTGATTTCGCCATCGAAATAGATTTTCAAAGTCAACTTGTCAGGTGAATTGTGGTGGGTTTTGAGATGGGAGTAAAAGCGAGGGTGTCAGAACACTGATTTAATGGAAGTAATTCCACAAATTTTAATATATTTGGGCGAATATCGAGTAGTAGCATCTCATAGGGCACCGGTGTATACATGTACTTTTGGGCAAATTACAAAGAGATCAAGAAGGAATATACTCGATATTCAACCTATCGAATTTAAACTAATTTTTTATGCACTGTTTTTCAGTGTTTACAAATGTTTGTATTGAAAAACATGGAAAAACAGTGGAATTTTTGGTTAGTCTGGTAGTTTAAAGTTTTTGTCTAAAAGTGTCAAATCTGACAGGTCGTAAGACGTCAATTTCATTGCTCTCGATGAACCGAATATGGAGTAAATTAAAGATAAGGTACAAAATGTCAGGTGCAATAGACGTGTGTGCCAGAGCAGTGAGATCATACTGGGAAACCGTTTGGGGTGTAAAATTTATATGAGTACTTGTGTGTAGGAAGGATAAAGTGTGGCACATGACAAAACTATACATGCCCATTTGTTCGCAAGCATCAGCTGTATAAGTTAGCTAATTTCAGAGAAAAATTTTCCTAAAATGTTGAACTTTTAGGAATTTTTTGGCAACAAATGCTGTAATTAGTATGTAATTCAGTCTCCTCAATATTTCTTATCACATTTGAGAAAACATATTTCAAGAACAGAAGAATAAACTTTTAAAAATCGTTCCACTACCTCGAAAATCAATTCTCCTTATAGCATAACCCTACTTTTTACAATTTCAATAAAAATTGTCATCTCTACTGCTTGTTTTACACGTAGGTCATGTTTTACTTATTGAGGTTGTAAAATGAACGATAAAGAATTATTTTATTCCGATGAAAAGCACTGAATTCTGTTGATAGGACTTGAAATTCATGGAGGAGGGGGATAAAAAAAAAACTAATAATAATAATAGTGAGGTCATTTACACCATGTCGAGACGAGCTAGTCGCATTGTATGTCAGTCGTGTGAATCTAGACGCACATATAAAAATCTAGAAAAAAGAGACCTCCCCTTCGTGCATTTTATTCAAAATACCAACTTCGGTACGGTAGCAGGTAGTCTCTCGAACACGTGAAAAAAAAAGAGAATTAAATTCTAATTTGAATGCGAAATGTGCACACAAAAGCGATGCAAAATCCAAGGCAGGTTGAGCAGCCATCCGGAGAAGAAGATACCTGCCTTTTTTCATTGAAAATGTACGCAGGAGCTAGAAATATACATATTATGTATAAGCCCTGGCTATAGTATACACACGGAGTAATTACGAATTCGTTAAAATACAGTCAGTGAATAAAAAAAAAAAAAATTGTACCTCTCTTTTTTCGCAGCAGTGGGCTAAGACCGATCAACATGACGTCGCCTTCTTCCGAAAATGAACGTTTAATTGGAAATTTCCTGTCATAAATTCTGATTGAAGCAGCACACACGGCTGAGGTTTTGACAGAAGACGAATACACGTCGTACAGTCATTCCGCTAATGAGCCTTAACATCCTATTGTCTATTGTGACTGATGATCAGCTGACACTCCCAGTAGTTGGGCTAGTGAAGTATTTATGTCAAGTTGAGAAATTTTGCTGAAGAGAGTTCACTTGATAATCGCAATTTGGTGAGTGCTGTAGAATTTATTAACAAATTGGGTTATTTGGCGAAGAGTGTTCAAATATTGAGGAGTTGATTTTTGGGCATTGGATGTAAGTGTAAAAAAGAAAATACGAAAAAGGTTTTTTCTAATTGTGTTTCTTTATCAACTTTACGGCAAAGAACAATAACATATTTCATCTTTTGTGAAGAATTACGAAGGAATGGGTGCTAATTCAAATTGTTTTTTTGGTAATTATAATATTTCGTGGCTCTCTTCTTTAGAGCTAGTGGTGAGTTACTGTGAGTGAATACTTCAGAATTGTAAAACTGGCTCAAATGTACTGCAGGTGTGTGAAAGTGGTGACGTACCATTTTGTTCACGAGTGAATAATTGATTTGTTGTTGTTTTTAAAGCCAAAAGTGACCTAATTGGTTGGTTAACCTGAAACTAGCAATGAAATATTGATATATCAATAACTATCGATATAAATGATCATTATCAATGTAAATATCGAGAACAAACTGGGTTTTCTAGCAAAGCATTGGTGCGCTATTTTTTTTTTTTTGGCTTTGTGCGAAATAAACATTATTTTGTTGTGGAAGGTTGGCTGCAGTATTGGTATATTTTAAAATCGCCCTAGTGAGTAGAATAAAAGATTATAATAAAAATAGCCAAAATACTGAAATGACTTCGTTTTTTTTGTTTTTTTTTTATATACATTCAACGACTCGCATGACGCTGTAAAAATTATTGATGTCTATATATGTACTTTGTGAGTAATAAAGGGTCACTTACATCAAAAGCAATTTTATAATTTTGGCGCCCATAGGCTGGAAACTTTCGATCCCCTTCCCCCAAAAAAACACCTTGATGGCGTGTTATGTTTTAAGTTTTTATTCTACCCGCTACTGTGATTTTAAAGTATACTAATCCTGCAGCCAACCTTCCGCAACGAAATAATATTTATTTCGAATGAAGCTGAAGACAAAAAAAAAATTAAAAATAAAAGCTTTTCTTTTAAAAACCTGTTTTTAACATAAACTCATTATTTTTAATATCGCTCGTAATTTTTTTTCTAAACTTATCTAATGACTCTGAAATTTTGGCTCAAGAGCCATAGGCCTATAACTCCTTAACATTTTCTAAATCCGACTGTGACACACAGTCAGTGAAAGGCTTCTTTTTCAAATTCGATTTGCGATTCTTGGTTTTTTACATCAAAAATGGTTCTGATTTTGCCATTTTTCTTTTTGATTACACGTGCAAGGTTAAGAGGATGTAGAAAAAGTTTGAAAATAATTAGCTATTCGGATGTATTGATAAAAGAATCTATTGTATCAGCTTCCTTCAAGCATGCGAAGCGTGTTGTGATTGATTGAAGAATAAAATTAATTTACGCACGTATGAATTAACGAGAATTTTTATAGGCCTAACGTCTGCAAAGTCTTGAGAAACGACTAGCGAGATTAAACGTAACCTATATTCATGTAGCAGAAGATACTGTTTTGAATTGAGACCGCGATATCCGTACTTACATCATTTATTACTCAGTAAGATTGAACGGATTAATTTAACAAAAGAAATTGCTATAAAGTGAGACGACGTTGGTGTAAAAAAATTTTTTCTTGTATTTTTCAAGCAGTTTTTTTACGCGTTTCTTGTCTTACCTTCGAATTTTTGCATTTTTTTGTGAGTTCGATAGTTTTTATTTGTATACGGATGCACGTGCGTCGTCCATTTCACGGATACATTTACACCGAACGGTTACGCCATGTATAGAAAAAAAAAAAAAATGGAAATTTTAATTGAAAGTCTATAAATTGGCGTTACGAAATGTAATTTTAAGTTCTTGTGTCGACTACCACCGTGTTTCAAGAACAAAGAGGAATGAATAAATACGTAAAATATGTGTGTATTGTGTGTACGTAGAATATAATATCTCATGTACCTAGTATACTAGTATTATTAATATACATGTACATATAATATATGGATGGATGGTGAACGAGCGTGTAATTAAACGTTGACGGTTTTCTAGTTTCCGTGTTCGTCTGTGTGTGTGTGTGTGTTTATCGAAATAATTTTGGTGTGTTGTTATTGTTGACGATGATGGAGAAAGAGATGTTCGGTGAAGTGATATCGTGCAGCGTTGGTAAACGAATGTATGTTTATGGTTGCATTGTTGTGTTAACGATAATAGTGCGGTATTTTCTGAAAAGCGCCCTTAAAAAAGGTTATTTGAAGGTATGATGTTAATCCCAAAAGATGACCATGAGGAGGCTGCCTCAATAAGTATTGCTTTGGAATTCTGAGTTCGGGACTGGAAGTAGGGATTTGGATAATTCCTTACATTAATGACTGCCCTATGCTGTAGGTATTGTCGGAAAATTAGGAGGATTTCCAAAGTTGAAAACAGCTATCATGAATGGCTCTTCAAAATTTCTCCGCTGAACGGAAAAACATTGAATTGTGAATATGTTTTTGCTCATCGCCCATCTCTGATCATCCCCATGGCAACCCTCAAACCCTTCATCATGGCCCTAAAATTTCTTATTTCATAATTATTACATCGCCCCCTTAAGGCGCTCCCCTGTCACTGCCTGTCGCCAGAATGACCGTTAAATCAATATTAAATGCGGGAAAACAGTTCGATTTAAAACTAATAGCGTTCGATGACGTCATCGCGTCGCACTAAAACGTGACCTACGCACATTTTCAACTGACCCGCACCTCAAAAATGTATCATGTTGAAAAATATGATTTTTGAAAAATACTGAATAACAAAAAAGTTGCTTTCGGTTGATGAAAAGCTTGTTCTGCAAAGTCAGTGAGCTGTAGCTCATAAGCGTGTTTGCGATTCTTGCCTTTCCTACATCAAAAATAATTTTAATTTTGATATTTTCACTTTATGATTACACGTGTGAGGAAAAGTCTGTTGTGAAAAAGTTAGAGAATACGAGTTCTTTTTACCACATGATGAAAGAATCCGTTAGATGAGATTTGTGATTTCGAAAGTTCTTGAAGAATATTGTGATTTACTGAAAAATAAAATTATCTTACGTATTGATTAACTAATTTTATTATAATCAGAATTACGCCTTGAGGAACGTCATCTTTACTTATTATAGGCTGAACGGATTGATTTAGTAGAAAAAATTGTTATAGAGTGAGACAATTGGAAGTCGTGGATAAACCACTGTTACCATAAAAATCCGTGATGATATTTTCCTACAGAATCTGTTAGCCAGAAAACAAATTTTATGCATTATTATGGAGCAGTTTAACGGAGAAGTGAGGAAAATTACCTTTAAGGGGTAATGAACTCCATCTCCAGTAGTATTGCTTTGGCCTATATAAATTCTCATGAGTAGAGTGAAGTTAAAAAAAGTAAATTAGTCATGAATATTAATCCATTTGAATTCAAACATCTGTTTACTGTTATTACGTACTTGATTGAACAGTTTAACTTCTGAAAATCTGGTAGAAATCTCGGTCTATAATGTATTTTGTCAATATTTTTGAGTAGTTGACCTACGTTTCAGAGCCATTATGGTCTGGTAACCTTATGAATACAAAAGTTATACTATTCCATTGGACTAAAACTGTAGAGTAAAATTGGAGTATCTGCCTTCAGGAAAATGAAAAACTCAATTAATGATTCATGGTAGAAGTGTGTCCCATGCCTCTGAACTAATCGATTAGTCGAATTTAATTTTTTAAATGATAGGTAATTAATCCACAGTAAAATTATGTATGGTAATTTACGACGGAGAAAAAGGAACGTGTAACCGATTTTGTAGTTGTAATATCATGCTTGTGTCTGAATTTTGTGAGGGGCAGGAACTCGATGATCGTTATGTGACAGGTGTCATTTCTCACTACATATAAAGTAGCCATGGTTAAGATTTTAAAATGATAGTCAGAAAATTTGGAATCTATCTATTAATAACTCTACGCAAGATTTGCAGACCTCGTATGGCTTCCCATGTTTGTTTCTCAGTTAATAGTTTCTCTTGAGATAAGTTAGTTAGGTCGTCTTGTTAAGCTTCTTATCTTTGTTTATAAGATACTAATTCAGTTTTCTGCTGCTACGTCTGTGCTGATTTCTTCTTCAGCTGGATATATTTCTTGACCGAAGTCTGCTACAACATACAAACTCAATCTATAAATCTATTTATGTATTTAATTTTTTGTCTTATAAAATACAATTTTTTTTTTTTTTTTTTCGTAAAGTACTGGAAGATTCTCATTTAAAAACCTTTTTTTTTCACTTCCTGTGAAGCTTACATACTTTTCAGAGTTCGTTGTTGAATTTTTTGAGTTTGTATGACCAATTGTCACAATTTTCTTAAGATACGTTGGAGATCGAAAAAATTGAGCTTTGTGCCCACATGACAAATCGTCCTATTTTTTCTTCTCACTCGTTGTCATGAGCAGTTTGTAGGAAGTAAATTACAGCTGGCAAAATAATGGTAGGTCGAATACGTGTTTGAACTTTTTAGCAATATCCTCTTACGGAATGTCGAAAATGAAAGAAAGGATGAAAAGGGCGCGCAAGATGACGGCTGAAAAAGTGAGAAATGACCCGAGAATAGAAATAAATTTTGGCCTGGCATTTTCGAAGGGAATAATTGGGGAAAAACGCAGAAAATCATTTAGCTACTCATATTTTTGAAAAAGGAAAAAATAAAGCGAGTAAATGACAACACCGGTGACTCCGAATAATTATTATGATTTATGTAATTTCGTCAATTTTCGTAAACGATTACTTATAAATAATACTGTCGTTGTCTTTTGTTTTCTCTCAAATTGATTTCTTCTTTAATCGTATTTTTTATGAAGGTGAATTCTTTGGCTTATGATCGCCTCAACCTCAACTCCATTTTTTTCCGCAGTTATTTCGAAATTTTCCAGAAATTTTGCCAAACGCTCCAGAAAATAATCCTATCCTGAGTAGAAAATTTTTTTAATAAATGAGGTATTTGCATATGCAAATATTCGAGATCTGTTGTTTTTTCTCCTTGCCTTAACTATTTTCGTACATCCGAATTCATTTTACGACTTTGATATTTCATTTTGTAAGTAGATTTTCATTTATAAATAATTTTCTTTCGTTTTTATTTATCGTTTTTGTTCATCTTCGTTCTACAGTGTCATGAAAAAATGTAAATGATGATTTTGGTGAAAATTAATAACTTTGCCCACAAAGGAGCTAGACTTCGAGAATGGCTTCAAATATTCCTTAGAACAAAACAAAGTAATACTCAAAATTTCCTTCAAATCTGTTAAGCAGTTCTGAAGTTACAGGGGAACAAACATTTACTTCGAGTTTTATTAATATAGATGGATATTTACTTGAACATCTGCTCAAGGCTCAGGGGTTAGAAATTTTAGTCGGGGTATTTTTGTTACCACGTGTTAATAGTATCGAAAGGTCTATTAGCTCCTGTTTCAGCCTAGTAAGTACTGCCTATACTGTTCATATAAAACTTTAACGTGGTGTAGGTTGCAATGTTTGTTCGATAGTTCGGGAATTCGGTACAAATGTTTGTACGCTTATTGATTTTGGTGCAGATCTGAACAATTTACGTACCTACGTGTTTTTTTCTTCTAGTTTTGGAGGTTATAAATGGCTCTAAACAGTGTAATGTTTGTTGAACAGCAACGAAATTTAGTACAATCAATAATTATTGTAATTTTGGTTTACTAATTTGTTGAAAATTTTAATAGTAATTGACTGATTTTTGTAAATCTATTTTTTCTCGCAGAACTTCTGCGTTGCTTGAGTTTTTCATTCTGCATGTTTCTTCCTTTTTCGTGTTCCTATATTTTCTTTAATATACTGTCTTGCTTTTTTTCAAAGTTCCGGCTTTACATTTCGTCATCTGCGGTATTTTAGTACATTCGAAGAAAACAAAAAAACAAAGATGTTCGTGATGTCAGAACTTTGGATTTCCGTCGGTTGAATTTTGAATTTTTCATTAAAAGGGTTGGTGATGTTTGCGTGCGTTCGCGTGTAGGAGCAGCCAAAGGAATTTAATTTTTGTGCCAAACAAAGAGTATAGTACTGGGCACCGAAGTCGTGAATTTTGAACTTGAGTTATTTGATTTGAACAGTTCGCTCTCCGAGTATAAGGCGCCGTATGGAGGTCATTGAGTTTTTTATTTTTTTCCATTTTTCCTTTTTCCTTTTTTTTTTGTTTTCCTTGTGGGTTAGAAAAGAGCACATTTGTTATACACACGATTCTTCCGGGGTAATGGTCCCACTGAGAGAAATAAACGTAACGAGTTCGTCGAAATGGTACCGTCGTAAAGGCTGAAAAGTCTTTATATAGCTTAAAAAATATATAGGTATATGCGCTGTTTTACGCGTCTTATAATAATTGAACCGTCCGGGTCAATTACTGCATATCCCTATATAGGGTGTTCCGCAGTTTATTGCAAAAAATTCGTCCAACTATTGCACCAGCGTAGACACTGTGGCCCTCTTTAGTGATCGTGAGGTCTATACTTTGTATAAAAAATCTGAAGAATACCTTTGCGACTTTTAAGTTTGAATGGATTGCAGTTTTTGTGGTAATTTATCGACTAAAATGGTTCCTTATATTTAATTGTGGATTTTAAGAAGTGAGGAAATTAAGCTGTGTGAGCGCATAATGCGTCCTTGCTGAGGAAAAACGACGTTTCAAATGGGACTGTTTTTTTTCCGATTGAAATTTAACGCCCAACTTTTCGGATTAATTAACTCAACAAATCCCATTAATTATCATCAGAATACCTACGATGAATAATATCGTCTTGATGGATCGTTTTTTGTGGTACGTTTTAAATTCTCTTTCCATTTTGTCAGATTTTGTCTTAAAAAACGCTGAAAAATTTTTAAACGTTTTGTTCCAATTAAATAACATTATAAGATGTTATTTGTAGCGACTTCTGATCAATGGTGATGGGTGCATTTATACACTCGCTGGTCAGTTGTGTGGTCAGTTCCTACATATGTAGAATAATGACTCTTTTTGGTCTTCAGGTTGTAGCTCACCATTACAGTTTAATTTTATTACTGGCTGTGCGTCATACACGTAACAAGGTCATTGTAGTAGTATGCCTCCACATCCTACAAATGATAACACCAGTGTGCACATAGAAAGCAAATTATTGGATGGCAGCCAATGAGAAGGTTGCAGCTCTTCAGCTCCCTGTCTCACTTATTGGCTGACTGCTAATTAAGAAGGTAGTAGCTTACAGTTCCCACTCTCTTCACTCATCAACCATCTGTGGATCAAGAAGGTTGTAGCTCTACTTCCTTATAGTAAAACCGTCTTTTTTAAGATGACCATTGAGGATATTCTCGATCTGGCTAAACTCGAAGAAAGTTTTCAAGTATGTCACAGCCCTGGTGGCATTGCCTCTCTAGAAATGGATCGACGACACTTCAACCAACAGTCATTCAACTGGTTCATCTCCCATCTCATCTCTGTTACAGAGTCCTCCACAACACTGGGGAGTTTGAGATTGTGAAGGATAGAGGACAGTGATGTACCTTACAGTACATCCACATCTCTCATGAATACCGTGATAATTGCAATGTTGTCAGCAGCTGTCCATTCCTCCACTACCCTAGCAAAGGGGGATGCACCGACAGCTGCTCCAGCAGGTTAATGTGGAGAACTCCCTGCTTGACCAGTTGCCTGTTCTTCAAAACATTTTGCATTCATTTTTTTTCAAAAAACAGAAAACAGTTTCCTGAAAAGTGAGTTCATAGAAAATTGATCAAGATCGAGTGAGTATTAAATTTTTAAATTTGAGCAAAGAAATTATTATCATTCAAGGAAAAACATTAACCTCTTGCTTCTTGCTTGTTGAAAATAATTTTTTCCTCTTAATTTTTATTATAAATTGTTAAAATTTTGTAGGTTTTCCTGTTGCAAAAGTTGGTTGTGTTACTGATTGGTTAATATTCAGAATTTTGCGCTTATATTAAACAAAAGTAGCGTTAGTTCTTTCAAGGTTTCTGAAGTACAAAAAATTTTTTAATTAATCTGGTTTCAAAAGACAACTTTTAAATGAGCGAAAAAAAATTGCCAAACTGCTTTAAGTTACTTCTTTAGTTGTCTTTTTGTTTTCGTGGAGATGGCAGCTGTTTTCACATTTTTCTAAAATGAATTTCAAGTTTTAAAGAATATTCGAAGGGTTGTTAGGTAGTTTTTTGTTTAATTTGTTGGCGAATCAAGGGCGATTCACAATTTTTGTCTTAATTAAAAAATTTATTTTGCTGACGCTTTTAATTAAAACCAAATGTTCGTGGTGCTTCTGTGCTTTTATGTTTTATGCATCTTAAATGCAAACGGTGTGTGATTTTATGTTGGAAAAGGTTCTGTTAAATAACGACCACGTATGACGTAATTAACTTTTTAAATGCTAATTTTTTACTTTTTTGCATATTTTTATTTTTTATTTTGTTAAAATTTACGAAAAATTAAAATCATTGCCTAATTAGAATTTCAAGATTTCAAATTATTTTTTTGTTTGCAAATATTTCTTATCGATAAAAATCGCCACCAAAGAGTTGGTACGTGCTGTAATTTGAAATAGAACTTGCGACTCGATTCACGAACGTCCACAAAAAAATAGCAAGCTTCATTCATTTTTTCTCGTCATTTCCTTAAAACTTGATTTTCGTGTTTCATGCTATAAAGGTTAAGTTTTCACGAAGTTGTTAACGGTTTCATGCTTCTGCGCAGTGGGTCAAATCGACAACATAATCAATGGACCTATCGAAACGATATTGGTACAACACGAAAATTCAAATTTTTTGAAAGACTTTCGTAGATGCTTGATTGATGAAGCAATTCGACTCTTCAACTTCCGACTAAAATTATCTTGGTCTCATTTTTTTTTTTTTTTTTTACATGAAGGTCAACGATCCTTTTTGATATTCGAACTCTGGAAACCGACTTTTAGAACATGTCTAGTGATTTGCATCGGAGACATCCTCGTAGGTCTTGAGATTGGAATTTTGCCATCCTCCGAGCGGTCTTCCTTTTATTTCGTTTTCTTTGGTATGTCTTAGAAATTCATGCCGGTTTTTCCGTAATTTGCCAAAGATATAAACTGCTTTCCCCTTCGATTCAGGCTTGCATAAATGTTTAAAACCTTTTTCGTGTATTCTTCGATTTATACCGATGTTGCCGCAGCATTTATTGCATCTCTTTAAGTGTACACAGCAAATGCACAAAAATCTTTTAAAGTACCTAAATCATCTCTACGAACATTGTTCGATTTCCCTATTGTAAATTTTCTAAAATATTCCGATGATGTGGCCTTTCTTTTTTCTGTTATTTACTTGAAATTTCGAAATGACGTAATATGAATGAAAATGGTATGTAAATCCAGATTTAACTACTTCTTGAAAATAATTCGTAAATCTCACTAATATTGCCTTTCCTTCTCTTCCCGAAAAAAAACTACTCATCATGAATTTTCGAAGAAAAATTCTGAAAAATTTAGTTGGTCCTTATAATCTTTTTGCTGGAAGACAGTTCGAAACGTATTTGAAAAACTGACTTTGTGCTGTTATTTGATCTAAAATTTTTTTTTCAAGTTTATTTTTCATGTTGTGAAATATTTTTTGATTGGCGAATATCTAATGTTTTTAAATTGATGAATAAAATATTTACCTTGTAATCTTTTTTACGTCCTCTTGGAACTCAGCTACATTTATAGGTTACATCGGTTCCAAAATCATTTTTTCATGATCTAGTCGAAATGGCTTAGTTATATTTTATGTTAGAATGGGTAATCTTTACTAAATTAGATTCTATTTAATGCCGAATGCGAGAACGATACTTAAGTATTAACTGTGTCTTAAGAACGTTTTACCATTGGTAAGTTCTACTCTTATTCTAAGATGATGCTGGCTGGTTCATATTTCTGATACTTAAAATTACTACTAAATATTTTTTACGGCGGTAATTTTTTTCGTATCATAAGAAAGACTTGAGTAATTCTTTAGTTCCAATTAGTACCTTGATACCGTTCTTGCACTCCATCTATAGCTTTACGATATAAATATATGGGAAAAAGTAAATTTTTCAAAATATCCATTAATTAGTCGCATTTAACTCCATAGATATGTTTTTATGCCGAATAAAGTAATAATTTTTCATGAATAGGTATGCAGTTTTGGTTACCTTATCAGTTTTTAGGTTAATGTGAGTTTATTTTGTATAGTGAAACTAATATTTTGTATCTATAAAATACTGTGAGATAAATGGAGCGAAATAGGTACGTTGTATATTTTTGCCATAATTACCCGCTTGAGTCTTAATTTTCGGAGAAAAAATAGAAGAATATTGGAAAAGTTGGTTTTTATCTTGTTTTTTTCATATATTTTAATGTATTATTCACCGTGTACTATCGTAACTCTCACATTTTTACTTGTCTCTCGTAAAAAAATTTCTTTACTTTGATGATTTATTTATATCAATAGTAACAACTTAATTGATCCGCTAAATGAATCTCAGAATTATTTCCACTCAGTAAACGGAGAATTTCAATTAGAATTTATAATTGAAATGACATTTTTCATTCCAATATTTATCCAAAAAAAAGTGATTAAAACATCTATTTGTAATAAGGAGAGAAAAAGTTTCGGACTACAGTGCAAATTTAACGTGTAATCGTACATTTGAATATGAAATTTACGTTTAACAAATACGTATTTTGAATATTCGAATTTTTTCAAGGCTATAGATTTGGTTAAAATACTTCAATAAGAAAAATGAGCCCAGTGATAGTTTTTTTTTTCTCCACATGCGTTATTATATTAGTTTTTTTTTTTTTTAATTCTCGAGAATGATCAAAGTTTTGTCATAGAATCACTTATCGGTCAAAACCCAAGGGGTAAAAATAAGATAAGCAACATTTGAGAAAATTAGTCTAATTCATCCGTCATTTCCTGATCTTTGCATCGTTTTTTCCTTCTTCTGTTATGACAGTCTGTATGGATTTATATAATCGAAACTTTTTTCAAACCTTTTTTATCCTTATTATATTCTCCATACAATTTAAGAATGGCTGTTCGTGAGTTAAGGTAGAAATAAGTTTGATTTAATGATATGTATGCGCGGTGTGGGATAAGCTATATCGAAAAATGAAAATAAATTGATGTTTTTGACGATGTATTCGTTTTTCATACAATACCTCAGAAACATCGATGTCGTGATATCAGAAATTGTGAATAATGTGCTTTTGTGTTGGTTTTCGATGAAAATGTAAAAAAAAGGAAAAAATAATTTTTAGGTAAACGCTTTTATTCAAGTTAGGTGCCCTAAAAAGGAGAAAATAAAATAATTTTATTTTGTTTGTATCATCTAGAAATGGGATCAAATAAAAGCGTGGGGTGGACAACAATGCCTAAATTTAATGAATTCAAATTTATCCGTGCCATTCCATACCAACTCAATTCAACCTGGGAGGAGGACATAATTACAAGCCTCTGAGGGGTCGATATAATTTTGATGTGTATCAGAATGGGCCATATTCCTAGACAATCCTCAGCTTTCAAATAAAATACCACTTCAATGATATTTGATCTGTGGTTTCAATACTTAAGTACCTATAAGTGAAAGGTTACTTAAGTGCTTTCCCTGAGGTAAAAAACTGACTTAAGAATATGGCCCTGTATCAGTCATCTCTCTTCACTAACATCAATACAAGCTATATTGAAACAATAGTATCACAACACTGACAATAAATTTCTATACCAATTTGCCATTATGTCCGCCCCACGCTTTTATTTGATGCCATTTCTAGATGATACAAACAAAATAAAATTATTTTATTTTCTCCTTTTTAGGGCGCTTAACTTGAATAAAAGCGTTCACCTGAAAATTATTTTTTACTTTTTTATTTTTTATTTTTTAGTTTAAGGGAATTTTTGATTTTATTTCATTCCATGTCAGTGATACACTTATGAAAGAGTGAGGATAGTTACTGTTGTATTATTAGCAGTATAGAGAGACCCTGACACAAAATAAAGAAAAAAATTTAGAAGCTGAAATAATATAATTACAGCTCTAAGTTGAAGAAAAGCCATAGGGATAAGAGGAGTAAAAACGTGTTAATTTACAGAGGTTTGAGATCGCGAAGCATTTGTGAATTAAATAAAACGAGTGTAAAATTCAGAGCTAATTTCTTGAGCTCATCCATCTTGGACGTACGAATCAGGACAGCAACGAAAATATATAAAGATTGCGAATTGCTTGTCCAAAAAAAAGTGTTACAGATAAGACAAAATGTTCTCGACGAATTAATACAGCAAAAGGTTATACTATGTAACAAGCAGGTTTGTATAGAGGCCTTACGAGAATAACCTACAGAAATACTTGAGGAGGACTTTATTATCAACACCTCCCCTCAAACCTGCAATAAACAAATAGCAGACTAGGTTACATAAAAAATACACACAAATTGGGACTAGAACGGATTACATGACAAGCAATGGTAAAAACAGAAATTCGTACATTTAAAATTTATAGTTTATCGAGTTACACTTAGTCTAATATCACAGCAGAAAACGTCTGCAGGTCATTGAACTTAGGAACTTGGAGATCAGGGTTGTTCCACAAATGCAGTTTATTGCATAGAGAGAGTTTTGTCATTGCTAAACAGAGCAGCTCGAAACCTTTCAAATTTAGCTCTTCCAAGCCCCTTTGTAAATATGTCCGCTACCTGGTCAGATGTGGCTATAGGTCTAACGCTAATTACATTATCTGAGACATAATCTCTCACAAAGTAGAACTTCACATCAATGTGCTTCTTGCTCATGGAGCCATTTGCAAACTTGATACAGTTCTCATTATCCTCGTATATAGGACAGGGATAGTTAACAACGATAGTTAGATCCCTCAGAATCTTACACAATGAAACAGTATCTAAGACACAATCGCATAGTGCGACAATTTCAGCATCGGTTGATGACAATGTCACCAAGGATTGTTTCTTGCTTCTCCATACAACAAGAGCATCGAATACATAAGCACAATAGCCACTGATGGATCTCCTGGTAGACGGGCAGTTTGTCCAATTGGCATCAATGTATGTCTTAACGACATCTGAATTGGAAAAGACACGATACACTAAGTCTACATCCCTAGTGGTGACCAAGTACCTCAATATGCGAAGGAGATGTGAATACACAATATTATTGGCGTTGCACTGGAACTGTCCAAAATAGCTTACTGTGTAGCATATATCAGGCCTAGTGCCCAACATGATATACATGAGACAGCCTAGCAACTCCTTGTATTTTGTGGTCAATTTTTCATTTACAGGTTTCTGTTTGTCAGTTTTCAAATATAAACGCTCCTCTATAGGAGTGTGCACTGGGTTGCAGTTTTGTACGTTAAACTTGGTCGCTACTTTATTGATCAGTTGCCTTTGATTAAGCCTTAAAATTTTATTGCTCTGATCATAATCTATTTGCAACTTAAGATATGATTTTACATTGCCCAAGTCATGGGTCTTGAAAGTGTTGTTCAATTTTCTTTTAATCTGGTTTATTAAAATTTGATTAGAGCTACAAATAAGCATATCGTCAACGTAAACCAGAATAAATACAACACCTTCTTGATTTTAATTGATGTACAGACATTCATCAAATTTACTACTTCGAAAACCAATTGAACTGACAAACATTTTTAATTTATCATACCAAGCCTTAGGGGCTTGTTTTAGGCCATATAAAGAACGATTGACTTTTAACATTTTTTCTTTTCTATTTACGTTAAGTTAATCCCTTTGGGGATTTCTAAATAAACATCGTCTGTCAAGATCCCATTTAAAAAAGCATTCTTGATGTCTATCTGACTAATATGAGAACCAAATTTATTACAAATTGCCAACAAAGTATGAAGGGTGCTCATCTTTGCCACAGGGGCATACAACTCCTTGAAATCGAAACACTTATTGACCTCAAACCCACGAGCAACTAATCTGGCTTTAAAAAGTTTGTCTCCTTGACTATCTAACTTAATTTTGAACAACCATCTAGAGGAGATGATGTCACCATTTTTCGGACGATCGACCAATTTCCATGTATCATTTGCATGAAGTGCATCAAGCTCTTTGGATATTGCACGATTCCACTCCAATTTGTCCGCTGAGGCCTTTGCCTCCTCAAAACTATTTGGGAATTCAGAAAAAATTGAGTATGCATAATGACATAAGTCATCTTCCACCGCAAGATCAATCTCAATATTCTCAATATCATTATTTACGTTACGAGAATCATTTACGTTAACATCATTACTTGAATTTCCATTGCGTTACTGTCAAGAGCGCTTGGAGATGTGACATTACTATTTACAAGACCTAGGCGTTTAATAAATTTTGTTTCGTCAAATATCACATCCCTAGCTATGGTAATCTCACCACTATTGGTATTCAATAGGCGGTAGCCTTCTGGGTTATACCCAACAAACACCAGAGGTACAGTTTTTGAGTCAAATTTATCTTTACGTTTCTCTTTAGGTATCAGAGCATATGCTTTGCATCCAAAAACCCTTACTTTACTCAAACTATTATCAGTACGTTTATACCAGATTAGCGCCGGGTTCTCATTTCGATAATTAAGTGTGCGGTTATACAAAAACGTTGCACACAACACAGCTTCTGACCAGTACTTATTGTCCATCTCAGCATACAGTAACATGGTACACGCCTTCTCTATTATCGTACGGTTCAGTCTCTCAGCTCTGCCATTCATCTGAGGACAGTAGGCCACAGTATTACCTAGCGCAATCCCTAACAGCTTGCATTGCGTCTTAAAGCATTGATTGACGTACTCAGTCCCATTATCGCATCAAATCTCACTAATTCTACTCCCAAAAAGAGTCCTAACTCGCACTTCATAATCTAGAAAACACTCGTACACTTAATCTTTTGTCTCTAACAGAAACACAGTCACAAAGGATGAAAAGTCATCTAAGAAGGTCAAAACATATCGTTTTCCATTGTACGAAGTGGTTTGCATCGGACCACACAGGTCAGTATGGACCAGTTCTAGCGGACGAGTGGTTTTATGATCGGTGCTACTGTGTGGCAGCTTACACTGTTTGCCTGCAACACAACTTTCACAAAAGGAAACATTTTTATAATCAAAATTGTTGATAAGCCGGGCTTTACTCATTCTTTTCATTAATTCAAAATTGGGATGCCCCAACCTGGCATGCCACAAATTTACGTCATTACTGGACTCAGCAACAAAACATTTCAAACTTTGAATTGGATTGAATTTAAAAAACAAAATTTTATAAAGTTCATTGTCCAGTGATCTTCCTTTATCTATAAGCTGACCAGTATTTTCATTTATTAATGTTACGTTACACTGAGTATCAAACTTTACAACAATCCCTGACTGGTTCAGTTTCTTAATTGACAGTAGGTTGGTTGGGAACTCGTCTGAATAGAATACATTTTTAATTTCACATTTAACGCCCGTTTCTGACCAACATAAAATTGTTCCTATTTTTGTAGCAAACACATAAGAATTACGTTTGTAAATCTTGATCCTTATGGGATTCTTTAACGTTATAGACTTTGAGAATAAATTATCATTGTTAATATTATGATTTGTAGCACCTGAATCCATCGTAAAAACAATCACGTCACTCATCGCAACATTTGCCAAATCATCAGTTGAACACATGAATGAACACGTAAACAAACTCAATTTATCATTGGATGCATCATCGGAGCTGCGATCCATTGTTTTTGGAACATCGCTAGAGCCTCTAGAAACGTTGGATTTAGCATTACGACAATATTTAGAAACATGACCAAAACGATTATATGTATAGCATTTAACATTATTAGATCGATTACTGCGATTACTAGGATTATTACTATTAACATTACCAATACCAGTTGGAACTGTTGGCGGATTCACGCGACAATCCTTTCGAAAATGGCCCATTTTGCCACAACCAAAACATTTGACTCTCGATTTTTGATTACCATGACCATTCGCACCATTAGCAACCATCGCAGACTGAGTATCAGCTTTCGACAACGAAACTGCTCCCCTCTGCTTATGATATTGATTTAACAATTTCTGCTTTACTTGGTCGATGTCTGGATCTATCTCGTTCTCGAGTACCTCAACTGTGACATTATAGCTGGTTGGAACTGACATTAGCATTTGTTCAACAATGTCTTGTTTTTCCAACTTCATGCCTACAGATTTTAGCTTGACAACCAATTCATTGAAGTGACGGAGGTGGGTTTCAAGATTCCCATTCTCTTCAAGACGTAATTCAGACCACTGATGTTTTAACATGATTCGAGTAGCAGTACCTGATTTCTGGTAGACTTTGTCCAGCTTTTCCAGTATCTCAAATGGTTCACTGACATCTTGTGCATATGACAGATGACTATCAGCCAAGAAACAAACAATTAGCGCACGACAACAATCAGCTTTCTTTTGATAATCTCTAGCAGCAGTATTTGCAGTGTCACAATCCAACATATCTGCCAGGCCTTCACCTCGAATGGTAACAAACAGACGAAATTGCCAGCAATCATAATTTTCACCAGAAAATCTATGCATACCACTGTTTCGTTCCACAGCTTCTAACTTCTGGCAGAAATCCATGTTGACCACAATCGAACAGCAACCACAAATTCTCGAACAGAGAAAAAACGATGTATTAACACAATGGAGCTCCTAGCTTGCACGTACCTGCTCCTGTTTCCATTAAAGGACGATCACACACAGAACATAATTATAAAAAAAAAAACAAAATTCTTATTTAAGACATTAAACACAGCTTCAGCGAAACAACTAGGCCCATAACCTGTTGATTTACAGAGGTTTGAGATCGCGAAGCATTTGTGAATTAAATAAAACGAGTGTAAAATTCAGAGCTAATTTATTGAGCTCATCCATCTTGGACGTATGAATCAGGACAGCAACGAAAATATATAAAGATCGCGAATTGCTTGTCCAAAAAAAAGTGTTACAGATAAGACAAAATGCTCTCGACGAATTAATACAGCAAAAGGTTATATACTATGTAACGAGCAGGTTTGTATAGAGGCCTTGCGAGAATAACCTACAGAAATACTTGAGGAGGACTTTATTATCAACAAAACGCGCAACTTAAACACTCCAGGCTAATTTGATAACTATTTTATACTCCAACCTCATACCAGCGATAAACAAAGTCTAAATTCTGTTCCCAATCGGACTCTATAAAAGCGTTTAAAAATTAATTCCGATCTCGTGAAACAACCTAGTGATGGAGGTGGGTACGTTTTTTGTTTCATTACCCAAAGAAACTTCTGGCACTATACGAGCCCAAATTCATGTTATGTACTTAGTATATATATTCTATTTTCTAATTTTTGAAAAATTGTGATCTATTCTAATTTGGTGTGGATTAGCCGGACTGTACTTTCGATATGTTCTATTTCATTCTGATTTTGAGTTTTAAACTGGTAATTTTCAATCAGTTGCTACGAAATTTAGTGCAGTCATTATTCATTATCTATAGCCTACCTACTAACTTGTTGATAACTTTTGTTGTAATTGACCGGTTTTTAAAAACTTACATTTTCTGTTGGAACGGTTTCTGCGCTAGAGTTTTTCTAATTTCATTTTGAGTCGTATTAATTATGGTAAGTAGTGTTTCTCGCGACTAACCTGAGAAAAGCAATGGTCATTTTTTTGTTTTGATTATGCCCTGTTATACTTTACGCATTCACTTCAAGTATATTTTTGGGGTTCTTTAGAAAAATATTTATTGTATGTTTCCTTTGGGTAAGGATGTTGCGAAAATGATCTCACTTCTGTTTGGCTTCGAGTGTAAAACAGCTACTTGGATATTCTGTCCGAAATTTTTGACGGAAGTACATTATTTGGCATGTTGCCAGTAATCTGTCTTACGCACAAAAAAAAAAAAAAATGAAATGATTATATGCAGAATAACGTATATATGTATAAAAATTTCGATATTTAATTTTGGGCCACGAAGGAAGTAACTAGATGCCATTATATGATCCGTCTACTTCGTTAATTTTTGCAACTTCAGGTTGTTCCAAATATTCCACAATACGTCCTACATTTTGTTTCATTTTTAGAATATTTGTAATCTTCTGCTTGCAAGTTTATTTAAAATTTTTTTTTCCTTCTTTGCTTTTTGGCATTTCTTTTGTGTACGTCAAAAAAAGCTTTTTAAAATCTAACATTAACGAGCTCCAGCAAATCAGCCCACTCGATTTATGACCAACATACCGACAAAAAGAAGTTATTAAGTTTTGTTGTTGCAACAAATGGAACGCACAAAGATTTCTCACTCACCGTGTACCCCTTTGAGAGTAAAAATCGCGTTTACGACTTCGGAAATTGATTGAGTTCTGCGGCTGTCGTTTGAGCCGAGAAGGTATCATGCATGCGAAGGTTGAGTTCAAAGCTATCTTCTTTCGATATTTTTTGTCAGAATTTTATTTACTATTCGTCGTAAATTATAGTTCGAGTTGAAAGAAAAAACGCGTTATTTCCACTTTCGACCCTGTTTTACATATAATATTTCTGTTTGAACGTAGTGCTTTTTTTTCTTTTTTCTTGGCATTGGGCCCAGTAGCCACGTTTTTTTAAGTAATTTGTGTTAAAATCATTCATCAAATTGTGCACGCAAACAAGAATATGGCCTAATCAAACGTTGTCCAGATCGTAATTCAAGTAACTCCCCTCTTGAATCACCAGCAATTATTTGTATCAGGTGAGTAGGTACCTACGTAAGTCGGTTGGTTGCTTTTTCTTCTAGCTACCTGAAAAATCATTTATTCGAGAAAATGAAATGTGAAATTCTTTCGTATTTATGTATAATTAAAATGTTTACACACGTATTTCAAGATGGTTATAATGTAGATAAGGACACCGAAGTGGACGTGCGAAGCAGATGTTTCTATTTTTATTATATTATGTGGGTTTTTTTCTTCATTATTTTTTTCGTCCACTTCTTATTGCCAGAATTTGTCGGTATTTCGTGAAAACAATGAAAAAAAAATGGAGATTCTCAGAAAGAAAGGAAGAAAATCTGCGAAGTTTTCAACCTTCAGAATAAACTTTTGCGCATTCGACCGTGCGCTTCCGGTAATTTTTGCTTTCTTTTACTGAATTTTAAGTCTGTTTTTTGAGTGAAAGAAAAGTAGGCGTTGTTTTGTCCTATTTATGTGCTAATTTTTCGCATTCCTTTATGGTAGAAAATGTCGGGGGTTTTTTACTGCCAGTTGTACAGGATATTTCATAAAACCCAATAAGTTGTTGCATGTGATGTTGTGGAACTAAACGACTAATTACTAATATGAATAATGTGACTTTCCAAGTGAAATATTTGTATAGAGGGGCTTGTATCATTTTAAAAATCTATAATTTTGAATGAATATTAGTCGATGATTAGATTATTAGATTATGCCAATGCTGTATAAAATATACAGAATTTATTTGAACGGCCAATAGTGTAGTACGTAGTAACACCTTATATGATAATATAAAATTATTCTACTCCTGAATGCACATCAATAAGAACATTATTGTTTTTAACTTATTTGCCTTTTCATTATTCTATTGATTATTAGATTTATCAGAGAAATCTAAGTTTTAAATTCTACTTTGTGCGCTTTCGTGTACCATGCACTTGAAAACTAAAGAGCTACCCAAAAACGGGATTTATGTCCTTAGAAACAATTTTATTTTTAAATTTCAATATTTTATAAATTTTTTTTTTAATATCCACACTAAAAGTAAAAGTTTTCGTACGTTCAAGATGTATGTAATGAGACCATACAAAAAGTAAGAATTCACGCGTGCGTACCAGCTAATTCATTTACTTGATCTTACCATGCTTTTTTTATTCATGGTTTTTTGAGATTGTCGATCTTTGTTTGATAATAATATTGGTGTTTTGACTTTTCAGTTATGATGGTTACATTATTGTTCTTATTTTTATACAATTAGTATCCACTGATACTTACTTGAAGCGAGGAAAAGTTTTATTCTGACTAATGACTTGCTTTTTTTTTGTCCTAAAAATTTATGTGTTCCGGAGATACAGCTATCAAATCTCTATTCATAAACGATCTTGCTCGCTAATTTTTTTTTTTGAGAACAACAAGAAGAGTTCTTGCTCGAGTCGTGATATTAATTTTCTTTTTTATTCGTTAAAAAAATATCAGAGTTTTATCCATTAATTTTAAAAAAAATTTTAATTTGAAACGTTTCGTGAATATTGAGTTTGATTTGAAAATGTAGAATTCATTTAGTATTTTGATTATGGTTTTGCAGTTTTTGACGATGATTCTGCAGTGTTTCAATGACGAAAAAGAATTGAAAATAGTGGTTAAGGCCTTCCCTCTGAAGTTTTACCCTAATGGATTCCATATTTTTACCCTTTTGGGAAGGAATGTAATCTAGGAAGATGGGAGAACGTAATTATAAAGTGGTCAGTAAGCTTTATTATTTCCTTTTTACTTCTGGAAGAAATCTATGGTTGCTCTGAGAAACAGTTTGTCAATCGTCTTTTTTACTAAAAAAATAAAAACGTAGGTCATTCGAAAGAACCTTATAGTTTTTAGGATTCTTTACTTGTGCATTTGATGAATTCAAATCCATGTTGTATCGGCTTTTTTTACCTTTTTGTTTTTTTCTTTGTTATGTGTTGCGATTATGATCCAAATGTATTGTGCTTCTCTAAATAACCATTCATTTCTCTAAAAATCTTCAGTATTGTACCATATCAAAAGAAGTACGTCAAGTCTCAAGTAACTAGAGGAGACTTATCACTGGACCGGTCTTATTCTTTGTTCACAGTGAACTGACTAATCGCCAAAACTGACGAAATATGAAGATCACCTACTGATTTCACAAATATACAAACATTTTAAAGAAAATTGTGACTCTCTTAAAAATTTTTTAGTAAATTTCCGTGATTTCCGTGTCTATCTGATGAAAAAATGTAGAAAATGTTTATTTTCTATTGACAAATTGTAGTAATTATGATTTTTGACTGTTTTTGCTGAAAATTTTTGTCACTTTTACGAGAAAAACAGCTTAATGTTTGAGAAGCATGGAAAATGGCATGTTTTGTTGGAAATCTCGGTTTTTGTCTGCTTTCTGTGTGATGTAGACGCAAGTTCCAACTGATAACTTGTTTTTAAAATTTATATTGTAATTGGGGTATCAGAAAGAACCTTGAAAATGCATAAAACAATTAATTATCTTGTTTTACCTATTTTTTTGTTCACGAAATTGTGCGGTCCAAAAATTCGTGCGTTGAAATTGACAAAATATCTCCACATTTTCTTTCGAAGTTGAGTGGGGTATCTTTTGTAGCTATGAAACTTCCTTTGAGTTTTTGTCATGAAAAAGCTGCTCTTACATCCTCTTTTTCTACAGCTGAAAAACTTGACTATTTTTCTCTGAAAATCGCCATTAATGTAGATTCAAGGCATGGCTACCTTCAGGTCTCTAGATTTCATATTTTTCACCCAGGGTCCAGGTTGGCAGGCAGATGTCAAATACACAGTAATCTATTACCTGCTCTTTCCGACGTATGAATGCTAAAACACTAATTTCAGCATAATCGTTTTATTTTTAGCCATATTTTTCCTGGAACCATTCTATCTTATCGGTGAAAAATGAAGCCGAATCACCCCTTGTATTCGAGCAGTTTTCAATGTTATATAGGTACACGTTCTGTGCAACCAACAATTCATCATGCAGTACTTAACCCTTCGGCGTAACCAAATCCCTTAATTAAAAAAAAAAAAAAAAAAAGTGAATCCGAAATGTTTGCACGTTTTTTACCTACAGTCCGAATAATAAATTAAAAATTTTCACGACACTTGGAAGCAGCTGAATGAAAAACAGACTGAATTTGTTGCCAGTATTATCTAACCATTTGGTGTTAGCGAAATAATAATAATAAAAAAAAAAAAACCTCTTTTTCGCAAAAAAGTACCTGGCCAAACAGAAACCCAAAAAAACAACGATCGAGTTTAAAAGTAAAAGTTCATCGTTCTGATTCAAAAGAAAATGACGTAATATCGAGTTCGTGACAATGAATAACTTTTTTTTATTTGGTGACTACTTTGAATCGTTTTTCTTCTTCAGGGAGGGTGAATACAAGAAAGAAAGAGTGTTTTATGCGACATTAACCTTCTTTTACTTCTCTTGTAAATGTGGGGTTATGAAAAAGGGCTGGGATTTCGTGACAGGAACACCCTTTTCTTATACAGACAGCATTCCTTGAGTCATATCAGCAAGTCCTAATCTTCCACTTTTAGAAATTTCGACGTTCCGGTTTGATGCATGGCGTCGTGCATAGAGCTGTGAGATATATGACGATAAATTTGCAAAATGATTTATACCTTATATACTACCAACGCCATTGTTTAAAAGATTCGAATAATGTAGTTAAATGTACGGTTTTTGTTTGGTAGTCATCCCCACCCAGACATTGAATTTGTGAGTACTGAACTCGACCGCGATTAATTTTCACGATTATCGTTTCGATGCGTGAATACCGTTGTATCTGTAATGTACAGTCTCACTTGGGTTCGAGTGTAATCTTACAATTAGGCTCTCTGTGTATGTATCTATTCAGCTTAATTTTCATCTAATTTCGTATGAATACTCTTATTTCTTGCGTTATAGATTATAAGATAGGATAGTATTTGCTATAACACTTGTACGACTGTAAATTAATGTACATAGTTTCTTTTTTTTGCTATATTTTATTCGTTTACCTTAGCCTAATGAAACTATACAAATATTAACGATAAGTGTTTTCAATTATCTCATTCAAGCAGTCCTTTAGAAGACCTTCAATATGATTTTGCAAGTTTGTTGGAGTTTGTTTCGATGGTAATTGAACCAGGCTATATAGGAGTGGCAAGATCCTCACTTGCTCGGTAAATACAAAAATCTTTTGCAAACTAGACACCTTTGGTTGTTGAAGTAGAGTCTGCTGTAGTGGAAATTTACACCCTCTTCCTAATAAATACAAGCGGAGGAAGAGGGTTGGACTCATCCACCAACCCCTCTGACTTTGACATGACAGTCTGAAGACGTTTCATAATTAGTGGCAGTCACTCAACCCCCAGAGCTTATAAATCTGAAACCTGCAATTAGCTATGAAAAACTTGCAGTTAAAACATTGAGGAGTGGTCAGACTATAAGCCAAAGTTCCAACCCAAAGACTCCTGACCTACAAAAACAGGAACTGGTGTTTTCAACCAGTAAGGAAGAACAAGTAGAAGTACCTGTGGAATATCTTAGTCTGCAAAAAACTTAGATGACTCCTCCAATTACTGGAGTAGAGAACCCAAAAAATCCACCGATACTACATAGGTAGGAGGAAGCACACAGCCACAGCTGACACCCAAAGTACTGGTACAAATTTTGCAATTACTTTAGAATCAACCAGGACAGAGCTCTTCTTTCTATAGATGAGAGGGCCCCTTCCATCCAAACTCCAGCATACTCAGGACAGGGGAATTCAAACTCCCCTCTACTAAAGAAACCAGAATTTAAAATTCCTCCACCACTACACTCCCATTTTCACTCCTACGCTCCAAACAAAAATAGACTGTCACGACAAAAAGGAGAAAATAGCCATGCAAATTATCAAGCCCGCATGGATGCCTAAAAACAATCATATGAATGCATAGGGGATGAGGTTGGTAGTGTGTTAGCTAAGTGCGAGGCCAATCAATAACGGTGCTAAGACTCATAAGTTCCCCAGTCCTAAATGAAGTACCAACCTGTTCACACAGATGTATGTAAATACTACATATGTGTACTTGTGTGCGTGTAAATAAGCCCATATATAAACTGTCTGGAATGGTTCTAAAATCCGCAGTGTTCACCCAGGTTTTGTATTACCCATATGTTTACATATGAAGTGACAGAACATGGAATACCTGTTGATTACCTTCTGGTGAGAATATCTTTTTCACAACAAAGTATTCCACGTGACATACATATAATATATTGGTAGCCTTCTGTAAATGCGCACTTAAAAAGTTATGCTACATATTCTGTAAGTACCTAGGTTTGTGTCACTTCAATTAAATGAAAAAAAAAAAAAGAATACTGAATATTAATTTAGATTTGAAAAAAATTGAATGAAAACAGAAAACAAAAATCAGTCTAAACTCTACCTGGAACATTTGTGTTGAGAAGCAGAAGAAGTAAGCGTTAGGCTCTTTAGTTGATAAACAGATAGACCAGCGGGGAATTTTTTGTCCGTTTTATACGAAAATGTGTCTATACTAAGTGGTGAAAAATTCAGAAATTCTATCTGAAATGAGCGACATCCGGATTATCTGGTGGACGAATTAATAAGCGGCGCCCACTGTAATTAAAATGGTATAAAGTATCAACGCAGAATCTGGTACACATAAAATAAAAGACTGAGATTATGCTATGACGTATGCTATTTTTCGCCGCATGAGTCATCAATTAATTTCAATCTCGAAAAAAAAACGAGGGTGTTGCAAAAATGCTATCGCATCATGTCGGAAGTACCGCTGTGCATAACTTTGTCTGGGAGAAACTCGTGGTTCGATCAATAATTCACGACTTCAGGCGGACTTCGCTGACATAAGTAAAGAATCTTTGTTGACGTTTTTTCAATATAATGACTAGCCAGCTCTTCATCTCACTTCAGTATTTTTTACTACTGTCTTTAACAGTGTTAAAAAATATCGATTAGGTATTCAAAAGTATCACTATTAAGTGGCGTAGCCAAGGGGGATTAGAGGGATAAATCTCCTCTCCAGATATTCTTAAAGCAGAATTTCACAGTGTTAGACATTATGATTTTTAATTTGATGACAAATAATGACGATTCGCATGAGTCCCAACAAAAAAGAAAATTTTTACGTTCGCTCCACTTTCGAAATTGTTTTTTTAATTTATAAATAAAATTCTCTTTTTCAAAATGAATCGTGCATACCATCCTGGCTCGAAAGGTTAAGGTCAACAAATTTTAATTCAATTTTTTTGGTCGCTTAGACGGTTAACCAAAGTCCGCCTGTGGTCCCTTCCCCCTAAGAAAAAAGTTCTTGAAATTCACCACCGTGAATGAAGAGAAAGGTGAGAAATTTTTTCTCATTAAATCCCCCCTTTCAGAAAATCCTTGCTATGCCTCAGTCACTACTCCATTAGTTTCATGTCTTGGTATTTTCTGTTGGAATTGATGGTGCATCGATTCTTTTCTAGCAGGTTACGTGTTGGAGAATTTGATTAGTTTGGACATTCCGATTCTACTTTTGCTTTCAATCATTAACAGATGATAAAAATTTGGAAGATTCAAGCGTTTGAGTTTAAAAATACACGGCAGAAGTTTTTGATCAATTAAATCATGCTAATCGTTAATCGATGCTTCGTAGAAGAGGACCAACATAAAATGTGAAGTGTTGTGTACGTTTATGCGGCGAATAGAATGAAAATTGAATTGTTATAGTCTCAAGATGTATGAAGGAGTCAGCAATTCGTTGTTTAAATGAAGGGAGTATGCTGGAAGAAAAATTTCAATGAGATAATGAGCGTTGAACTTTAGCTTTATAGTACTGGTCTAGTAAAAAACGATGATTTTAGTAAGACATGCTGGCGTTAAATAGGCAACCTCTGCGTACCACTTGACGTACTTTAGGTTTATGTACGCTATCCTTGTGAATTTAAGGGATGACTTTATTGAATTCAGGGAGAACGTCGAAATTACGCAGAAGGTACACTAGGGTTGCCTAATTTTATGCCGGGATGTCTTGACGTTAAAAAGTACGTTGGGCTTATGGAGCTTTATTGGTCCAATACCATACGTATAGTCAGAAAGGTTGAATGTAGGTTTCTGCAATAAGCATCAATAACCTGAACACCGATTGCATTCCATGATAATTGGCTTTTGATTGTTGTTTTTCGATGAGAAATACAATAAATGCACCTATAAATTAAGTAGTCAGCACTCATTTCATTCATTTTCAAAAATCTTAATAGGCTGGCGGACCGCCCAAGTATTTCCAAGCTAGTAAGCTTGAACGCACCTGAACATATAAGTCTCGTATAAGGTCCCCATTCATAATACCTCATGCTGAAGACACCAGTACAGTATGGCTTTTTTTTATGTTATGGTACAATGTCACAATTCCTTCAAAATCAAGTTTTTAGAAAAAAGTGTGCGTTATCCCAATTCTATGTTGTCAAATTTAGGTCAAAACTAAGTAGGATTCGTGGGTCGCAAACGAACCCCAAAACGGTAACTAAAGCGAATTGGGTTGCTCAGAACGACTTCTCCCCCCATCGCCCCCAAACAATGTACCTGAGCCACATCACACATGTAAAAAATTAAATTTTTCATTTCAGTATACGTATGGAGGAATAAATTTTCTTCTTTTGATAGATCGAATTTGAAAAATCGGGCTTCAAACGGGATCGAGCTCAGTTTCAAATTGTTATTTATAAGTTTTTATAAATTTTGGCTAAGAGCAATGGCATCATCACAAAGTTGTTCTGAGTGGGTAGCGTGTACATAAGGAAGCTTCGCTCTCGATTCGCTTCAATAACTCTTTTTTTCAAATTTTACGAGTCTTGATATTATGACTTCTTGATTTTTTTATAATTTATACTTCTGCCTACTGGTCCCTCTCAATTTCACCTTCTTCCCATTATTTAATTTATCTTCTATGATTTAGTTAATATTAACATTTCATTAGGTACGCAGTTGTGGATGAGCATCATCTGCAATTAGTTGTTGGCCGTTGGAAGGGTCTCATTAAATCTTTAAGGAATATGAACATCAACAATACCTTCGACCTTATGCTCCATTCTCAACATTCCTTAAGTTTTATATATTCTGTTCGTCCCCCTTCACTGGTTATTAAGGTAAACAAATGTTGGAAACGCTTGAAATGACATACAAAGATTGAACGTTAGATCCTTCTTTGCAGAGCATGAAATTTTACTGAACAGTTATCCTGTGAGGAAATAAGAAGCACTTTTCTTTATCCTCTCTCCCCTCTTCCGTATTTGCCTTCGTACGAATTCCAGAAGAATTTAAGACTGTGACCGCGGTTGAATCGTTTAGGAATCCTCCTGTATCTGTTGGTCTCTAATTAGATACTTGAATAGGCTGCTTGACCGATTACACTAGTCCAGACAAGCGATAATTGGTTGCTACTCTTAATTATTACCAACATTTGAAGTGACTATTCAAAACCTACGATGAGTGTGTTACTGTGATTTTCAATTTGCTTTCACTAACATTAAGAAATTCGTCATTAAGACAGTACTACGATGAACCCTTTTTTTTTGTGCGAAACGATCAATTTGCAAAATGTGCGTGCAAAAAATGGTACGACAATCTTTTACGCCTTCGTGCTCCCCAATCGTCGCGTTAATCGCGGTTGCAGTATTTTTTTTCTGTCTTCGAAATTTGACGTAGTAATCTGTCCGGTAGTCGGTTTCGCGGTAGGTAAATATCCATATTTTGATATCCCATCTTCATATTTTCGTCATCGTCATCTTTGTCAGTATCGTCAACGTTTTCATCATTTTATTATTATTTATTTATTATTTATTTACTATATATTTATTATTATTATTATTATTATTATTATTATTATTATTATTATTAATAAATTAATCATCATTATCATCATCATCGTCGTCGTCGTCGTCGTCGTCGTCGTCGTCGTCGTCGTTATCATAGCCAACGCACCGTGAAAATTTCCGTGGAATAATTAGCGAGAAAGCGAAGAAAAATCGTTTTTCTCGATAACACCATCGTATACGCGCTGTATATTTTGGGTGTACAGGCTATACACTTTTCCAGCACCACTGTCGGAGAGTTACCGCCACTCTGGTGGAATAACGACGATGGAATGCCCGCGTTATACGAAAAGAGTAATGATTGCCTCCAACCCTTATCCAGCACTCGCTACTCACCTCCGTACCCACATGAGAAGCGCATTTCCTCCTCGTCAAATAAAAACGACCGACGTGTACGAGAACTATCAATGTATTTTCATTTTATTGGATACCACAACACCCCACCATCGCCCCTCTCCTTCAGTCCCCGTTTTCTCGATAGTCAGTTTTCCGCCACCCTTTTCGCGCGCCCTTTTTTCCTACTCGTGTCTGTCTGTTTGCTTGCCTCTCTCCCTCCTTGGAACGTGGCTGAGGTTGACGAATGCTCATCGCAATTTTCGTAATATCGCCCGCAGACAATCGAGCACCTTTTAAAATGCGATGAATCATCGATGCAGCTCAACTTTTCTTCACTTTGGCGTAGTCGCCATGAGTGAAATTGTGATAACCACGACACGCCTCCAAGATAAAATGCATCTAAACTTGTTCGGTCTATTTTTTGAAAAAAGTTCATAGGATCTGAGTTGGTGTTCTTGAAATTTATAATATTATGTTACCACGGTATGAAAATTTTGCATGATTCTGGGTACCGTACTGATTTATCCATTTTTTTCAAATTTGGCAGGCTTAGTCAACTTGCCAAGCTAAATATTTCTGTCAAATTTAAAGAAAATCGATGAACCAGTATTATTTCGTGAAATAATTTTGAAATTTTGTCTGTTGACTGATTTACGTTGAACTGTTTGAATATTTCAAGAGTTAGTTCCAATTATTTTTGAGAATACGTTGTGAGTTGATTAAATTTTTAGTACAAAGGTTTTTGTTTTATGACAAATCTGTAATATTTTGTGAACTAAGTATGATTTTTTGTAAATTTTACATCTAAAGATTTTATATTGTTTTTTTGGTGTTTTTCAATATAACCCTCTGGTCGTGAAAGTATTTTGGAATTAAGGATTCACTGCGATTAAAATATGAAGTAATTATTAATTTTCTATTGTTTGATGATCTTTGTTGTTCATTTAAGGAATTCCAAGTTGATATGAAATTATTTATCTTTAACATTTTTATTTTTGAATTTCATTTAATTTAGAAAAAAAAATCGTAAGAAAAGCAATTATAAGTTGAAAAATCTGTGGTTCTTCATTCCTTGCAAAGTTTTTATTTGAAAATTCAGCTAAATATGTTTCATTAGATGTCAGTTTTTTTTCTGCAGGTGGTTCGGTTTTTGGAATCGGACTCTGCTTGTGCATCTCATTCCGCCATATTACACGTTTTTTTTTGTTTTTTTATTTTTGTGTAGTTTTTAATAATACATTAATTTTTATTTGAATTCGTGGGTGGTCTTAAAAGTACTACGTCACTGAAGAAGTGTTTTAAAAATATTCTGAGAATGGTTGAGGTTTTCCACATAATTCGTCACCGGTTGGCAGCTGGGCTGTGGAATTTAAATCACCCTCGCAGAAAATTAACCGTAATTTTGTATCCCCTTTCGCTGTGAAAGACGTCTTTTGGCGGGTGAATACAATTTAGTTTGTAAAAATGCACCCGAAAAATAATGTTATAGCGTAAAAAAAAAGGGAAAGGAGAAAAGCTAGGCCCGTTTCATTTTACCCGGAATTCTT
The DNA here is from genome assembly GCA_011428145.1 of Ericerus pela. Lineage (NCBI taxonomy): Eukaryota > Metazoa > Arthropoda > Insecta > Hemiptera > Coccidae > Ericerus > Ericerus pela. The sequence goes on along the minus strand of WOFM01001393.1, from coordinate 288,694 downwards.
TTTTCTTGGGCGCGTACAATTTGCAGTTGGAAAATGTTTCTCTTTTGCAGCTTGGCAATGATGTATAAAGTTTAATTTGAACTGTTTCGCAAAAAGTTTGCACGTCTGGGAAATAAAAAAAGGCACGAACTGTGGTATTATTTAAATTATATTCTTTTTTCGTTTCGTTGTATTCATTTTCTCGGGTATATTTTTTGTTACCTGTGTCAATCAAAAGGGTAGGAAATTGGTTACTTAGAAAATAGCGTTCGAGTATTGCCATAGATGGACAAAACTTTCTGAAGAACAAAAAGTCTATGTTAAAAATACAAAAGCGAATTCAAATTATTATTCTAAATATTTTTTAAAATTCCAATTTCAATTTAGTTTTGAATAATTTCTGTGAACTTCAAATTTTTCACCTATTAATAAAAAATATTTCTATTCTTTTAATTATTTTATGAAAGGATTTGTGATTGTAACTTAAAGAGCACAGATCGAAGATGCGAGTTAAGTGTACTGAAGATTGTATGTAGTACCAAACAGACTCGAGAGATGATGCAAATCTGCTACCTTTCATCTTAACAACTAAGTAATTTAGAGCAAAAGTAGACCAAATCCAAAAAACCTTATTTCGAGGAAAATAAGATTAAAGTTTGCTATTTTCTGTTGAATCTGTGAAAATTTGTTCAAATTAAGCCTATTCTATCAACGCAAATTTAAACCGCTACTAGTTTCATTATTGCATGGAGAAATATACTCTTTCAACCACTCAGAACCGACATTAAAACTCCAAACTCGTGAAAATTCAATATCAGTGATCGATTCTGGAGCCTTTAATTTGAAATTTGTAATTGATTTTTTCTTTATATTTTTTAGCTCTAATTAAGGCAGTATTTTTGTTGATTGATGATTCAGAATTTAAATATCGTCATTCTCTTTCGCGTATTCTTAAATTCATCGACCAACCTGTTTTACAAACCACATTTTCTAATTACATATGGGTTGGTTTTCAACGTTTTCCTGCTATTTAAGTTCAATTTAATTTTTTTTTTCAGTTTCTTCTTAGACAGACACTAACACCTTCAAACAGTAGTATCCTTGCTTTCAGCCTTTCGTACGTTGCATGCAGCCCTTTAGGGTTTACAGATTGCTGTAAAATTTTAGTTATTTTGTTTTTTTCCATAAACTTTTCTTGATTTTTTAGTCTGTTTTTGCAATACTTGTCGCTGCAATTTTCTCACAATTCACACTAGAGAACATTTCTGTTTCCAGCCTTTTTTTTTTTCATTTCTTCTTGATGATTTATTTTTGCAAACGTTCCTTAGCGAATGTCGTCATCTACGAGAGCACTCTAAAGATTTATCGAATGTCTTGAATTTTATTGCGTTCGCGTTGAAGTTGGAAAATTTGTTTTCCTCGCTCTTATACGAGTTCGAATCAAAAATTCCAATTCCATCCTTTATGTTCGTTTGTCTTAATCCTCAGTTTCTTGGTACTTTGTATACAGCAGTATGTCTGTATGTACGTGTACTTCGTTTCCATTTCCTCTGTCATCCGAGTTGTCTTTTTTTCATCTGTGTGTATATATGTTGTAGGCTATAGGCTTCACGTTTTCCGAGTAACTAATGGAAAATAACGATTGTGCAGAACGTGTCACAAGTTGCTGACATGTTTTTGAAAGAAGGAAAAGAAGATGAAGAAGAAGAAAGAAATAAGAAAAAGTTGTATTAATTTCTTGTGGGTTTATTTGCGTACGTAGAATCCGTAAATCGTAATCATCAAGTTGGCGTTGCAGATGAAATGGAAAAACTGATATTACTAGCGACATATTTTTTCGTATTTTCTTCCGTTTTTTGCATTTTTAAAACATATACATACATATAATTTTTTTTGTGCAAGGTGTCGAACGAAGTTTGTAAATGAAAACCGTTTCGCGGGGAATGAAATATAATGCCCACCAAACGACCGCTATTTCGTCCGAAGCGCATTTTCGCTTTGCTGTTGCTGGTTTTGGCAAAACTTAGTTTCTAAAGCCAACAACCTCGTAAATCCGCGGTAAAATAACGAAACTTTGGTTAATAATAAGCCCCCCCGGTTTGTGTTCTCTATTTCTTCGCCCCCAGTCCTCCCAACGAGTACCCTTCGCTCCTTTATACTTTCTGGTATTACGGCAAGTGACAGCCCCCTTTTTTATTTTTCGTCAAACTGCTGGCTATATGTGCTGTAGTACATATATATATACATAATTATATATACCGTCGAGATATGGGTTACGTCAGTTTCGATATAATTAAATTTTTTGACGCCATAAATACAACAGTTATACGACGACAGCTTTGTTAAAGCACTAACTAATTTAGGGAAAGGAAAAAACTATTGAGGAAATTGTGAGAAGGCGGAGAAAAACGAAGGGGGTTATTCGGTCGCGAATTTCAAAAATATGTTGGTATCGAATAATTACATATTTTTTATTTCTTTTTTTGGTCGTTTCTTTCTTTTAGTCTCGTTTTTGGAGAACTTGTTCGTTGGGAGGAAAAACAAACGAATGGAAAAATGGAGTTATCGAACTCGTTTATCGACGACTATGTGTAGTTTCCCCAAAATGACTGTTTTGAAAAAAAAAAATTTTTTTTCTCCGAAATATAAAAGTTTATATTTTTTTCCGGCATCAAACTCAGCATTTTCTATTACTTCCAATTTGGCATTATATTTGTGTTTTTTTGCTTCATTCGGTTTGTGTTGTCATGATTTTAGTTCGGATTAGGATACATAATTATAGAAAATAATGTTAAGCAATAAATAAATACGCGAAGGAATTTTCATTTCGACGATCAACGTTCGTACTTGTTTTATTTTATTATCACTTACGGTTGATGCGACCATACGGAAGTGGAACCCTGCCTGTGATATTGAAAGTTTGCTAAATGTACCTGTATGTTCGATGAAGGACCTTAGATTCTGTAAGTTTTACTCGGTATGAAAAATATTGAATTCAGAATTTGTTTTAATTTTTAAGGATTCTTTCAATTCAATAGTTTTAATGAAAAAAAAAAAAAGTTACAAATCATAATTTTGAAAGTAGTTAGCAATATTCAAAATGAATTAAGGTCTAGATTTGAAACCACTTGAGATGGAGTCAAGTCTACAAAAAAATAGCCGTCTCATAGGTTTTAATCGAACTGAAAGAAAAAAAAAACACTTGTGCAGCAAGCTGTGCAAGAAAAATTAGATTTCTTGGTTTAAAAATCACTTATATCACCAACATTCTTCTAATAAAGTAATACATAAAATATTTATATTTTTTGCAAAAAATAACAATGTTTCGCAAATACGATGCATGCGATAAAATATACTGATTAAGTATCTTGATTTCAAAATATTTTATGAATGTGCCAAAAATTATTATTTTTTTGTGAAATGAAAAATTATTCCAAGTTCTAACAAGCGCAATTTTAGAAAATAATTCGATGGTTTTCTTTCCTGCAGTGATGAGAATTTTGGATTATATATAATAAAAAAAAAAAATATATATATGAGAAAAAAAATCCCACATTGCATCACGAAGTATAATGTAGTTGTCTACGTTGTGGTTACGAAAATATTAGCGGAGAGTTTAGTGTCTGTGTTCAAATCTAGTGTATTGTAGCAAGTGGGGGCTGGGCGAAAATTAACATTTTCTGAGAACGTGTTGGTTTTAGGTTAAAACGAGTGGTTTTCTCGATGAAGGTTACAAAATCAATTTTCCAGGACCATTATCAGAAGGGTAAAGAGCTAATAAGTTGGGAACAAATCAGCCAATCAAAGCCAAAATTTTTAGGTCTGGTCCTTTTATGGGAGGTACTGTTTGTACCAGATTTTGTGACTATTGAAAGAGAATTGCAACTTTTATTGAGATAACATGAAACATTAGCCCCTTCAACAGCCCCAGAGAATGACCTATAGTACCAATCAAAACCAAATTTTGAATCATGTTAGATATACTTCAAATCAATACATGTACCAATTTTTATAACTATCCTAAAATTGCAACAAAATCGCCCCTATCAGACTGCAAAGTATATCCGCACCAAAATTGGTAGGTACTGTCTTTGACCTAAAGCAAATTTCAGGCCTATCGATAGAAAATTGAGACCTGCATTCTGTTCAATAAAAAATGCATATAAACTGACCTACTGGACGAACTATGCGCTTGATCCAGACCAAAAGCGATAGGGTTCTTTCTTAGATGAATCCGCCGACAAAAATTACACGTGGAAATGGACTCAACACAAATGGTGGTGCATAAAAAAAAGTATTTTCAAAAATAGTGCCAAAATGCTCAGAAAATCATGAAACGAAAAACGTACCCATTCCCGCCTTTTGGTCCGAATACTCAGGCAATTTTAATAAGAAGATTTTTGAATTAAAAAGTAACGATGAAATTGGTCCATTTTTGAGGCTGCGTAGATACGCAAAATCTGATCTACAGTTTTTGAAAACACGCTTCTCATATTCGTGTCTGAAGTAATCAGAAAAAAATGGGATTCCAATTGGACTCGAAGGATTGGAAAATTGAAGCCAATGATTACAAGTGAGAATTGTTTTAGAACTAAAAAATAATGAAAAATCACAAAACTATCGGTCTTTTGATCTAATTCTTAAACCGTATGCTCACCGCTCCAATTTTCCCCACAATTGTAACCAAACATTTAAAACAAACTCTTACTAGGATTTTTGATTAACCAAGATGTTTCTTTCGTATTTTTTTCATCGTTACTATCGACTTTGGTATGATTTTAAGTATCATTTTCTCATACCGATTGTCCACCTCAATGGTCAAAAAAAGCTTTAACTCTTAATACCCGGCTATATTATCAACTTTAAACTATGAGATAAACTAGGTTCAATTGATAAGATGCATACTAAAATGAAGTTAGACCCTACTCATCGCGGTTTAACAATTTGGTACAACCAGTTCTAAATGATTTTGGATGCAGTTTAAGTTATGAGGATCATTCTGTCAGTTCTTCTTCCAGTTTATTTAATTGTTATAATGATGTTAGTGTGGAATACCTTGTCATGAGAGATATTCACACTAGAAGGTCTTCAACAGTATTTGTGTGTTCTGCCACTTCATACGGTTAAGTATGGGAGAGCCAAATCCTCGGCGAACACTGGCGATTTTTGAGCCGGTTCTGAGAGTTTATATACAGGATTTGGTACACGCACACACACACACATGCATACGTACATGTACGTAATTATGTCATGCGTTACGTCGTTTCTTGCCTCTGTCAAGGTGATAAGAAACGACGCAGCGGCTGTGACATCACCGAGATCGTTATCAGGTAATTGATCTTGGCCCGTGCAATGTATCTTACCTGTACGTACGTACAGGTACGAACATACAAATGCACCAGTGTAAATTCGTTTAACGTCATAAAGATGATTATTGCCAGCCTTTGGGCGGCGACTGTTGTCGAGGGATGCAAGCTGTCCCCTTCATCTAGGTGGTCTGTTTGGTGGAGCCAGACGGGTATATGGATGGGGACAATGGGTATGTGGAGGAGCAGATGGGGTTTTCAGTCGTTTAAACATCGGGGAGTTAGAAGTCTCCGATGCTTTGTAGATTGGACCAAAGGCGGGAGGAGGGCATATTTTGGGCACCTCTTCCGCAGGAAGTTGCCTCCTCACCCCCAATTTTGCCAGGGCTGAGGACTCCGGGGGTGGGCACTCCACTCTCTGTGTCTTTTCTGGCAATTTTAGCGGTGAGATAAGGGCAGGAAGGGGTGTGGACATCATTTTAACTATGTCCGCAGCCTATGTCGTGTCATCAGCAATTCATTTTCGATCCTTTCGATTTCTTTTTTGTGTTCCATCTGTTCCTTAGTCTTTACAGGCTGAGGTACAGGTGGAACTACGAATTGGAAATCCGGGGTTGAAAATGGCGTGTTGGTTGGGGACGACATGATGTAAGGAAGGAAAGACAAAATTTTACGGAAGAAAAAGAAAGAAAAATTGTAGAAATTTTAGCGTGTTAAATTGTCAACAGCAGAAAGGCGAGTGAAAAACGTTGCGAGAGTATTTTCAATCGCAGCTTTATTCCAAGTTGTTATCTCATTTCAGACATGTTCGGAGGGGATAGTGCATTAAATATTCTTTAGCTGAAAAGTTTTTAAGTATAAGCAGAGTTAAGCGTGTTTGAATTTTCGTACTTTTGAATTTTGTATTTCACAAAGGAATGCACTCTTCATTTGTGACGTCACGATCTATTGACTGTTTTGTTATCGGAATATTTGTCAATAGAAACACGTTGCGATGTTTTCTTCCGTATCACGCGTGGGTTTGTTTATTCGTGTCGTATTTTATTTGTACGCATTTATTCTCTGCTTATCTGCGGAATTTCTTTTGTTGCAAATATTCCCAGATTCTCGTTCGTATTTTTATGGGGGTTTGTAATTTTTGCAGCGGATATTAACTTTTGTGAATATTTTTAGTTTCTCCTTGCCAATCTTTCAGATTTTCGAGTTGGAATTTGGTTTTTTTGCTTTCTGCTGTCAAGGGGCCTGCCTCTTTTTTGTGGACATAAGGGGGCCGACGGATCGTAGTGTATTTTGACGATCTCATCACTAAACTTCACCAATTTCTTGATTTTTGTTTTTTCTACCGGTGATTTTTGTGATTTATCACCTTTTTCGACTAGTTTGTCCTCAACTTTCTGTGGTTGTATGGTATCGGACTGTGCAGTCTGTTTTTCTTCTTCTATTTTCCTGTCTGTCATCTTCCTTGTTGCTCTTTGGAGGATTTTTCTGTCATCATTTATAAGGTACGCAGGTTTCAATCTGTCAATTGAAATTGTTTTTTCTTCACCTGTGATTAGTATCACAAAATTCTTGTCATCTTGTGATACAACCTTATAAGGACCGGCGTATGGTTTCTCCAACAAAGATCTTATTTTCTCGTCTCTGACAAACACATGAGATGTTGTGGCCAAGTGTTTGGAGACATAAATCTTTGGTTGGCCATGACGAGCTGCCTGTTTCAAAAAGCTGTTAGCATCAGTCTGTATGTTTTGGACGAGTGTTTTGGGGCTGATTTCTTTCGAGTGGGTGAAAAAGTCTCCTGGTAGGCGTAACTCTTTGCCAAGCGCTAACTGCGCCGCAGAGTGTCCTGTATCCATTTGAAGAGCAGATCGAAGGCCCAAGAGGATGGTTGGTAATATGTCAACCCATCTCTTGGTGTCGCAAGCCATGATGGATGCCTTCAAAGCTCTGTGCCATCGCTCAACTTTAGCGTTTGCTTGAGGATGGTAAGCTGTGGTGTGATTATGTTGTGCACCAAGCTTCTTAGACAGCTCTTGGAAGAGCAAGCTTTCAAATTGACAACCCTGGTCCGTGATGATGACTTCAGGTATGCCATAGCAGGCAATTCAGGTGTCGTATAACCAGGCAGCTACTGTGGGAGCTGTCATCTCATAGAGAGGAACTGCCTCTGGCCATCAAGTTGCTCTATCGATCATCGTCAACAGGTATCGATGTCCTTGGGATGCTGGTAATGGACCCACCAAGTCTATGTGTATGGTTTTAAACCGCTCCGTTTGTTTAAAAGATTTGAGAGGTGAACGAGTGTGTCTTCCTACTTTGGACTCTTGGCAATTCAGGCAACTGCGAGCCCATTTGTTGCAGTCGGACTTCATCCGGGGCCAAACAAATCTTAATGCTACTAATCCAGCAGTGCATTTTGGTCCAGGGTGCGATAGATTATGCACACTACTAAAAGCCAATTTGCGATACTTTGTTGGCAGGAATGGCCTATTCTTGCCTGTAGAAATGTGTATGTTAGTAAAACATTAGTACCAGGGATTTTCCTTTGTCTCATTTTGAGAGCTGTGTCATCGTTCGACAACAGTTCTTGCAATTTGGCATCCCTTAACGGTTCTTTAGCTATTTCAGCGTAAGGTAATTGAGACGGTTCCGAGATGGCTTCGATCCTACTAAGAGCATCAGCTGGAGTGTTGAGTTCTCCACTTATATACTGGATGTCCGTAGTCAACTGTCCTATGTAGTTCAATTGTCAAGCTCTTCTCGGGGAAGCTGGTTCTGTCTTTTTTGTGAAGGCATGTGTTAGGGGTTTATGATCTGTATACACAGTGAAACATCTACCCTCTAATTGGTGCCTGAAATGCTTCAACGCAGCAAATATTCCCAGTAACTACCTGTCGTATGTGCTGTTGTTCTCAGTTTTTGATAGCTTTCTGGAGAAGAAAGCGAGCGGTAACTTCTTGTCATTGTCCTTTTGGTACAGTGTTGCACCAATAGCAAAGTCGGATGCGTGAGGTGCGACACATAATGGCAAACTTTTGTCTGGGTGAGCTAGTAGAGTTGCATTTGCCAGTGTTTCTTTAATATTTTCAAAGGCTTTTTCAGCTTTTTCTGTCCAATCGAGTGGAGTCTTATCTTTATTTTTATTTGTTTTAATCAATGCAAACAGCTTACTTTGTTCAGCTGCAGTGTTTTTAATGCAACGTCTGTTGAAATTCACCATCCCTAAGGAGCATCTGAGTTCTGCAACGTTTGACGGTTTTGGGAATTACAATATGGGCTCTACCTTGGTCTTCAGAGGGGAAATGCCTTCGGTCGAGACTTGATAGCTGAGAAAGTCAATCTTGGTCTGTTTGTATAAACTTTTTCCAACATTGATGGCAAGTCCAGCAGCGTGTATACGCTGTACGATGGTTCTTACATTCTTCTTGTGATGTTGCTCACCGCCTTCTGAGCAAATGCATATGTCATCCAAATATGCATAAGCAAACGTCAAATCCATAAACAGTCCATTGATGGATCTCTGGAAAGTTTGTGCAGAATTACGGAGTCCAAACGGCATTCGAAGGTATTCGAATAAACCAAAGGGGGTTATGACTGCTGTCTTTGGAATGTCCTTTTCGGCCATTGGAATTTGGTGGAATGCCCAGTTGATGTCAATTTTTGTGAACATCGTTTTACCCTTCATATTCGCATTGAAGTCCATTATGTTTGGGACTGGATAGCGATCAGGAACTGTTTTGGCATTTAAGGCTCTGTAGTCTCCAACAATTCGCCACTCTCCACTTGCTTTTTTAGTCATGTGGATCGGGAAACTCCATGAGCTTTTCGAGGGGCAGCATATGCCTTTCCCTATTATGCGATCATAGTATTCCCGTGCTGCTTTGAGTTTATCAGGCAGTAGCCTGCGGGCTCTAGCATGGCAAGGCGGTCCTTTAGTTTCTATATAATGAACTGTGTCATGCTTATAGGTCGGATGCCTGCAAATCGATGGTTGAGTGACTCCAGGATAGTCTGACAGAATCCGTAGGAACTGTTTGTCGACTTTAGTGTAGCTGGATATGTTGGTGTCCAGTTGGTACGCTAGCGTTTCGCCTTCCACCCATAGACCAGTATTGTTGTCTATGATTTTTCCATATTTGAGGTCAATGACCAGGCCATAGTGTGTGAGAAAATCTGCGCCCAGGATTGGAGTTGGAACGTCCACAATTGTGAAGGACCACGTCATGTCTCTTTGCAAACCGATGCTTACTTTGCTGGATTCTATTCCGTAAGCGGGAAGGTTTTGACCATTCACAGTTCGGAGGTAGTATTTTGGAGGAAATGCCTTTTGGTTCTTACTTACTGGCAAAATGCTCAAGTCTGCACCTGAGTCTATAAGGTAACGTCTCCTGTTTGTCCCATCCTTGATGAACAGGCGGCGTGAATACTTTTTTGAGGGATCTTCAGCAGCATAGACGACCCCTCTTTCTAGTTTGATGACTTACTATATGTTTTTCTCCACCATTGGCATCTGTTATTGCACTTGGTGGCTTCTGCGCCAAATCTATTATGGAAGAAGCAGGATTTATCGTCCCAGTATTGAGACCGGGGTTTGGGGGATGATGTTCTTCTAGAGGGAGTTGGACTCTGACCCCTGGTAGAATTGCTCTTTCGGTCTCTGGACCTAGATTTTCTATCATTATTTCTGTTATTGCTCCTGCTTTTCGAGCGGTTATTACTTCTACCATTTCTTGAATTATTGTTGTTACTTTTCTTCTTTATTTCACTAGTCAGCTGAGCTATCTGGGCTCTAAGCTGAGCTAGTTCTCCGGTCTCTGTCAATACTGCACAAATCGAGGATGCTGATCTCGAATGTTCCAATGCACTATCGGCACTCTTTGCCAGGAAGTCTAGGTACTTGGAATTGTTGATTACCGTGGTACCCACAGCTGCCAGACACTGTACAACATGTTGGGGCAGTTTCTTACAGAACTGGTTCCCAATGACTGACGGTGATACGATGTTGTCAGTCTTCTGTCGTAATTTGGCCATGAAGGTGGAAGGTTTATCATCACCAATCTTCATTCCACCCATAACATCATTAATTATTTGGTTTTGAATTTTACCAAACACATTTTGAATTTTCTTGCAGAACCAACTGTATTTATTTGCTTCTGCTGGAGGGCATTCCATGATATCCGGAATGCAGCGTATAATTTCTGTGGGCATGCTGCCGCAAATGTGTGAATACTTCTGGTCGTTCTGTAGATTTTCTGTTTTGAAACGACCTGCGAGGAGAGTCAACCAGAGTTCTACCTCATTTGGCAAAAATTCTGGAATCTCAATCCTCCGCCTTTGGATCACAGGGTTCTGCAGAGTCTGCATCTGCAACAGCTATAGTAGCTGTGCAAGCACTTGGGGGTCAGCTGTGGCTGACCACTTCCACCTGCTCCAGGCTGGTTTGATGTTGGGTTTGTCGTATTTCCACTTCCGTTAAGCATTGTAATCTGCTGTACTTCTTTTTTGGCAAAGGTTTTACCAGACTCCGTGGGTTGTTGGTCTGAGGTCAAAGGGTCGGAGGCTTGGCTCAATAGATGACCACTTCTGAGGGTGCAAGCTGTTGTCTCGTTTGGGTTGACTACAGCTCCCAAATGCAAGGCTTCTGGTCTCCAGATTTGTTTCTGCTTTTCTGGAGTCTCAAAGACTTCAGAGTCTCTGGTCGAAGCTAGAGGATTTGGCGGATGAGGGCAACTTTGTTCCTCCAGGTCTACTTCTCTTGGTTCCCTTCTGGCAAATATATTTGGAAGGGAGTTTTAATTTCCCACTTTCAAAGTCAGACTTCTGCTTCGACAGCCAAAGGTGTCTAGGTCTGTGAAAAATATTTGTATCACAAGCGAGTAACTCGCCAGCTCACCTCGCCTAGTTTTAGAATTAGCGCAACGCGCCTAGACACCCACAACGTAGCCAAAAAATCACGTCGGGGTCACCACTGTGTAATACCTTGTCGTGAGAGATATTCACACTAGAAGGTCTTCAACAGTATTTGCGTGTTCTGCCACTTCATACGGTCAAGTATGGGAGAGCCAAATCCTCGGTGAACACTGGCAATTTTTGAGCTGGTTCTGAGAGTTTATATACAGGATTTGGTACATGCACACAGACACACATGCATACATACATGTACATAATTATGTCATGCGTTACGTCGTTTCTTGCCTCTGTCGAGGTCATAAGAAACGACGCAGCGCATTTGGTACCAGGCCGTGACATCACCGAGATCGTTATCAGGTAATTGATCTCGGCCCGTGCAATGTATCTTACCTGTACGTACGTACAGGTACGAACATACAAACGCACCAGTGTAAATTCGTTTAACGTCATAAAGACGATTATTGCCAGATTCTGGGCGGCGACTGTCATTGAGGGGTGCGAGCCCCTGTTACCTCATACAAGTATTATCCCCACAGTTAGTTTTTCAATTTTCTTTGAAAAAGTGGTATTTATGAATATTAAGCTATTCTGATAAGTAAGCACATGTTTTAACTTCATTTTTTGTTATTGAAAACCATCTGAAAACTCCTACAATCCGTTTTTTGATACATTTCTCGAACGTTAAAACATAGAATTGCAAAGTTTTGAATAAAATTAACTTCTCGGTTTTTCATTAGCTAATAATAATAATAATAATAATAATAATAATGATAATAATAGTAATAATAATAATAAATAATATTAAATAATAATAATAATAATAAATTTACATTTAACTGATTGTTTTTAAGTAGTTTCTTTTTTGGTTGATATTTCTCGATGAAAATTAAAAAATTAATTGGACCAATATAAACTACATGAAAAACTCTTCTAATAATATGGTGTTTACTGTGTTTGCTATGTCCTACTAGTTTAGTTGCAATTGATACCCTCTATAAATGTTGATTGTTATGGCAAATTAATATGATGAGTAATTCAATAAGCTAAAGTTCAAAGTCCATTTCATTGGTCCTTAATGATTTTCTTTATAAATCTTTTAGTTATTGAACCATTAGAATTCAGTGTTCATAAGGTGGTTGACTAGGTTTCTACGTTGCTTACTAAGCTTAATCAAACATTTAAAACATTATTCAGTGGTTTTTATTCAATTTTTACTGAAAATCCAAAGTGAAAAATGGGCCATGTCCGTACTTGAGTTATTTTTTTGCGTATATAATTACTATAAGAACTTGTTATGATATTTTTTGTCGAAATTTCGTGTGTAGTTGATTGAAAAAATTTATCAGTGTCAGATCCTTGAATTCTTTTAAAAATCTGTATTTTTTTCACTATTACCTTATGGGTAGTGTAGCATCGAGTTTATTGTCGTAGGTTTACCTCAGGTTCATATGGATGCATTCTTTAATGATCGTTCTCGACAAGAAAATATAATAACCAATCACGGACGAACTTAAACACAATCAGTACATTATGTGTGTGTTTATGACGGCCGAGTTTAGCTATTTTCAAGGCGAGCCATAAAGTTACGTATCACTTTAATTAGCTTTTGTTTTTAATTAATTGCAAATTGTTCTTATTTAATGGAATAACTGCGAGATGCAGCAGATGTTTTTCTCTCTCCTTCCTGTTTCGGAAACGCCAACCAGAGTGTGAAGTTATAAAATATTTTTTAAGCAGGTTGTTTTTAGAAAATCTACTTATTACGCTTTGTGTGGTAATAGCCCTCAGGGTTGGGATGGGTACTTTTCATGTTTGTTGCGAATCAGCCGGACGGTTCTTCTGGTACCGCTATTTTTGTTTTTATATTGGTCATAAAATTCAAAATTTTGGAACCATATGTACGAAATTTGGAACAAATATTTATTATAATTTATTGTAGCATGCTGCCAATTTTGGTACTGATAAACCTGATGGTACTTTCGGTAAAGCTTTTTTTCCTCTTTATTTTCTAATATTCATGAACTTTTCTTTTTATAAAAATTAACCATATGTTCTTGTTTTCTGTTTTTTATTTCATAACTTTATTATATTTCTTTGGTTTTATTTGAAATTATATGATTATTTACCATACTTTATTATCTTAATTTTTCATTTCAAGAAATAACGCTTTTAAATTTCATATTGTGTAATATTTTATCAGCAGCTAACAAATTTCGTACAATCATAACATACCACTAACGTATATAAACTTACAGACAATTAATATGACCATCAAAATTCATAATTCTTTTTCTCGAAAACCTAATTTTTTTAGCGAGGCTTGCTGCGCTAGTTTTTTTTTCTTTTTGAAATTTATTATTTGTTTGTTTTTTATTCTTATGGAACTGAAATTAGGTTCGATTAAATTGTGCCAAGGTCGTCGTTATACTACGATGATGATATTTGGGAGATTTTTGTCCACAGAGTCAAAATAGGGGATCGTAAACATGTTTGAGAATTTAATGGCCCGTTTATCGAGATCGTAATCTTGTATATTATAGTGTAGGTATGCTTTTCTTTTTTTTTCTGTCACTTTTCATCAGCAACGAATCGTAAAAATTTAAAACTCATAAATATTTTCTTTCTCAACTTCTTTCTCTGTCCCTTCGGTATGCTTGTATGATTTATGGAGATTATTAAACGTTATATATTCCTTATAAATTTTTAATTTCATTCGTTAAACATTTTTTCATATTTTTCTTCTTCCTCGTCTTTATCATCACTTTTAAACTGTTTTCATTTTTCGCAACGCTATGTTGATAAATATTTGATTGTTTTCCAGTGACGCATGTAGAGACCAATAAAGATCGTTCCTGAAACCAGTTCGAGTTCGTGTGTAGAGATCATACGATATTCGTGCTCATGAAATGAAAGCATATACATACATAATTATATTGGTAGTTTATGCAGCGAAATGTGATCTCATTTCAGTGTCAGTGCAGTGCTCTTAACGGCGTTCTTTAATTGCACGCGAGCTATCCCGTAGCAGCCATCCGCCTTTTAAAGATGTGTAAAGTCATTTATAAGTTTACGTTGTGGAAAACCGTTTTTTTATTTTTATTTTGGTTGATGTATGTGTGTAATAATTGTTACGTGTTGATGTGGTAGCCGAAATCGGTCATTTTGCCTAAATTGCATGATTTTTTTCACAAGATTGGGATAGTATTGAAAGGAATATAAAATTTGTCGATTTAATTGTTGCATATATTTGTTTAAGGACTACAATATATTAGTGTAATGTCTGGTATTACCCTACTTGCATGGAATGATTCGATTGTTAGCGTAGGTATATGAAAATGGTTACCGTATTTATTGGCGTCGTCACATTTTAAGAATAATTTCATTGTAATTGAGATTAGTCTTAATTCTAAGTATGAAATCTCCACTTCAAATAAGAGGGAACTATTTGCGATTGGTATTGTGGAGTTGAACTTTTCAGAAATGGAAATAGCATAATTTCGCTATGACATGGAAAGTAGGTAATCTGTGTCAAAAATATGTTACTTGCTACATTGTTTAAAAATCCTGATATTAATACAATTTTATTATTTATTCAATACTTCAGTCATATAAACGGATCTGTTTTCAGTTCGAAAAATATTTTTGGTTAGAAGTACAGTAAGCTATGCTGAAGGTACTCAAATTTGTACATAATTTTGTAATGTAGGTTCTCATATGAAGACTTGTAAAGATTCTGTTTGACTGGAAGTTTTATAAGTAATGACCATCGTTTAAAACAATGCTGAAACAATTCATTATGTTTTTATTAAATGACCTTTAGTGTTCATTCATTAACAAATTATTGTGTAAAATGTGTCGATTGTTGTTCTGGGAAGAGCATACTTACTACAGTGCTGAATTTGGTGCTAACCAATTTGCTTTTTACTAGCTTATATTACGAACGTGATCCAAACTTTATTTCCAAATGATTAATCGATGTACTTCGTCCACACATATTCTATTGTTTTGCTTTGTAATTGGGCTGTTATATGTTCATTTGAGTACAATTAACAGAGATTGCTTAAGTTCTAGTATTGAAGAAAATCGAATTTTCGTTCCACACAACGCTGATTTTCACCATGAAAGTGTGACTCTCTACTCATTAAAAGCTCGTGTAACCAAAATACTGTTATTTTCCCCCTTTGAAAGAAGCTTAATTTCTGTTGGTATAAATATTGTGCCTTCCTTGCTTCTTTATCATAACAAAAACTAAACCAACTAGCCCCAAAATTCTATAGAATTGTGACCTATCATTTTAATAAATGTAGAAGCCAGTTGAAATTAATTCGTTCATCAAAATTATTTCACTAAATTATTTCACTAAATTATTTCGCCAATATTTTCCTTTATATTCTTTGCGCATGGGCCACTAACCCACTCAGCTACACACAGACACGAAAAAAGAATGTTCGTTGCTTCGGCCGAAACAACAAATTCTACAGTGTTACTTTTATGCCAGCAAAAATAAAGGGCTGGCACAAGTCAAAGCGCCCCAAAGCGGCGCCTCAGGGCTTGTACAGCATATAATTAGAGAACCCAGAAAAGTGAAATTTTCTTTCTATGTGCACTTGTTTGAGCAGCAAAAAAATAAAAACTGAGTAACTTCGAATTTGAAATCAGTAAATTTAGTGACAGGGTCAAAAAATGGAAATACAGTAGAAATCGTTCATAATAGAACAGATTAAAGTAGACAATCGTCTATTGTAGACAGAACTTCCTATTATTTGGAGTACATATAGGAAATTATGCATAGGGAATCATTTATAATAGACATTGGTTACATTAGATATATCGGTTATTGTTGACACAGTTTTAGATCCCGAAAGCAGGGAGCTGTCGATTACTGTAGATAATTCATACAGTTATTTTTGCTAATATAATGCTTCCATAAAACCGAGACCAAATGTTCGGTAGTTAAAAAGAAAACTGGACCATCATTTCTGTGCTACTATCTTTTTTCAGCGTTTGGTGTTCGACATTTCAACTACGAATGGCCGTCGCGCTTGTCTCTTATTTACACTTGGATATGGTTTTAAGCTAATAAAAATCTTGAATTATGAGAATTTGATAATTTCATCGTAACTTGTATGATGTGTACTCCCGCTGTAATTGTTCTAATAATCTGCACTACCAGAGGTCGCATTATCGTATGGAGGAGTGCAGCTTCTCATATTTTATTGAATAAAAACATGAGTGCGTTTTGTAATTATTGTAGTAAAAAAAAAACTAGTTTTCCCACCCTCTAAAGCTCTCCCTTTTATTTTATTTCTTTTGGGTACGCCAACCCTTTTTTTCATAAGTGATAAACTGATAGAAATTATAGGTATAACCCTTCCGTTGTTGAATACTCGTCGCCAGTTATTCCTGCTGTCCTTTAAATGGAGCATCGACTGCAGTCTACAGTATTCTTTACATTTGAGAGAGAGTTTTTTGGCTGGCCCTTTAATTTGGCTGACATTCGTACTAGGTAGGCGTGCACAGCCAAGCTGTCGGAAATAAAATGAAAATTGATCCGAGGTCAAAAAAATATGACTCAATCCTTCTTTCTTATCGTCGATGGAGAAGAAAAAAACAAAAAAAAACAAAATAAATTAGGCGTTTTAGAAAAGGTAAACGAGGGTTCAGTGACCCTTTGCTCTTATGGGAATTCTTGTGTAAAGGCTGCGAAAAAGCTGTTTCTGATCGCCTATACCTATTTCTATGAATGTATTCGATGTATATTAATTTTTTCCTCGGTTTTTTCCTCTCTGTTTCTCTCGAATGTCGTCTTTTAAAAAAATTAAACTTAGTGTACTTACGTTGTGTTCCGGTAATTTTATTGATTGCTTTGCTTCCCTGCAGTTTTATTCTGTCGTTGTGAAGGAGTCAATTTAACATATTACTTATAAAAAATATGTATTTTTTCTTTTTTTTCCCTTCCTTGGTGTATCGACGAATGGTGGTGGTACATTTGTTAATTGTCTGGTGTAGAACGTGTCTCCGGTTATAATAAGATGCCCTCTGCTTTTAGTTTGTGGAGGAGCATGATGGTAGTATCGTGTTGTTCTTCCTTATCTCTTTTATGGTCAGTAGTATTACACCCCGAGGTGATTTTATTGTTCGAAATCGTTTGGTTGTTTGTTCATCGCCGATGCGGTTACACAGTACAATGATGAAAATGCGAACCTTAGTATTGTGGTCGGCAATAGGTATCTCTTTTTGTGTACGTTTCTATAGTATAATACGCGAGTAAAACCCAACAGATTTAGTCCATGAATAATCGGCAGCAGCGACAGCAGCGTAGAATGATTAAGCTATTAGAGGTATCCGCTCATGGTTTGACCTACTTTCTTCTGCGAAGATGGTTGCTGTTGTTAAGGTTTTTGTTCAGGTTTCCTAATATTTAGATTAAAACTTATTGATCGGCTTGTTTCTTGAAACCTTCTAAGAGTTGTGTTTTTTTGTTCTGACATGAGATTGAGATTTTTTCATTATAAATGCTTGAATAGTTTCTATAAGAGATGTGAAAAAGTGAGTAGATGAATATATCCTTTATGGTTGCTTGGTCACTTTAACATTGTCCCCCTCTTTAGCCGTAATTTTTTGAATTTTTACCTCTTGAGGCCTGGTTGTACCAAATTACTTAATCTGTGGATAAGCTGTGTCTATCCGAAAAATAAAATAAAATAAAATATAATAATTAAGAAACACTCCTTTTTATAATCTGTGAACTTTTGGCTAAAAACTGTGAGGTAAATGACGTAGTTGTTTTTATTCGAAAATAACGTAGTTTTCCCTATCCTCAAGATTGAATGTTTTTTTTTTTAATGTTGCTGGTTATCTCGGAACTTCTGAAATTTCAGTGTTTTGAATTGTATTAATATAAATTTTCTACTTAAATCTGCATAAAGAAGAAGAGTAAAGTTAAATTTGTGATAAATTATGAAAATGCCTTATAAATCGTCACTATCGGTACTATAGAATCTGAGGTATATTTTTTTCCAGTTTTAAAAACTTGGAAAATTAAATCAAAATGACGTTGTGCTGAGCTGAAATTATAAAGTTTACATGCATGCTGCGCTCATGAGAAAAGTATAATGAAATAAAATTAAAAAATTCTGTAATTTTTTCCTCCATTTTGATCACAAATGTCTATCTATGCTATTTGGATAGTTCGTTATGTTTATGTTATTTGTAATTGCTTAAAAATAAATTAAAATATTGTCTGTACGCGTTAAAATATCATGAGGTAAAATCAAAATCCTTCATTTACTCCCAAAAATAAATTTTCAGTACATAAAATTGATAACTTTTTTGAATGCAGAGTTGCTCATTAATTTTTCTTTAACATTAGTTTATTAAAATAACTCTATAATTTAAATGACGAAGCATAAAAACTTCAAAAATGTTTGGTTTGCTTGGGAAAATTGAATTTTCAAGATAATATTTTCACTTTTCACCCCCTCCATTTCTTACGTCTGTAGGAGTGGCTTTTTCCCATAAACGTTTCATATCTTGTGTCTTGTAATGCTTTTTGCGACTATATTGCTGTCGTTTGTCTTCTATTAGTCTAATTAAGCACTAATGAAACTTTTAATGGTTTTTGAAAAATTTTCGTCTCACCATACTTATCGGCATTGAGAAAAAGAAAAAATGGAAGATAAAGTAAATGTTAGTCATCGTCTCATTCGACAAAACTGGAGTACGATTTTCATAAATTTATTTATTCTTCTAGGCTGCATATATAACGTTTCACGAGTTCATTCAGCGCTTTGTAATCGTTGTAAAAAAAAATTAATTTACCTACTGTGCTTTCAAATCACGATAGGTTCGGTTTTTTTTTGTTTTTTTTTTTATTCTCTAAACAGTACTTGAAACTAAGTATATATTTCGAAAGTTTTTGAGAGTTAAATCCATTTCAGAAAGTACGTACTTTTTATTTTCTCATTTTAATGAATTTAACAAGGAATAATTTTCATTTGTTGCATGCTTAGCTCCATTTTCATAGAGTGTGATATGATGGAATTTACGAATCATTTATTGCAGTTATTGTGGCTACGATATTATGCTTTGTCATGCAATAAACGACGACCGACATACTGCTTAAACCGAGAAGTAACTCGTCGCATTTTTTGTATATTCTAGCCTATATTTTTATACCAATAATGCCAAAATTGTTAATTTTCTCTGTAAATTACCTCTGCTTTCATTGTTGTTAAAAAATTAATGCTACGTAATATTAATGCATTTCTATTATTTACATATTCATGATTGGAAGTTCTTTTTTTTAATTTTTTTTTCATCCAGAGTAACTACCTCAATCGCCCTCTCCATAATTGAAATTCACGCCATTACTTTTTCTTTCTTTTCTTATAATTTCTTAATAATGTTTTTTATTTAATTTTAACTGCTTCCTCTCAATGTTAATTTCGTGGGAAGAATTCCCGATGGTGTTTATTACTCTAACTCTCAATTGGTCTCTCATGCACGTTTTTTTTTTCTTTCCCAAAAATAATATGGAGAAGAGAAAGATGCGACAAAGGAATTATGTGGTCTTGTTGAGTAAATATTAATTTATGTTCATCCTATCTAAATCTCGGTTTACTAGTTCGAAAAGAAATTGATGGCCAGCCTCGCTGTTAATTCGTTCTGAAAACCTCTGAATGATCGTAGCGTTTTATCTATATCGTAGATGAGAAAATTGCGGTTAAAAAAAGGATCAGGAAGGGTATTAAAATTTGACTTTTTAAGTCGTTGGTTAGTGGTTTGGTTTTCAGCCTCATAACTACGATGTCAAAAGGTTCGATACCAGTGTCGTCATATTTCTGACCCAAAATGGCATTTGTTCGGTTTAGTCCATTAGGTGCTTTCATATATGATTGAAAAGTTAATGTGGAGCAACTTTTTGTAATCATATTCTTATGCCTCCTTCTCCCGTATTATTATCAAAAACCTGCTGTAGATGGAAAGCATTTAAGATAATATCCATGCAAGAATTCGTGTGTGACTTTTGATCCAGTTCTTCGTACCTGTGTCTGTTTTTTGTTGAGGGGTGTTAGTAAGAATGAATAAGTAGAATTTGTTTTTTCTTATCGCTTACATGTTATTGGTGGAAGAATTAAAAAACCGCAAAAGTGAGCTTTATGTGTACTTATTCAGAAAATCTTTAGTTATGCAGTCTGAGATCCTCCTAAGTTTTACCTTTAATGATTGTTTCAGTTTATCACCTGTTTGTTTCCTGTTTCATTGCTTAACTTCTTCATTTTGAAGTAAAAATATATCGTAATCAATATTTCAGACATTTTTCAATGTTCAGTTGTTTTAAGAGTTTTCATATATGTGTGTTCCGAGTGACCATAGGAAATTTAATTTTAGATATTTGAGAAAGTTTCACTCATATTTCAAGATTTTGAACGTGAATTTTATTTTCAAAAAACCATCACCGCCATTTCGAACAACAACCCGCCAGGGTGCCACCCGAATGCTGCAGCGACGAGAAAATATCTGTAACAGTGAGACTCAAAAGTCAGAAGTATGCTTCAAAGACCAAAATAAAGGAGAAAAAAAGGCAATTTTTTGATTTTTTTTTTAATATATGAAGACAAGTTGGCATTTTTTGTCACTAATGTTCTCCCAATGTACTGAACAAAATGTTTTGAAATTCATACCACATATGAAGAATATCCTATAAGTGGTTTATAGACAACAATAAGTAAAATCCGTTCAGCCAAACTGCTGAAATTAAGGTTTAAAGTTGTCTTGTATAAGTGTCTATGTGTGAGTGCATGTGTGAAAGTAATCTTAACATTAGTGTCTCTGTGAGTGCTATTGAAAATTACTTATCAAATGAATAACCCAACAAGAGGCAGAATCTATACATCCGCTGATTGGTGACTTTGTTTATGTTAATATAAGAAGATTCAATCAACTTTTTTTTTTTTTTTTTTGTATTGAGAATAATAAGATAAAAAAATTCTAACTCAGCAGCAATTCCATAAGAAAAAGTAGATTTTCAAAAAATGTAAAACTAGGTAGTTACTAAAAAGTTATTAACAGATTGTGATAAATATTTTTTTCTGTTGATCAAAGATTTAGCATTATATTGGCAAAATAAAAATGAAAATAGTATTACCGGAAATACCCGGCAATTGATCTGTGCTAAAATTTATAGCAAGTTATAATATTTGTCATAAATTTTGTAGCTAAGAGTCAGAAACTAAAAATTTTATAGCCAAAACAGAAACAAAAATTGACACACCGGAAGATTTGGGAATTAAACAATTATAAAGGGAAACTTTAAAATTTTTGGTTCTTAATTCTAACTTTTTCAGTTGGTAATTTTTGATTTTCTCCCCTTCCAAAAAAAATGCCTTTGGTATGTCATTTTTGTTCATTAAAATCGTTATTGAATATCAATAATGATCCATGGCTTTCAAATTCTGAAATCATTAGATGGAATGTTTCAGTATACGTTCAATTGAGTCATGTGAAGAAAACTATTATATATTGATGCTTCGTTTAACCTCTGCCTAAAGTCTTTTTTCAAGCTTATTTTCACATTTTAAAATCAAGAAATACCATCAATTCATAGAAATTATCACGTATTGACAATAAAGTATAAATATATGCACAAATATATTTATAAGGGCATATCTTTTGAAGAAATAGTACGGTTAAAAAACTGAAATCTTGAGTTATAGAATTGTTTCTTACTCAGTTAAGAAAACTTGGAAAATAAGTCAGATATTTGGTGATATTTTGTGGTATTATTGTCCAACCCATCCGTTAAATGCGTACTTCTGCTTGTTTTCTATATATCGTAGTCTTGGATTCAAAAAACTGCTTGACTGTGTTTGTCTCGAAAGTTTGGTGACGAATTTTCACTTCAATCCCTTATTTTAAATTGTTTAATCTAATGTAATTCGTTTTCAAGGGTGATTAGTGAAATTTCGATCCAGTTTTTTTTTTCCAATTTGGTATTTTTAAATTTTAAGTTGGTAGACTTGTTTGAAGAAGTTTTGGATTAAAATTTTTGCCTGAGAAATTTGTTGTGAGATTCTTAAATTTTTTGAATTTTGTTGTTTCGCATCTTTCTTTCAGTTTTCAAGGTTAATGGTTTCTCGTTCTACTGGCATTTATGTGCGTTTTTTGAATTTAATGGAGGTACGAGTAATATCCGAAAACGAATTTCCTTTTCGTGAAACTCGTGTATGTGAAGGTATGGCAACATTGAATGGTAAAAATGTTGTTTCTCGGAAAATTGTATCTCTAATACTAAAACTTCGTTTTTTTTTTGGCCTATATATGACTCATAATAGCTAATAGGTTACTAACCTCTCATCACTAATAACGAATAATGTTAGTTGATGGTTGCTGTATGAATGGGAGCTCTGCCAGAATAATTGTTGAGTTTTCTTTTCAGACGCTTCATCCGTTGTTCACCTCTCGAATCAGTATGATTACCAGACTTAGTTTTATATTTTTCCATAGATTGTCAACCATGTTCAGTTTCATCTTAGTTACTTACTTCCTTTTATCGATGTCCATAAGTGGTGCTTTAGCCTATATGGATTCCTATAAAAAAAAATGGAAAATTATCGAATCACAATTCACGTGTTCAGAACAGCGTCAAAGGCGTTAGTAAGTGCAAATAAACATAGTATAAATGCACTTTGTGTGTGCGAGAGAGGAACTTCGAAGAACTTTTTGAAACGTTATTTGAATGATGTGTCAATGGGAGGGTTAAATCACTTCGGAAGCGCGTCGAAGGTAAACATAAAGCTATATTCGTTATGTCATGGGGATGGTTTTCTTTTCAAAAATATTAGCATCGCAGATACATATTCAAAAATATACGAGAAAAGCTAATGCAAAAAAAAAAAATAAAAAAAAGAGAAATCGAAGAAAATGCCGGGTTCAGTGCCTTTTCAGCCCATTCACTGGGGAAAAATATGCAGCATGAATTTGTCACCATGAGATAGGAGATAAGAAGAAGAAAAGTTTTTCGTCTCACTATAACGTTAGCGAGTGTTTTTTTTTTCGCTTTTCTTAGCTTTCTGCGAAAAGTTTGTAAATTATGTGAATAGTTGGCATGGAGCAAAAAGAAAAAAAAATGCAATAGCAAAAAGTTAAGTGTTAATATCGAGTAAACTTTGTAAGTGACAAATTTTATTTTTCACTTGGAATAAAGAGTACGTGTTGTTGTCTCGTAAGTTTTGGGTAAATACAAGAATAATAGTACCCGCATCGTCTTCGTTCTTGTGCTGCTTCTTTGATAAAGGTTTCGAAGTGCACTAATGTGATTGAGAAAAAGTCATTAATGGCAGATATAGTCGAGCCATCCACGATGAAAACGGGACACAAAAAAACTCGTTTAGTTATATTGTGTTATTTCGTTATATTTACTTTAACGTGGTGAAATAGTAACACCTTGAATTATTTTTAATTGCCTTTTGCTGGATTCGGTTTTTTTTTTCTCATTGTCAGTGGTAGGTGTTAGGTGCGAAGTTTCTAGTTAATTACTTGTTCTGAGAGACAAATGAATTATTTTACTTTTTCTTTTCGCCTTCTGTATTGAAATTTTGTAGCGATGTATGCGTGTTGAAGGATTGAAGACGGTGGTGTTGAAGGATTTTGCTAATGATTAGTTCGATGGCCAAAATTCGTGTATAACGTCTATCAAGAGGAGAATAAACCCGTAATTAAGTATGTGAAAATAGAATTTTATGCCTAATAAACTTTTTTTTTTTTTTTTGTAGAATTAATTTAGCTTAGTTCGTTCCTAAAAGTTTATTAAAAGGAAAATTTTGGTTGAACATTTCTCTTAAATTTCATATAATAATTTGAAATAATTTCAACGTGAAAACAACGAAGTATTCATATCAAAATATGTGGGGTTTAAGAGACAAGATTATAGATGTTTTTTTTCTCGTATTTTCAGACATAAATTTGGAATTTCTGAAAATTTATTGCTAAACGATATTAATTTTTGTGCATTGAATGATGAGAATTATGTAGCTTTTTGTAACCAATCCGTGACTCGGTGTCTGTTTGAACGTGTAATTCCACATAATTTGTGCATTTTCAAAAATTAAGTGTGCAGTTTTAAAATAAAATATGTAACTTCAAATATCTTGAGCAGCAGCAGCTTCGATAGAAATGTTGGTTTTAAAATATCTCTGCCGCGCATCAACCGCGGTAAGTGAATTTTCCAAAAATGTCAAATTTTATAATGGCTGTCATTCAAAAACCAGTTGATCGATTTCGCTCAAATTCAATATTTCAAGCCAAAATCTATAAATTTACGGGAGTTATCGTGATGACAACATGCTGGGTTTGCAACACTATGAGAACCCCTTCCTCAAAAACTAACGAATGAATTTCAAAAATTTTAACACGAATGTGTAGCCCAGGAATGCTTCTAACACTAACCCAAGTTTCATTGTCATAGGTCGAACAGCCGAGGGTTCATAGATTTCCAAAAAGTTCTAAAATAAGCAAATAGTGGAAATATATATATATTGTGTACAGAAGAATTTGAGTGACCTATATATTCGTGATCTATGACTCAGGATCGACGCTTTTCCACAGGTCCCACCCCCATGTCCCGTCATTGCACTGAATGCAATAGTTGTATTTTCCTTCGGAAAATACACTAAAACTAGCCAATTACAACCTGCATTAGTAAGAAGTTAGTACGGATCATTGTCAATGTGTGCTCCAATTATAGTTTGAAAATTTCGCATTTTCAACTTATAACATTTTTAAAATTGGAACAAATCCTCTCACCCCGAAAATTTTGTCGTGCATCAACTCTTGTGCTTTAATATGACTTCGTGAAATTCCATATTTTTCTAAAAAAAGGCGCTATTTCACGATAAAAGTGGACTGGGTACGATTGTTGCAATGAAAAATATGATTTTCAGTGTTAGGAAATTAAATTTAGTTGCTTGTTTGGAAAATATGATCAATTTATTCATTTCATTCTGTAGTGAATGTTTAGAAAACTGATACGGAAAGTGAGAAATGAAAAAATGTTTAAAAAAAAATTAAATAAGTAGGTATCGAGGTACGACGTTTTTCTCTTTTTCTTTGAATTTTTCATTGTCTTCACTTTCTAATAATATGCAATACATACATCTTTTATCTTAATTTCAGTTTCAAAAAATTTACCTAATCAAAATTAATTTCTCATTCTCCACTTCATCCATTCGACTAGAGACGCAGATCTCAAATGTGGAGATATCCTCATTTATTACAGGTAATAAAATTTTGAATAAAGTGAGAAAAATATTTTACTCTTTGCATTGGCGAAAATATCTGTTTTGTTCATTCTTCACGTTGACCAATCAACTAGCGTCCAAAATTCATGTTGGACGTTTCAGGAGATTTCGATTGGGAGATAAGTTTTCTGACAGCTTTCCATTTCAATTAGTTGCTGAGTAAAACAAATATTTTTTGAATGATTTCAAAATCGTTTTCTTAAGATTTTTTCTAGTTACCTACCTATTTTCTTTTTTCTTTTTTCTGATCCGCTTGCAGTGTTATATTTTTGAGAGCAACCATCCGAACGTTGAAGGTTCTCATGTTTTTTTTCTATGTAAAAGTCTCATTGAAGATCTGTAGATTTTTATATAGGATGAATATTGTCATAATGCGAAGATCTATTGATGTAATCAGCTTTCCATTTTAGTGCCTCGTGTATGTATTAAATATTATACTGCTTCATTGTTTACGAAATTGCTTACGTTTGCGATTTCACACTATATTATTATTTTGTCGCCATATTTTATTTATTTCGTAACGTTTCTGTAACATTTTTGTCTACTTCACCGTTCAAAACTTTGTTCATACAAACTTCGAATTCTGGAATTGAACACCAGCCTTAGGCCACCTGGTTCTCTTCTCACGTAGGTACCTACGTCGTCTATAGTGGATTTAGTTCGCTTATCTCCACAAATGAAGAAAAAATAGAGTGAGAGTAAAAAAGAATGAAAAAACTGAAGAGAGAAAAAAAACCAGACGCTCCCTCACAAAACTATTTTGTCTGATTTTAAGCACCCCTGCTACTGGACAAAAGACCTTACTCCCGTGTTCCAGCAGCAATATCTTCGTATATATTTATACGAGTGCTTTAAAAACAACTCACACACGCTCGTGATATATGTACGTTCGTTATTATTAAATCGTCTTGTTTAGGGGGTTAACCGTTGAGGAGGCGGTGGGGAGTTGAGGGTTGAAGGCATTCAAAATCGAAGTACAAAAGTTCGTTTTTTCGAGTTGCTTACGTTTGTAAAATAAACTTTTCCAAACATTTGATTTTCTGGTTTACGTGAATGCATATTGCTGGTACACAAATGGATGCATTCTTTGGAGTGATTGCGGATAAAAATTTCAAAAAAAGTGTAATAAGTAGTGGAGAGAAACTTTTTTGGCTTGTGACAGAATTTTTTGATGGGCTTATCGAAAAATGTTTGTATTAATTGACAAAATAATGTAGCAACTACGTGTTGACTGGTGGGAAGTAGTCGGGGTGGAAAAAATATATTCCTAGGTATATTTTTTTTAGAATGAATGTTTGATGTACTGTGGGTGCGTTGAAGCCGTGACGTTGAAACGTCATTAATAATTAATAATTTTAATTAAAAAAAAAATAATTTTTGCTTGTACTTACTTTTTTTTTTCACAGAATTTCTGGCTTTTTTAATGAAAATTACGGTATTGTTTTAATAATTCGGAAGAACGGAAGACGAAATTTAATTATTGTCTTCGAGCGTTGTAAGCTTTAGTTATATTTTATTACTTCGAGATTCAGGGTTTGTTATCTTCAGTTTATGTCATTTCGTTGCTGTATTCTTTTTTTCCACATTTACTTTCATTTTCCACCCACGATACGTTCAGTGGCTATGTTCTTTCATTTCGCACGAGGCAAAGGATTTGATCCTACGTTCAAATTCGTTCCTTGATTTATTTTCGACGAATTTATTGCCCTCCCTTCACTTTTTTTATGATTTCATTTTTTGTGAATGGATTTTTTTTTCTGATGTGATTTATTCAGTAAGCGCAGATGTGATTGTGATCGTTTTTTCGCGCCTTGGTGATGTAAGTGTGTCAAAAAAACATTGGAACACTTGTGCAGGTGTCAGTTTTGAAAATTCAGCCCAAATTATGCATTGTAGGTATTAACTTATGCCGATTTTTTCAGTGTCGCATGTTCCACACTATAGTATAAAACAGAAAAAAAAAGAGACTATGTAAGTAGATGAGCGGATAGAAAGAAAAAAAAAGTAAAAAATTTAAATTAAATTTATGTGACAGGTAGTCATAATTTTCGTGTTTGTTATTCGTTCAAAAGATATCCTTTTGTAACAATATCTCATCCAAAGAGGAAACAATAGGTCGTAGGTAAATACTATTTGAGAACTCTCTGCACGTTTTTCGCTGTATTTTTGTTGACATTGATTTCTCGACTAAATGAATCAGTAAATCCTTGAAACGACAGTAATTTGTTTTATCTTTAGAAATTAGATGCAGGCTACAGTTATTTGGTATGTATATTTCTTCAGAAAAAATAGTTGTGATCGAGGCTATTGGTTACAATATCGGTAATCTGTAACTTGTGATTACATTCGAAGGAACCTTGAAAGAAATTTTTTTAAATTTTAATTGATCTTTTAACTGTATTACAAACATACAGAAGTCATAACTCTTCCACATCTAAACGAGTAAAAAATCATGAAAAATTTATATACGCGATTCTTCACTTGGACTGTATTTGTGAAATTCGCTTCAGTAAAAATTAGCATTGAAAAATTGATTTCTCTGTTGAAACAAAATCAGTTTTGTTCAAGTCCTGCAATGGACAAGTGTAATTAATTTTTTCACTTATTCAGAAGAGAAAGAGAAGAATTGCTTGAGTAATTTTGTAAATTTCAGGAATTCGTTAGAGGTTTGGTATGTGGATGCTTGAAAGTGAAAAGTACCTACAATAATTGTACATTAATAGCGTATTTCTTAACACAAACCGTGCAATATTCGTAATTTTCTGAAAAAAATTATTATCATCAAGTTGGACTACCTTTAAATGCTGAGGAGTAACTAATCTGCAGAAAAAACCGGAATATTGAAATTATTTCTTTCTCCGAAATTGTGGAAAAAGTCAGGAAAGCAAAATATTGAGTTTGTTTAGTATAATTTTAGTAGGCCAACTGCAATGAGTGAAAAATCTAACTGGAAAATTTCTTTGAACTTCAGTTGAAAAGATATAATTTTTAACATAGAAATGTCGTTTTGTAATTTTTAAACTTAATTTTACGATATCGCACCGAATAGCGTAATCACAGTGAGTTGGAAAAATTACACTAGTCATTTAATTAGTTAGGTACTACTCGTTATTTGAAGGTAAATTCATCCATATTGTAATAATGTGACTGCATAATAACATCAAACTTATTACCTGAACCTGAGAGGTATAACTTCCATGTATTTCCTTTGCTTTACCTTAGATCGCACCGATAAGTGTAATCGGCAGAGCTTCTATTTGAATGCTAAACTACTAAAAAGTGATTTTTTTCTCAAACTTCAGTATTATAGTGAAGTTTGTTTGTAACGTATATGGATCCAATGATCATCTTTAGAAGACGCTGTGTAATCGAAAACTTGCTCATTCCCGACTCAAAATGGTTTCGTGTTTGGTTCGGCTCACTTCTGTTGGTGCTTCTGTATGTGACTGTAAAATGCGTGCTGGTAGACCATTGACCACCGGGTCTCGTCTACATCCTTCCTCCTTTTCGACAATGAACAATTAATCTTCTAGACTTTGGGTAAAATGGCCTAGTTGCCAAAACTCAGTAATAATTAAAAAAAAAATCCAATGTCGATTGTTAGAATGAAGTCTAGTAGGTACATTATGTGCCAAAAAATTGATACTCTGGCCCTGGGTGACCCCCTTAATTGTATTTTACATCGATTGTTTTGAAATTACTTCTCTTTGTTCTGCGCGTTGGACCTTGTTATCTGAAAAAAAAAGAAGAAGCACGATTACGGTAATCCTATAGCTAGCATACAGACTATTTTCGTTTTTCGATAATGGGAAAATGCTGTTCGAAGTAGACTTTGTCTGCTTTCCAGTCGTCCGTCGTATATTGAGGTTCATTTTTCATAAAAAGCTCGTCGGAGTAACGTGTTATGACGTTACTTCATGAAAATATTGAGAGAAATATGCTGGAGAAAAAAAAACAATAATCGAACGAACAATGGATGGGTTAATTTACAGTAGGAACACGTCCGTTATGAGCGAAGATATGAAGCTGGAAAACGCGTACCATCTGACGAAAGTATTATTCAAACGGAATTTTGAACATTTATGTTCTCCGATTACCACACATTTGTAATTGGGCCCCTGTCGTGTAAAATTCGGATTTTTTTTATTTTGCGGATTTAACGTCGTCATCCATAATTTCTTAATCATAAAATACAATTTCCATATTACAAATCTAGCGGTAAAGTGAAGTATAATAGTATTTACTATACTGCGTGTACCCCATAGACGGGAACGTTTCTGGAAAGCTTATATTTTTCATTTTTGAAGTGTTTCATTATGATGTGTAAAAATAATGGTGGGTGCGACGTAATGATCTTAATGGCTTATGCAGTGCTTACTTGCTGAAACCGAAATCGATTTGTGGTTGATATAAAAGTGAACCAAATTTGATTATATGGAAGGATTTCGTTATAAACTTTAGAAGAAAGCATAATCTCCCGGAGAGGCTTTTCCTTTGATATATATTATTCTTTCCATTACTTTTCATACTTCCACTTGTAAATGTTCCAAACTTCTTAAGTAAAGGTGTGGAACTACTTGCTTCTCATACAAAATCAGTTTATAAATGGAAAATTCTCTAAAAATCAAATAGGAAATTGAACTAATCTGTGAATCAAAAATATTTTGATATTTACATTTTCCTATTAAAGCTGTTCAAAAATCTCTTAAAATTTATCTGGATGGTTACATAAGAAAACCTGTTAGAATTTTCTGCCCCGAAATTATTTAAACACAAAAATTTATAGTTATAGAAAAGTGGAAAATAGTTTTTTTCCTGTTTTCAAAATCAAAACTGTGGATAAGTTATCTAGATGATTCTTTTCATGATATAAAATCAAAAACATTCTGAGATGAATTATTCATAGATGAAAAAAATTACAATAGCACAGTGTGATTTGATAAAATTTTGAAAAATCTTAATAAGAATTGATTCGAGTTGAAAAACAAGAATTCAGTCAAATATTCTAGATTCCTCAACCTCTTCATGTTCATAAATTTTACTGCTTACATTCAATAATAATTTTGTTTTTACTTAAATATTCTGAGGTAGAAATATTTTTGGGACTAATTGTGTTATTGTCTGTAAAAACTTCATAAACTGCTGTGTACTGGTAGCAGGATTTCAAGTGAAATGGGAGATAACCATCCACAATCTGAAGTAAATTTTTCTTGAAAGCCAATTCAGTGGTATATTGTTGAATATTTCTCTCGTTTGGATAACAGGCAATAGGAAATCAGAAATTATTGGAATCTTCTATCCATTTCATATTTTCAAATTGCATTTCTTATACTAGTGAACAATTCACCTCTTCTTTTAACTGGTTATAGAAACTCTGATATTATTGTAGATACTTAGGCATCATAAAGCAATAAGTTGTATTAAAATTCCTATTAATGTTATCAACATTTTTTTTGAGTTCTTCATTTCTCACTTTCTTTGAAGGTCTATTAACAATATCACTTTAGAATTTCTGAAATTACTCTATATGTCCAGTATCGTGTATGTAGGCTTTCAACTTGATTCAATTCCTATTACTGTTTTTCTCAAATTTGATCAAGTTTCATTGTGCTATTAGAGTTTTTTTCATTTCAAAATGTTTTCGATTTATATCATGCAAATCATCTAAGCATTCCTAGTTTTGATTTTGAAAACGGAAAAAAAAAACTATTTTCCTCTTTTTCAGTACTATAAATTTTTGTGTTTGATAATTCTGCGGTAGAAAATTCCAGCAGGTTTCCTTGGGTATTATCCAGATAAATTTTAAGACATTTTTGAACAGCTGTAATAGGAAAATGTAAAAATTTAGGTTAGTTCAATTTCCTATTTAGTTTTTAAGGAATTTTATATTTTTAAATTTGTCTTGTATGAGTAGCAAGTAGCTCTACTCTCTGACTTAAGAAGTTTTGTGACCTTTATTAGTGGAAGTATGAAAAACGATGAAATGGTTATGGTTTCAAAATTGTTCACCAGGTTGTGCCAGTCGTTTTTATTTTTAGAAAAGTTCTCAAAAAGTGGTTCTTACACAGTCTGTTGGTTTTAAAGAGCTGATGAGGAAATTATCACAAACTGTATTGCCAAGTTATAAAATTATAGCGAGACTAATTCGAATGCTAGAAGATCTTGCAGGTTAATAAGTTGGTTGCTCAGCAAAAAAGAAAAAAAAGAGAGTCATTCCACACAGAATTTATCTTCCTTTCTTGAAAAACTTTTACTCAGTCATGGGCACGCATGTCGGTATTTATCGTAGCTGAATGCCATATTTTAATCTAGAAGTGTCTGAATGGGAGTCTGTTAATTGAAAGGAAAATACCGTCGATTCAAGAAAATTGTCCCATTTTTTCCGAAATTTAAAAAGAATGTGTATTTACCTACAGAGAGATATTTAGACTGTGGAAAGTATTTGAGACGATATGTTTACAAAATTTAGTAATTTTCTGCATCCTCAGTATCATGGTGAGAGCCCATGCAACCTATCTGGAATGAATTGACGGTACTGTTGTATATTTATTTCAGTCGTTCGTTTCTTTATGGACTTACTGGATTCAAATTAATAATGTAACCGCATGCTGTGAGTAAATTAGTGTATTCGTGAGATATTTTATATTTTTATGACGTAGATGGTACCCACACTCGGGTAAATTCTTTATATCTATTTACGAGTGAGAAAATTTATAACCATAAGTTCTATGACCTTGATGGTTGCCTTTATTGAGCTATGTTAGAAAACTTGCGTCTTCTCTTCATCTCCTTCCTTCCCCCAAAAAAAGGTTCGAGTAAGTTTTTACTTTGGTCTATTTTGAAAAATTCCTGTTAGGCTACGTACCTTTCTTTTCTTCGCGGTTCGAAAATTTTCAGTCGTCTTGAAACTTGACAGTTGAAATTTGTAAACTATTTTAATGTTTGGAAAAGTAACCGAAACTGTCTAACGACAAATTTTGTCGTGGACAAGTGAACTGTGTACCTATTCAAAACCACATATAAAGTTGTTGATTCGGAGTTTATGTTAAGAGAGAGAAAAATTTATTCGACATGACAGGAACTATTCATGTGCCAAAGTTGAGTAGACCAAATTTACTTGTAGCACCTGACTACGTCGATTAAAAAAGACCAAAACAACTACGCTATTTCAGAAATGGAAAGTTGAAAAAAAAATATAAGAGAATAGTACCGTCTTAGAAAATACCAAAGAATTTGGGGCAACAATATGCGGATATATCGCCCGTTCTTCATATTTTTTTCATCAAACTACGTTATTTGGCCGGAACCAATCATAAAAATACATTCATTTTTATGACCATTAAAAAAAATGGTATGATACATTTCACCTTCTTTTCTTTCTTGGTCTCTCTGAAATCCCTGCTCGTAAGTTCAATTCGATTTTGTTTTGAACACATTATAGAGGCTGCTATTCTATAACTGAAGAGAGAAAGAGAAAAATTTACAACTTCATCAGTGGCTAAAGTAATGTTGACGTTATCAAAATGGCTTTATATTTATATGTTGCATACATGGTGTGTAGCCGTAAACGATTCGAGGAAAACAAACGAGCTTTACAATGGATGTAATACGATATAGGCTGAACACACGCTCAATAAAAACATTATTTCATCATAAGACGTTTTTACGCTGGGACTGTCAGTGGAGAAGGAAAAAAAAAGGCAACTAACTAACCGATAATTTTTCGGTGAATTCTTAATTTTTTTATTTTGAATCTTTTGTTTTTCAAGAAATTTAATGCATCCGATGTGTGTTAAAATAATAATTACTTGGTACTGTTTAGGTAGAGAATAAAAACGTAAAAAAAATGGTAGGTACTTGAAAAAAAAATTAATCCCTGTCAAGCTTTAAAATCACATTATGTACGCCAATAAATGGTGATTAATCTCCCTTATGATTTATACAATTTAGTATTTTCCCTCGAATAATAAGGCAAATGTTATCGAAAAATGCGATTTCTAAAAAAAAATATTAACTTTTCAAGAGTAACGATCATTGAGCAGTATAAAAGATTTTGTGTTCGGCAACTGCTCGGAACTGAGGAAGTGTTATTTGACTTTTTCTGAAAACGTCTCAGTTCTTGAAACTGACAATGTGTTTTCATTTTAGTAATGAAGTATAGTTATTTAGTGGGCTAAAGTGGATTAGGCAGGGAATTTTGGATCTCCCCCTGTATTTGGACTGGATTCACGTGAAAATTTAAACGGTTGAATAGAATTTTTTGATGAATTAACACCATTTGAAAAGAAGTCAAGAATCGAATTGAACACCTTTTCTGTCATCACTGCTGTTGAATAGATTGTGATTTTTTTCAGATAGATTTCGTGAAATTTAAAACTATCTCTTGCTGAGGGTGGTATTTAGTGACTGGGAAAATTTCTGTATACTTTTTCCGATCCTGATACCCCAACCAGAGAAACGCTCTCCCCTCAAATGTTTATATGTACCCGTATTCAGTGATAGACTGAAGGAAACACGTGAAAATTCTCCCTACTTTTTAAGTCTAAACTACCATAAATTAAGGGGAAAATAATAGGTGAAATTTGTAGGAGCAGAGAGGCATAGCTTTTGAAATGAAATTTGACCTCCCAGAAAATTTAAAAAAACCTACCTCTACAGTAGCATTACTTGGGTAAAAAATTCAGTTTACTAACTCTTTTCTAGTAATCGATAACCCGGAAAAAAATATTTATTTTGTAGAGCGGGTGAGGATTTGAGAATGATTCATAATTAAATTTCGCCTATGGTAAAAACTGTTATTCGGTTGAATGTGCGAGGAACGACTGACGGGTGTATACCACAACAATTAGCTCTCGAATTTACGTACATCTTTCATTGAAAATAAAATAATTTACTGGTGAAAAAGTATTTCAATTCATTGCCTGTATAATATTATTTTGTGTTTTGTAGCCTTGACTCCATTTAATATGTCAAGTACCATTCTGATGGGATGACAAAAATCTTTGGATTTGTAAAAAAATTATAGTGAAAAAATCATTTTAACGAAGTAGGTATGGTAACTTGAAAATTTAAAATATTTAACAAATTTTTCGTTTCGTATAAATTTTTTTTTCCATTTTAATTTCGTGCGAGTATACTGCAAGTACGCTACTCTTTTAGAAAATTTTATGAGAGTATTCTGCGTGTACAGGGGAGTAGATACGCATTCGTTCCAACAATGTGTATATTTTTATGGTTTCTAACGAAATTTTCTAGAAAACTAAAGGGCATATTTTTTTACGAAATAAGACAAAATTTCTTATGTGCATACTCAAAATGGTCCATACTTTAGTGTTCCGACCGTTTCTCGTATTTCTGCAAATTGTGGTTGTGGGCACCTTACCACGAAAAAGTGCCTATACGTGCAATCGCGGCAAATACAGAAAATCCGAGACGATTATATTTTGTTGTTCGTAGAATTCTCATCAGTCTCAAAGATTTTCCAGGAGATGGAATAACTGAAACGTTCTATTCTCTAGTGAATATATGTGTTAGTAAAGCTGATCTAGTATATGAAATCGAGATCAACTTCATCAGTCGATCAATTTGTCTCCTACCCGTTTTTATTTCAATGAAATCGAAGTATTTACAAGTTAATGTTCACACTTCTTCGAAGTTTTCATTATAATTCAAAATTCTTGAACCTATAATGAATGCAACCGACAATACACATAATTTGACATAATTTGAAATTCTGGCTTTTGTAGGGGAAATCTACCTATGCGACTGGGGCGTTTTATTTTATGAAGTTTT
Source organism: Ericerus pela (assembly GCA_011428145.1). NCBI lineage: Eukaryota > Metazoa > Arthropoda > Insecta > Hemiptera > Coccidae > Ericerus > Ericerus pela. Next base: position 253,407 of record WOFM01001393.1, on the reverse strand, counting down.
TGTTTAATTTTGTTTTTGAAGCTCTTGATGGAATATGAAAGCGATTTAATGAGTCAATTAAAAGAAATAGAGCTATTGAAAGATTTCTGAAATGATTCATTATTGTTGCCAAGTTGAAAAATATTAATGTGTAAATGTGTAATGTTTTAGAAATTTAAATGATTGCTATTTGAGGGAACTTTTTTTTTTTTTTTATGTATGATAAAACTGGTGGAATTATAATAATCTACCGGCAGTTGTATCTAGACGATTGATTTGGCTTGTCAAAAAATTTTTAATAGGATTTTTAGAAATCACCGCCGATATTTAATGTTGTTCAGAAATTTTTGATTCTTTCCTCTTTTTTGCTGTTTTGTCATTTTAGGGCCAGTTGCATTAAACTCAGTGACCAGTTAAGCCACAGTTTAGTCCAAAATTTATAGAGGAAACTGTGGTTTAACTGGTGACTGAGTTTAAACCAAGTTCTACGCTGCTAGCTTTCTTTCAGAGCAGTTTCATGACTTCCAAAACTTTTTATCAGTTAGAAAATTACTACCATAATTTCGCCTATTGCCGTGTTTGGACGAAATTGAAAATTGAGACGAACATGTACTAGGTTGTGGATTTTGAATATTTTTCATTATTGCCGGACGAAAAATATGTTTTCAAATCCGTGAAAAAACCGCGAATAAAACGATAAGAAGGTTTATTATTTCACTATATTTTGTCCAAATCATTAGTAGTAACAAATTTTTGCCCGATGTATAAATATTATGGGAACCTTGACACAGGTTTCTGCGTAGACAACTTCGATGTTGTTTTCTTACAGATTAAATTTTTCTTCTTATTTTTTTATTTTATTTTTTTTAATTACTCTTCCTTTTCTAGAAATGAGAAAATTGTACGGATAAAATATATGCAATTTGGTTGAGGTATTAAATTTCATTCCAATCATATTCATATTCGCGCTTTATGGTGTGGCACATTTATGGCGCAATGTGTCTTCAATAAGGAATGAAAAGTGTAAGTAATGTGGCAAATTAATATTTCTGTCCAAATGTGCCATCTTCATCGCGAAAATTTGTAAGCGTGTTTCACTCGCCAGAAACGTACTATTATGTAATTAGATTCCTCCCCATGTACACGAAATATGTAAAAGTATTCACAAGCCTGTGTTTAAATCGTTTAACCATCGGTTTGGTGAACTCGGCGTTAACGAGAAATTTTATGGTTCGATTTTTTTAACTGTAAAAAAAGGGTATTGTGGAGGGTATTATTAAATTTATTAATCTCTTCTTTCGATGATAATGGTGAGATGGGTAAAGGTGTTTTAATATCATCATTTTGGTATCACGTATTGACTAATGGAGAGCGTTTAGATGAGCAGATGTTGCTCATTTTGTTTGTTTTAACTGTGAATTGATGTTCCTGTCAATGAATCTATCGTGAAATAGATCGTAATTAACATTTTAACATTGTTGTTAGTTTGCGTCATTTTTTTTGGCGGGAAAAAAGGTACCTAATCATCTGAGCAGCTGAAGAATATTTTACAAAGTACAAATCTCCTTGAGAGTATTGTGTAAAAATTTTTGTTGTAGGTATACTTCCGGCTTCTACCAGTATAGTTTTAACCTCTAGTGTAATAGATACAGTTTGTTATTAAATAGGTTTTCTTTAGAAAATCTGCTTATTACGCTTGGTGCGGTATTAGCTCCCAGGTTGGGGGTGGGTACGTTTTTCGTTTCATGATCGCAGGAAAATTTTGGCACCAATAACTCAAATACATATATAAGTCAGTTTCTTGTTCTCACAATGCAGGTCGAAATTTTTTTTCGATAATAACAAAATTTGGTACGAACATTTTTATAAGCCAAGGACCAGACCTTTTGATTTCGATGCGGATCGGCTGGACGGTACTTTCGGTACCGCTATTTTTGTTTTTATAGTGGTCACAAAATGCGGAATTTTGGAACAATACGTAGGAAATTTGAAACAAATATTATGATTTATTGTAGTATGCTACAAATTTTGGTGCTGATCTACTGGACGGTACTTCTGGTAAACCTTTTTTTCCACTTTTTTTTTTCCAATTTGCATGAACTTTTCTTTTTACAAAAATTATCCACATGTTCATGTTTTTTTTTTCTTTTATTTTATAACTTTATTGTATTTCTTTGATTTTATTTGAAATTATATCATTATTTATCATACTTCATTATCCTAATTAATATTTAATTTCAAGAAATAATGCTTTTAAATTTCACTTCGTCTAATATTTGGTCAGCAGCTAACAAATTTCATTCAATCATAACATATCATTTACGCATATAAACTTACAACTAATTTAATGTGACTGTCAAAATTCATAATTTTTTTTCTCGAAAACCTACTTTTTCCAGCGAGGCTTGCTGCGCTAGAGTGTTTTACTTTTTTTTGATATATTTAATAAAACATTGATTATGAAAAATCACGTTTTGTGAGATTACTCTCTACAATATTTTTGATGTACAGGATGTTTTGAATTTGCGATTGAAGGTTTCCAGGAAAATATAAATTTTAAATGAATACGGTGCTAAAATATTACCATTTTCAGAAATTGGGAGGGTTATGTTGTTGTAAGCACAAGTTACTCATCCTTCCTGTCCAATTTATGGTCGGAATATCATGGAATTTTTCACACAAAGCTGCAATAAATAACAATATCCTAAATAAATTTCCAATGATTCCACTATCCGCTTTGCTCTACCTACTTCATTTTTATCAAAGTTTAAAAATTTAAAAATTAAATTTGGACTATTTAAATTGACGTTTCTGCACCGTCTTGTGAGGGAACATTAATCTGGAAATTTCCATTTCGAAGAATTATTCTAGTTTATTGAACAACTTGACCTCTGAAACAAATCTTTTATCAAAAAATGAACTAAATACCTATCCAAAATTGAATAAATTTTCAGAAATCAAGTTTTTAAATTCTAATTTATTATCTAGAAATTTTCAAGATGATGAAATGTAGGCTGTATGTAACATTTTGTAATTTCTAATTTTAAACTAGGATAAAAAACTTCGTTCCAACTGTACATTTTATTAGGTCCCTCTTTTTTTGAAACTTGAAATACGTTGGGTTGCTGAGTATCACTTAAAAATATCTTCCTTATTTAACTTTTTTCCTAGGAACATATTTTCGGTAAAGTTATTTTTAAAAAAGATCGTCTCAGAAGTTCTAAGCTGAATGACTAGGATTGGAGTGTTCAAGATAAGAATCATGCTGTGAGGGACAACGTCTTCTGGTCTCTCTGAGCCCATTATTCCGGGAATACTAATGCCACAAGTATTTTTTTTTTAATATTGAGAATGGTTCACCCTTTATAGTTTCTGATTTTTTGCCATCGTTATTTTAAATGAAAATCGGTGATTCTTGGCTATTTTTCCAATACATCAGCTCTCAATGCAGCGACTAACTCGAATGGTGCATCCGTAAATCACGAATCTACCATCTAATTCCATAGAAGAATTAATGCAGTACATTTTCCCTAACTTCAGTAGGTCAGTGTTGTTGCAATCGTTGTATGGTTTCAAAGAAATAATCACGAAACTATAGTCTGAAAAGCACTTAAAAATACGAATAAAACGGTGCTTACCGTAATATATGAGATTATGAGCTAATAAAACACAATAGGCATGCGTCTTATGCCAATGAATTTGTAGATAAATCCACCCTTCCCGACGCCATATATGAGTGTGTGTTAATAAAAAGTTCCTTTCAAAAGAAACACATTTTTCGACAATCGAAACGAACGATTATTTTAATGCAGTCACCTTTCGTTACAATTTAAGGAGACCGCATTCTAGTCGCTTGTGATGAAGTATTGCTACAGCCCAAAGAAGAGACGATAAGTACGCATAAAAAAGTAATGGAAGAAAAAAGTAAAACCTTCAGCAAGACCCAAACATAGGCCTATATGCTGGCCGCCACGTATAAAAGTGGACGCAGATTTGCAGGTGGTCGTTTCCAAATCGACTGGAAACGAGAAATCTTCAGCCGGCTCGAAACAGATGGCCGATATGATCGACGACAGGTCCGATTAGCACCTGCTTCTCTTGGCACTTTTAATATTATACGTTTTTCATAAAAGTTGGTCTTTTACTTGTTTAACCAGAATATTAATGGGATGGTGATGAAAATTTCGGTAATGTTTAATTTTTTGAAGCAGTTTTTTTTTTGTTTTTTCTTTTCAGTCCTATTTGTTTTCTCGTTCTTATTTTCGGGAATAGAAAATGGAGGAAATTTGAAGATAATTTAATTCGGAAAATAAACAGTTACTTAGATAGGACGTATTTGAATTTTGGTTGGAAATATAACATTCTGTCTGTGTTTAATACATATTTTGTGATGGTGAAAAAATGAAGTTACATTATTTCCAGATATAACTGTGTGTATTAATTAAAATTATATAAAAATGAGATCTGTAATCTAAAAAATTTTTATTCAAAAATTGAAAACGACGAAAAAAATCGAAAAAAAACTTAAATGTGAAAAATAATTGTTTTAAAATTTCTCCAGCTAGATCTTGGTCTAGATACTAGAATTATTGAAGTCGGCGCTAATTAAAAAGTTTTGTAATAAAACTGAAAAACCTACATGGTAAAGAAAAACTCTAGCGCAGCAAGCCTCGCTAGGAAAAGTAAGTTTTCCAGAGAAAGAATTATGAATTTTGATGGTCACATTAATTGTCTGTAAGTTTATATGCGTTAATGGTATGTTATGATTGTATGAAATGTGTTACTGCTGACAAAGTATTAGACAATGTGAAATATAAAAACATTTTTTCTTGAAAAAATGAAAAATAAATTAAGATGATAAAGTATGGTACATCATCATATAATTTAAAATAAAACCAATGAAATATAATAAAGTTATGAAATAAATAAAAAAATGAGCATGTAGTTAATTTCTGAAAAAAGAAAAGTTCATGCAAATTAAAACAAAGAGGGAAAAAAAGCTTTACCAGAAGTACCATCCGGTCGATCCGCACCAAAATTGGTAGCATGCTACAATAAATGTTAATGAATATTTATTTCAAATTTTGTACATATGGTTCCAAAATTCCACATTGTATGACCAATATGAAAACAAAAATATCGGTACCGGAAATACTATCCGGCCGATTCACGCCAAAATTGGTAGCACATTTCAGTAAATAATGGTAAATAATTATTCCGAATTTCGTGGCTATTGATGCAAAATTGAGCATTTTATAGCCAAAATAAAAACAAAAATGGTGGTATCGGGAGAACCGTCTGGCTAATCCGCACCAAAATCAGTAAGTTGCGACCTGTATTGTGGGAACAAGAAATGGACTGATATATATATGTGTGTGTGTGTGTGTGTGTGTGTGTGGCGACTTCCTACGAGTGGTGATGGGTGTATTCGTACACTAGCTGGTAGGTTGTGTGGCTGGTCCCTACATTACATAGGGTGATCACACTTTTTGGTTCACAGGCTATACCTATACCACATCTAGTCTTATTTTATCATCTACTGAGCAAGGCTCAAACATTGCGGGGTCTAAATTGTAGCTGTGTGCATGCGCAACTCCAAAACTACCTCATCAATTCTAAGAAAAATTTAATAGGACTAACATGGAATCATCCTTTATCATTAAACAAAAGTTCATCAAAACCGATGCTTAGGTTGAGAAATTATGCTGGAACAAATATAAAAAAAAAAAAAACATGTATACAAATCGAATTTATAACTTCCTGCTTTTTTTTTCGAAGTCAGCTAAAAATAGTTATTTATATAAACGGGTCAGTATGATTTTCTCTAGAGTCTATGGAGAAAACCGATTTTTGGCCATATGATGCTCTTCTTTTTGATATGAACTTCGCGCCCTTTTTCAATAGATCAACTTACTTTCTTAACAACTTCACATATTAATTATCTTTGTATTATTTGAATACATGACCATCGACCGAGCCGTTTTTCTTCAAAAATATTGATTAGATAGGAAAAACCTAAAATACGTTTTTCATAATTTTTCAAAATCTGTGGATTGAGCAGAGTGTATATTTTTTAAAACGCTTGCATAATATGCACTAGGTATGCATGCCAACTTTGTTATTTCAAATGAAAAGTTACGTTGTTTATTGCAGATTCGGATATTACACAAAATTTCATGAATCAAATGAGTTGACTCAGTGAACTAAGTTCGCTTCGTAAACGACTCTCGATGACTTGACTTGTATTGATGCATCTAGTCAAACCTATTTGAAAAAAAGAAATATAGTTATTTCTGCCAGAGTGAACGCTAATATTACTTGACCTCTGCTCCAAAAATTCTTCCAATCAAAAATTTTTGGAATCGAGTCAACATTCATAATAGACATGAATGCTAAGCACTTGTAATGGCTACCGAAGTACCAAAATTTTTAGTCTACCTCTGGTACTGACTGTAATGCTATCTTAGTTATATGCTAGTGCTTTGATGGCCTGATGTTGACTTTTCTCTGACATAATTTGTGCACAATACCTATATTCCTATAATAACGGCTATTAGCGCACAATCAATTTGTTAATGTCAAAGTGTTATTAGCTCGAAAATAAGCTATTGTTGTGCACTGCTTTTTGTCGGATCAGTGCTAGAATCTTATGATAATTTGTACTAGTGATAGGATCTTAATATTCCGTGTAAATCCTGAACAAAACTACTCGATTCGCTAAGATGTCTGATTTTCACGAAGCTTGAATATTATTAGTCGAGTGTTTCAGGCATTTAAATTCATGAACTGCTTCCAAATTTTTTTTCACCTACGAATCTTATTGTTACTTTTTCAGTGTATTTTATGTGTGGACTAAGACAGGTTCCATTGAGCTCCCTCATTGACAAGTTCCCGCACAAACGTTATGGCCTAAAATATGTTACATATTTACATACCCGTACGAAAAGATACGGTAAACATTTTAATATCGCGGCGGGTATTCGAACGAAAAATTATTCAAATAATTCACGGTTTTAAAGAAAGAAAAAAAAAGTATACATTACGGGTAACATCCATAGTTTGGAAAAATAATTCGACACCCAATTATACAGTATAATTATATTACCGGTAATCGAGATGGTAGCTTCACTGCTTCTTAATTATCTTCGTCTTGTTTCTATTTCTTGATCAGACAACAGACTGTAGACGTGTGAAAACCGGTTTACTTGTGCTACTGCTCTAAAAGTACGCTACTTAGTGTAGTTAGAAGCGTATTGGTACCCGCAGCCAATTCTACAAATTAATTCGTCACTTATGCGGGTCCAAATTAAATCTTCTTATAATTATAGATTGTCATTAATTTACAGTCTACTATGTTTGATGCGAAAAAAAAGCAAAACGTGGTTATCGAGCACCCATTGCAAATTTTGAATTTGTCATTGCGCCTGTTTAGCTTCCTTTAGTATTTCCTATTCAACTATTGCATTCAGTGAGATGGCGGCACCTCGGGATGGAACCAGTGGAAAAGCGTCGATCCTGAGTTGTAGATCACGAATATATAGGTCACTCAAATTTTTCTGTACACAATATATATACATACAGGGTTATTCATTTCATCACGCACCATAGGAAAAATACATTATGGTGCCTGATGGAATGAATAGACTATGTTATAGCCATATAAATGGGACCAAATCATGCACCATATTAGATACAAAATTACAGAAATTGTTCAAAATTATTGCCTTCTGCTAAGACACAATAACGTAGGCGACTGATAAATTCAGTTTGCACCCGCTCTAATTGGGCAAAGAAAATATTGAACCGACTATTATTTATGGCAGTGCGCAGTCCTTCTACTGTGGAATATGGTCCATATTTGTATACTGCAGATGATATGATTACAAAAAAAATTCCAACAATTTAAATCTGGGTACCTTGGTGGCTGTTATCTTATCTGCAGCATCCAGTCGCTACATGAGTAGATATGCTTCGTAAGGTGGTGCATGTTCTGGTCCTGTTCATTTGGTTACAACATAGCCTATTCATTTCATTACGCTCCATATAAATAACTCTGTATATATATCACTATAATAAACGTACATGGACAAAATTATTTCCCCATATTATTTCGCTAATTATTCCCTGGATGTGCATGTGCCAATACCCACATAGCCACACATAAACACAAAAAAAATGTTCTTTGTTTCCTCTGAAACAACGAATTCTGTGGTCTTACCAGAAATTCAGAGTTTCTTGGAACTCCACTCTAAATCATCTCTTAATGGTTTCTAACTGCCATAAAAATTTGCGACAAAAATCTTAGTGGCATGGTATATGCCACATAGCACCTGCCATTTTGTGTCCTACCTTTAATTTACCCTATATTTGACCTACCAAGACCAATAAAATGGACACTCTGCAACCTGTCAGAGTTGACACCTCAAGACAAACACTTTCAACTTTTGAACTAACCGGAACTCCCACTGTTTTTCCATGTTTTTCTTATAACTTCAGAATAATACAAATAAAGTTAAACACAAAAAACAATTTATAAAAAACTATTTTAAATTTGATCAGTTCAAATATCGAGTATATCCCTTTTTTGGTCTCTCTGTAAATTGCCTAGGAGTACATCTATCGAGATACTAATGCTCAATATTTTCCCCCAATGTATCAAAATTTGTGGAAATCCTTCTATTGAATCAGCATTTTGACAGCTTTGCTTACTTCCCTGTTGGAAGCCACCACACTTCGCCAAACAAAACCCGCAAATATTAAGCTGGTCCCACACGACGCGTGTATTTGGCAAACATTCGACATTTGTCTACATTTGCGCACCGTGTGGGAGAAATGCCAATGCAAATGTTTGGCATTGCCGAACATTCGGGGAACATTTGTCCAGGTTCTCTGGCAGTTGTCTGTAAATAATGTACGAGTCAAATGGATGACAAATATTCACATGTGAACAAATATTTGTGAATTGTGAAGTTCGTATATTCGTGGTGTTGTGTAGGAGCCGCAAAGCGGCGAGGCAAATGTTTGTGCTGAATATTTGCCAAATAACATTTGTCAAATACACGCATCGTGTGGGACCGGCTTTAGTTTAGGTACTTTGAAAATCCATTTCAATGGTTAAATAACTTTTCCTTTGGAAGGAGACAAGGGTATACCTAAAACTAATTCCTATCTTCAGCTTCCCAAATTTGAATCATCTCAGGTCTTAACTTTTTTTCCACCAAAATTCTTCATGAACATGAAGCAATTTTACTAAGTTATTTTAAAGTGACCTAGTTAAAGGTCTGACTTATAATTTTATTTCATAAATATTTTTTGTGTACAAAAGTTGTGAATTTTATTTACTCTCATCAATAAAATTCTTCATTTCAGCTTATTAAATTATTCATTGCAGTTATCGTTGAAATCGTATTTGGCTGAAATCAATCTATCCTAGGACAAAACCCATTCTTTCATCCCATAACAGTTATGACAATATGGAAATTTTTTTTATTCTTTTTAAGCCTCTGAATACACTTGACGATAGCAAATAGGCATTCTCATTTCAATATACTTAATGTTATAAAGACCTGGAGAATAAATTGCGCTGATTGTTTTGTGAGAAGAAAAAAAAAAGATGAGAGGACTATTTTCGAAAACCTGCTTTTCTATACCGTAACTTGCTGCGCTAGAGTTTTTTTAGTTGGATGAACTGCACTATCATATTGCATTGTACGTTTCAAGTTAAATGGGAGACACATAGTTTTAAATTGTTTACTTACATTGTGATTCGTGAATGATTTCGGTGCTCTTTGATTCCCCTCTCCGGCTACAGGTCAGAATTTAATTACTCACACAAATTTGTCCTGTTCAGCGGAATTGACATTTCTGTTAAAATAAATAATTCCTGCCTTGCTTATGTTCGTATAAAAATTACGAGTATGCAGGCAAATTAATTTTGTGAATTTTACATGCAAATTAGATGAACTGCAGCGTTGACAAAGTTTTTTTATATTAATTACAGCAAAAGTAATATGTGTGAGTAAAATTTTTATTTATTATCATATTAAAACGCATCTCAGACAGCGTTGAATACAAATTTTCTCATGGCGTATTCTTGTTTTTGATCGTGTGATTTAGCTAAATAAATTCAGTAGTTTCAGTGAAATTAATTACGGTTAAGCAGTGAGATTGAGGATGTACAAGTGCAGTTATTTTTTCAGCGATGACACTTTTGTAATAAAACTGATCGCACTTAATCTGTCAGATTGTAAAAGTTCCTTTAAATTTTTCTCATGAATTGAATGTTAAAGTAGTGCAATTATTCTTCATCTTTCGCCTTTTCTAGCTCTTCCTTATGATTGCACTTAGTCAATGAGTGTCGACGAGTGAATATTTGACTTTTCGGCTCAAAAATTTCCATTTTTCTTCACCTTAATAATATAATGTAAATTTTCAAGATGATTGTTATTAATTCGTCTGGGATAGCTAGCAAATGTTTTTTTGTCTCCAAATATAGGTTTCATCTCGAAAAAGCGATTGTGATTGAGTTGAATTTTATGTTACGATATTCAAAATAAACATCAACTTTCTGCCGGTAGCCTTCTTTTCCTGTTTAATAGTGCAAAAATAAAATTTATGTTAATTTCCATTGTTGGTATCCTCTATTTGGCACGATTCAAAATACATGGACTGTCACTTTTTCTACTTCTCCCCTTGAATTAATTTTCATTGTCCATCTTCCCCTGAAGTCAAGTTTTTTTTATTCATGCTGTGCTCTGTATGACCGTGAGATGTATGAAAATGACGAAAATTTGCATTTAACTCACTCGAAGTGGATGAATATTTGGCCTGGAGTGGGAGCATGGTAATTTGATAACACAGTATGACACATCAAAGAGAGAGTAGAAGCGTTGGGACAAATACGATTAATTAGCCGTCGCGAACAAAATTTCCAAACAAGACGAGGGAATCGGGGCGCTTATTCGATGCAGGTATCGTCTTGTGCCATCAATTTTTTCCTGTGGCTGCGGTTGTGGGTTATCTTTGATGTTGGGAATAAGGTGGAAAAGTGAGAAAATGGCAACGTAGTATAGGGTACCTTGTGTTCGAAAATGGATCGATTACGTCAACGTTTTCGACAATTTCGCTGAGTACCTACATGAAGTTATTTATTTGGCAAAGGCGATCGCGTAATGTCGCTCGCCAGGGTCCGAAATAATGCGGTATTATCTGATCTAATCTGTAACGTTCGATAGGGAGTGTTCATTCAATACTTGAGCCGTTTTGGCGGATTTTAGCATTGTTGCGATTTTTCAAATTTTACTGGGGTCGTTGATGTCTACTATCCTCTCAAAAAAACGTAACGGTGAACAATCTCCTTGGAAACATATGCGAATAACTCAACTTTGAGTAGACGTGGTCTCAGTTTGTCATGGCAGAGGATACTTTATGAAATTTTCATTTCTATTTTTTTGTTACTTTCGAAAATTACATTTCCAAGAAAAAAATTGTATAAAAATCGAGCGAAATAAATTTCTAAAAATACGAAGATATAAATATTTTAGTATCCTGTATCCTATTAGAAGAGTAGTTTAGAAAACTCTAGCACAGCAGTTGTTCCCCGAAAAGATGTATGTTTTCAAAAAACAACAAATTTCAAATAAAATTGCCAAAAAGATTGTCAAATTTCGTAGTCGTTGATTGAAAATTACGTATTTTCGAGTCCAAAATTATACCTAAATCGGACATATCGAAGTACCATCCGGCCGATCCGAACCAAAATCCATTGTCGTGGTTTTTTGACTTAGTACTAATATTCGTATAAAATTTCGTGACAATCGGATAAAACTAGCGACCTGTATAGTGGTAACAAGAAAATGGAATATACCTGCCTAAGACTTAGCTTTTAGTGCCAAAGCCAAAAAGTTTCATTTGGTTATGAAACGAAAAATGTACCTAGTCTCCCCCACCCACTGGTCGCTTCGTGAGATCGAAATTAATATAAAGTCCATAAAGCTTCTTTTACTTTTCTTAAAAATTGTAAAAAATATTTTCACTTCTACCTTTGACTATATAGTACTGAACCAGTAAAGAACACTAATTTGTGTAGCCATGTCGGCGCCAAATAGGTTACCATGGTGGGCACTTGGCTGACTTGACGTACTTTTACTTTAACTTTAAACTACTTTTATGTAAGCTATCCTTGTGAAAAGAGATGACCCTTATTAGTTATATTCTAATTCTGTGAACTCAAAACATCATAAGTACACGCAAGTTGCCTACTTTCATGCCGCTGTCTTTACAATACAGATTTCATTGGGCTTATAGAGCTTTACTTATCCAGAACTATACTTTATAGTCAGAGATTTATTCTTATAAGGAAGTCATACATTTCATGTGTGAATATTATCTGGTACTCATAGCTGTTTACCGCTGTTCTACAAGAAAATCAAGGGACATATGTGGCTCTAAAGGTTGTAGGTTAGTTACCAGCCATCCAAATTGTCCATCCAGAATGGTGGTACGTTCGGTTTAGATGTTTGATTTAATTGGTACTCTCGTATGTTACTGAAAAATTCATACCTGGAGACCATTAGCCATGGTATAACAATCACCCCTTTCCCATTGACATCAAATGTTCTTCAAAAGCTGGTTTAATGGCTACATTGCCAGAACCAAATCTAAAAGGTATTTTAGTTCAGAACTTAAAAAGTACAGGAGTTCCGATGATTTCGTGTAAGTTCGTTTGGTTATTCTCACACCGATGATTTACGTTTATTATAGTATGATTCAAATCATGGAGTCTGCAAGAATGTTAGAAAAAGAGCGTTAATTTTTTGAAGTTATGCATTCGTTTTATGTCGGTATTTTCTAGGGGAATGTTGGTTGTGTAGAAACATTTGACGAAGTCTCCGAGACTGAGCTTTTACACGATGTACCTGGAACTGTGGGGTATAGTTATTTATGGTAAAAATGTTTCGAAGGTGCGTACAAGAAATTTATCCTAAAGTAGATACTCCTTTCTGCACCCCATTGCGTGCCAAAGGTGTGTTTCTTTATCGAGTAGGACCGCACGAATTTGATCGCATGACGGTTACCACTTGAACGTTTTTGTCGTCTCTTGTTATGTACCGTACCTGTTAAAAATTAAGTAATAAAAAAATAAAAATGCTGCCTAAATTTAATTTGTACTGTAAAGAAAATCAGTGAGAAACGACTGTGGAACGCTGTTGGTCGAAGACCTGAAATTAAAAATGATTTTAGTAAAATATTCGTCTCTTATTCGTTGCGGTAGCTGCTGCTGCTATTACTATAGGTTGGAGGTGTAGTACAGCAGTTTCTTCGTACTTGTGTTGTGGAATTGCTGCAAAACAGTCCAATAAATTAGGGTGGAAACGACATTAGACGTGGAATTATTATTAGACGTCAGTGCTGGTTTGTAGTGGTGTGTTTCTTGTTGGCCGCTCTGAAACGTGGAAATGTGGGGAAATTTTCGATATTTTGATATAAGAAGAGCGTGTAGTCGGTGGAGGATGGTAGAGGAGAGGGAGACGAGAAGATGTAATTATTCTTATATTCTTATTTCGGGTGCATTTGAAAAAATCGCTTAGTTTGTTTCACGATATTGCAGGGTGCAGCGATGGGTGGCGCGTCTTCGTTGAACTCGAAAATAGACGAGGATGTTCTGAGTCGTTCTAGGGTTGTGCGTAGTGAATTCGGAGGGTCGTAACAGTTTCATTTTTCCAAATGGATTTCACGTGATGATGGATATTGCGCGAATTGCCGAGTGAATCGAGAAAATTCTCGTGTATTTTGAAATTATTCCTTGCTGAATCATGCTCGAATAGTGTACGTGAGTGTTAGCTTATTCCTAGCTGGGCTATACGAATTGCTTTATGATCACGTTTTAAGGGCCTATATTTTTTTCCGTTTTTTGGAAAATTGGAATTTTACTCGGCCATATGAGATGAAAAAAAGTACAAAGTTTATATTGGAAGCTATAAAAACAGCTTTTGATGCGCAGTGCTTCTCAGTTATATCATGGTACCAAAAACCATTGCGGAATCGATTCACTTCATCGCTCCTTAATCGTATTGTAGCCTAAGTCTTGAATTCTTCTCATTTTGAAATATTGGAGAATCAAAAAAAGTTTTACGAGTGCGAGATCAAATTCCAAGAAAAGAATGCAACCCGTCAACCGAATGGGCAAACTAGGAAAATGAAAAAAACAGATTTCTTCGTCGTATGCGGTGGTTGTACATAATGTAGTTTTTTCCATTGGATTTCGGCTTTGAGGCTATTTTTCTCAACATATCGACGTTGTTTGATATCGATTCATGGCAGACAGACAGGGTTGGTCAGAATTTTGTGGTCTTCCAACATGAGCTTCCAAATCACATCTAGGAGCATCGTGGATTAAATTTAAAAATTGCAATTTTATCGAGAGTTACTTCAGCTAATCTCAGACTTAGGTCCTTACTGCTGTGTGGCGAAGTTCCTGATCATTGCTCCGCGTCATGTTCGATTATATTTGTTTCTACCGGTGTTGGTTACATCGAATGATTTACTTGACATTTTCGTTGTTGGAAAAAACTGTAGTTATTAATGATACATAGGTACCCTAAGGAGTGAAGCGATTTTTTTTATTTAGTATTTTTGTAATAATTGCCTAATTAGAAGAAAATAAATTGATAATTAAACTTTTTTTCCCTGAAAAAAAATGTACTCATCATCATCAACAACCTAAACAATCGAGGCCTTCATCAGTTTTATGGTATTCCTTTTGACGTTTGGTGTTATCATTATATGTTTAAAAATTTGTGAAATATCCATTTAGAGTTCAATTTTTTCCCCAATTTTTATGTTGTAGTATAGAAATTGTCCAGCTTGTGAGTTAAATTTTCATACACGAGGTCTCATTCTAATGTAATATTTTAGAGTTTGATCGGGAATTGAATCTATAAAGTCAGGTGCGGGAAAATATGCTATTCTTTTTCTATTTGTGATCCCCACAGTAGGTACGTTTCCCCCCAATTTTGCTTCAGTAGGACTGATCTAACATTGTAGATATCTTCCTTAATAACTATGTTATCCATTTTGTTGTTGCTTAAAATTGTAAAATTTTACATTGGTTGCGGGGCTGGTAGAAGAGCAGATGAACCAGTTAGGTCCGCTAAGAGGTAGTGTTAGCTTTCGGGCTATCAGGCGTAGGCCTCAGTTTGAAATTAATTCCATTCACCATTGATTGCCCGCCAAAAATGGCAGACGATACTTGCTTTGACAATTTTGAGAGCCAGATGCTACATAATTATCTTTTGATGTTTGTGGTCGCCACATTAATGATTTTTCTACTTCTACAAATATCCTCAATTTTAGATATATTTTTGAAAAATTTAGTATATTAGTCGCTGCAAAAATTATTTTTATTTTAATCTGAAACGATGTAAAATCATAAAATTCTACATGCGGTATAATTTCTGCCATTTAAATCGATAAAATTTTCTACTTTAAGCTCAAGATTTTATTGATTTTTACAGGATTATACCTGAAAAAAAATTTACCCAAAATGAATTACGTTGGATTGAAAATATCCAATTTAAAAATGCGCAGTGTAGGTATACCATCTGCTGCTCGAGTTTACTTTTGTAATTGTAAAAACAAACTTGGAAGTCTAGCCTCCGCGTTTTCTGTTGCAGATTTTCAACCTTTGGAAATTAATCATAATGTTCGAAAGATATGAACGTTAAGTAATGTCCTAATGCAATCGAATGATTATCTCAAAACTTTTTTGTAATTTTCATTTTGTCATTTTTGCTCCGTAACTTTGACATCGACATTCGCCTTTATTTATATTTTGAGAAAAGTCTTTCCTCGACATCGTGACTGTGTTTTGTATAATTTTTTAAAACTTCGTTGATGAATATTGAAAAATTAATATTTTGTAATTAATTAATTTTTCAGTTCGTATTTGTTAATGTTGTTTAAAAATCTGTTGAAATTATTTGAATTTCAAATTGAGTAAAATTATTTCTTCGTTCTAGTTTCTTTTTTTTCTTCGTTTTGCTGTGCAAATTATTTTTATGCATGTTGAATATGAAACTGTATTCCCATTATCAATTAATTTTCATTCCAGGTTGTAATGCATTAATCTTAGATGTGCTTTCTTTAAATTTTCATGTTTTTTCATGGAGGTAGGAAAGACTCTGTGAAGTTTGTCCCAAAAAAAAGTATATGATCTACTTTTTTTCAGTTTTATGGTAAAATATACGTCTGCGATCTATCAGTTTATATGCTTTAGATTTTTGAGAATACGAAGTCGAACTGTTTGTTAATGTTTTCATTTAGATGGCTGTAAACTTATTTCATGAAATTAAATTTACGATGTCAGTTTGGAAAGTGTTTGTTTTCAATTTATCTGTACATTAATTTTTTTCTTAATTTACTTTTGATTAATCTACTCGTATTATCCACCAACTCAGCTCTTTCAATATTAATGCTGTTTATAGCTTTTCAGGGCCTCAGTGAGTGTCTGAAAATAGAAAATTTTCCGTCACTTTTGACTGCTTGTTATTTTCTGTGAGCAACGTATTGTAGTGAGATAATATTTCAAAGTTTCATTTTTTTTTTTTTTTTTTTTTTTTGGAAGTGAAGCATTGGTGTTTCCACTATTTACCTACTTATTCTGTCGCCTGCGAGTCGTATCAATGTAAGCATTTTTCTTAATATTCGGCAGAACCTGCGCAAAAAAAAGAAAATATTAGGCCTACATTCGTCGTTTCGTTGAGCGTATAAAAATGAAATTGCTTGGAAAATGTATAGATTGTCAGAATCGAGATGAAAAAATTAAATTGTGGCAAACATTTTCGACTGTTTTAACTGCGCAAAATTTATTGTATTACTTTTTTTTTACTTTACTTCTTTTTTCTTTTCTTTTTTTGTTGCTATACTCATCTTTTTGTCTTTCCTCAAACGTTTAGATATTGTCGCGAAAATTGGGTAGATGATTTTCTTTCGTTGTCGTATAATTTTTTTTTTTCGCTTTTCTTTCTCGCACCTCGTTACACTGGGTTTTATTCGCGAATAACCGTAGAAATGTGTTTCTCGATGAAATTCGTACTCGTTCGTCTAGACGAATAAATTAAACTAAATAGGCTTTTGGAAGGGTTTCTTTTTTTTCCCAGTTTTTTAATTGTCTTTCATTTTCACCTTGTGTTTTTACCTCCGAAATATTTGTAAAAAGTTTTTTCCGCGTGTTTAGCATCCAACTAAAACGTTTTTTGAGTTTTAGAATTTCGATAAGGTAATGTGATGGTATGTTGTTGTTTTGGTGATCCGTTTTGCTGGATGAAAAAAAAGAAAAGAAAAAGAAACAGGAGTTGCAGATAGGGCGTTGGAAATTGATGGCAAGATATCAAAAATGTAAATGAAAGTGACGATGAGAGAATATCAGCTGGGTTAATTGTGTTGTGGTTTTAATTTGAGTGATTACGTTGATGGTAGTTTTTTATAATTTATTACGATTTTTTCCCTTTTAAAAGTTTTTAGCCTGGAAAATCAGGTCGCATAGCGAATGTTTTGTTCGAATTAAGCAATTGAAGTTTGGAATATGGAGACGTATAATTAGGAGTTGCTGGTGTAAATATAAATTTGTATTTAGTGCAATTTCGTATACAATGTATCCTCAGTTATTATTATTTAAAAAAAAAAAAAAAAAAAACAGTATCAGTAACAACAAGGATTTGATGGTTGCCTCTTTCAATTGTTTTGTGATTTTTGTACCAATATTTTGAATTTTGTGTACGGATAGAGAAGAAACTGGTGCCCGGCTCATAATTCATCCATCCAAAAATGAATTTTAAAGCTTACTCTCTTGGTTTTCTAAATTACAGATTTTGGTTCTTAAATTTCTCATTTAAATTACTTATAAATTTTATTTTATTTGGAATAATACAGGCTTATCTTTTTTGAAGTCGGTTTTATTTTTTTGAAAAAAAGTTTTGTTTATTTTCAATTATTAGTTTCAATTTTTTAAATATAAAAAAAGGAGCTGATATACCCAATGACTTTCCCTCAGATTGGTTTAATTCAGAATTTCAAATCCACTATAATTATTTGATCTGCAATTTTAAATTTTGAAATTCTGATAGGAAGGTTCGTAATCATCAACCCCCAGAAACTCTTAGATAACAATTTTGACAAAAATTGGTTTTTAAATTTCATGTCAATAGTTTCTGATCCGATATGGATCCAATGTTAATGAAAATTTAATAGGACAACTTCCGACTGTGCTCTTTCAAATGAATTCTGAATCATCAAAATCGGATAGCCGTTGCTGAGTAATCAGTGTACATACATTAATATATATGTGTATCACTATGTATATATTCCCGACCAACATAGAACCTTCTCCTTTTTTTAAATCAGTAAAAAATTTTTTTTCGTATTTTTCGTGCCAAAAACTTATTTATTTGTGGTCGTGAAAGTTGCACTATCCTCAAAAATTTTAAATTCTCACAATCTAAAGATAATGGAAAAATCAAATTTTGTTCTATGAAAGTATTTATCGACAATTTGACTAATAGAATTAATGTAGAAATGGGAACACTGATTCTTAAAACTACCTAGTATTTAAGCTGTGGCTGGTCGTAGGGAAGAATTAGTGTTCTTTTAGTCTTAGGTTTTCAAGAAGTGAATAAAATGTATTAAAGGCTATGAATCATCGACAAAAACCTGTGAGTATGGCCGTTGTGTTTGCTTTTTCGCTCCTACATCTGATAGCCTCGATTTGATTATTAAAATTTTTAAACCATGTTCATTAACTTTTTTTTGTTTACTTTCAAACTTTCCACAGAAAATTGTGTGATTTAGCTGATGCGATAGTTGCCTCTTAAACTCTGTGTTTCTTCAATTTTTCTTTTTTTCTCACCCTTTCTATCTCGAAACACTTACTATTCATTAAGTCAATTCTGGAAGAAAAATTTGATATTTGAGAGTAGAAGCACTTCTTTTTTTTCTTTAACTCTTACTGTGGCCAACCCTGTTAGATTTTATAGTTATCAAAATTTTGATACTATTTTTATTGTAATTCTTAACAAAAGTAGCCAACTGCTCGTATTGTTCAATATCATGTATCATTAAAGATTGAAATTTTTGTTTTCAGGTCACCCACGTGCTATTTTTCGTTTCATCCATTCGGTTGAGTTCGTTAGATTTTGAGTCTACCTGAAGGTAAAACGATTCTGTACTTTCTATTTCTTTAGCATTAATTTTTTTTTCCTAAAATGATCAGTCTGCCGATTTTTCGTGCTTGTACTACACACGATTTCATTGTTCAATTATAGAAACGTTTAGAAGTACCGGCAGTGGTCTGAGCAGCAGCAGCAGCAGTCTACGTTGATAAATTAAATTAGACCTTCTAGTGATCAATGACTGTTCGATACGAGCGTAGTTTCCAATTTAGTGAAAATACTACTAATGTACCTCTTCTCGAAGGGCTGACGATGAGTCACTCGTCTGTATGATGCACATTTCAAAGCCCTTAAGAAAATTCATCCCCTACAGAATGATGAAAAGAATGATATGTAATATTTCTTCGAAACAGTTTTCCACAGTGTTGTCGTATGTCCTACGTCGTCGTCGTTTTTTCTTCCAGGATGATGTTGAAGGGATGGAAAAAGAAAAAACAGTTATAGTAATAATAATAAAATAAAGGAAAAATATGAGATTTTTTTTTTCGTTGTCTGTCGTTTGTGAAATCGTTTTGAAATAGTTGTTGCGTGGTATATTCGCTCACGTTTCGGAATTTGAATACCTAATTTTGAGTGTGGTAAACTATATAGGGAGAGAGAGTTTTGTAACGTTTGTAAATGAGGTGTAAAGTACAATAATACCACAACTTGGAGGAAAATGGTTTTCTCATCGCGGAAATGAAAATTGTGTCTGTGTAATTCGAGAGGGGTGAAAGTATTATATCCAAGATGAGTCGTACATTTATATGGATAGAGCATTTTGTAAATTGTTGAATTTATATGATCGGAGCTGTAGTTTGCTTTCGTGAAAAAAAAAAAAACCCAACATTGATTCTGAAAGGGGGTTGTGATATATAAAACGGCGTTGTTTTCTGAAAAATAGCCTTTTTCCTTTTTTTTTAATGTTTTAAAAGTAGATTTCCTTGTACGGAGATTGGTATGTCTCGACATTGCCAAAATTTAATTCTTGCTTTTTCTATTATATGGTCACTACACCTCAAAAACACTATTCTTTTAAAAATTTTTAGGTTATACAGTATTATTATATTATTATGTTACCGTTAAAGTGTGAAGTTCAGTTAATTCATGAAATAACTAGTTATTCTATAAAATAACGAAGCATTTTAGGGAAAGTATATAATTAATTTTACTTTTCACCCATTAACTAGGGAATTCATGTAATAACTAGTTATTTTATCTATTAAATGATTTTTTTTTTTGCTTCTTTTCTCTAATGTAGTTCTATCTCCTTAATAATAGGTACCTACATACGTTCACTTTAATTCTTATTGAAACATTTTTTTCCCCCTAATGAAACACTAAATAGTTAAGACCGAATAAAAGAAGAGTAAGTTAATAAATTATAAATTTTAATACAGAGGTGGTTAGGTGCTTAGGTATATAAAAAATTTTTGTCCAAACTATTTTTTGTTAATTTGATAAAATTTTTGTTTTAGTTTAAAAAAAAAATACATATCGATTATATTTGAAACCGTTAATTTTATTATTTCGACTTGAGATGGATTAGTTATTCCTCTTTTTAGCTGAGTTTCAAAAAAAAAGTTTTTATTTAAATTAATATTTACTGATAAATTTAAAAAAAAAGGGAAACTGGAACATGAGGATCACCTGGCTGGAACACCAGGATCATTATGCCTCAAACAGGGACAATCCCAGTCAAACCAGGACTCATGGTTAACCTAATCATCGATATATTTTACCTTCAGCCTGAATTTACACTTTCCTTATCGGCTGTTTGTTAATTCATGAAATAACTAATTAAAGTATATAATAGACGAATTTTATACAGTTTAACTGATTGTAATGAATATTCTATGAAATTATTGGTTATTTTATTCATGAACTGACGAATTTTATACTTGAACAATGACACACACAAAATTTTATATATATATATATACACTGTATAATGTTTGTTGTCTTTGTGGAAATTTAATTAGTGATTACTCGTTGTTGTGGCATTCGTTTGAACTTTACGTCTCCCTCATTTTTGGTGTCACAATATTTTTTAATGGAAATCCGTTTTTTTTTTTCATCTAGAGGGCATGAGAGGGGAAAATACAAATTTTTTTCAGGATTTCACTTAGACAATAAATATGGATTTTTATACATTCCTTATAGTACTTAAGCATTTTTTAAAAGATAGTTGCTTTCTAGTTTAACATGAGTGCATCAAGGATGTTAAATGACCTGGTTGCCACTTTGTTAAGTAAGTTCCAAGTCTGAAATTATATCCAAGGATGGTAAAGCCATTTTAATGCAATCCTACCTCAGTACAAGACATTTTTTATGAAGTCTAAAATTTCAGACTTAGAAGAGCTCTGGCCTTTTATAAAAAGATGTATTTTTGAACAACTTTGTGCGAAATTAGTTGTATGAGGGACGCTAGAAAAGTAAGGTCCGATGCTCCTGCTGAAAAAAGTAGGCAACTGTTCAAGCAGATAAGTACAAACAATTTAGTGTTTATCCTACTTTTTTACTTAGTTTCCACTATTATCAAGATATTTATTGTTCTGCTTAGCAGTTTTTTGTATCCTAATGGCATAAAATGGTGCCGCCAGTTTAAAAAAAAAAAAATCATGAACATTTTTCTTGACATTGTCATCATTTTCAAAATGTTTCTTCAAGTTAAGGAGAAGGTAAAAATCTGATGGTGCCAAGTTTGGTGAATGTGGTGGATGGCCAAAAAATTGAATAATTCCAGGAGTTTGGTTGTGATGAGGATAATGCTTGACTCCACACAGCTCGCATCATAACTACACTTTTGGAATCGTTCAAATGGGAGGTAAGTATATGTCAGACATTACTTCCAAATCACAAAACCAGTAAACGGAGGAAAAGCTAAGATTATAACATCACTTTTTCTCTTTTGATAGAGCGATTCAAATACAATCACTTTGTTAGAAGAAAACTTTCAATCAAAACCTACGCATCAAGTCAGTCCAAAAGGTCCAAACTCATTCAGAAGTAAAATTGTTTTATAGTTCAACCTTGGAAAATATATTAGCTTCTTTAAAGACCTTTCCCAAATGGAATAGCAAAGAATAGCATGTAATCAAAAACTGTTAAAATTTTTAGTTCCCTCACTTGTTTCCCAAATGAAATACACCTAGGCTCCTTATATGATGGATTATGTTGATGATTAATTAGATTGTTATTTGTTTTTTTTCAAATTTTGAGGTTGAAAATTTATCCTGCTATATTCTGAAACCTTATTAGTGGATCAAATAAATTTTCATGGGGAAACTCTAAGTTGAAAAAAAAACTTGGATAAATGCTGTCTTCTTGCAAAAAATGACATTAAAAATGATCATTCATTCGTTTAAAATTGTTGAAAAATACAACTTGGTAAAAAACATCTGTTCTTTCCTAAGATGGCACAAGAAAACTTCTTTGAAGTCATAAATTTTAAACTTAGTACAAAATCTCTTGTACCATGTTAGAATTGTACAAAAATAGCTGGTGGTACAATTTTAAACTTTATATGAAACATATAATATTATATATTAATTTATGAAAGAGATATAATAAAATTTTTTGACAAACCGAAGGTCTGAAGGACAATTATTTTTTGCTACTGATTGGAATAAAATTTTGCATGTGTATACTCTGGGTCTTTTCCTCAGTCAAATTTGAAGATAAGCTAAATTTACTTATTAGTGTTTACAAATGGCAAAGTTTTTATTATAATGCAACTTGAGACTTACAATAAGCTCAACCCTCTGTACATATTGTAAAACTATCGCATTACAAGTACCTAATAGTTTATCTGTCTGTAGTGGCAATCCTATACCTGACTGATATAGAGGTTGACTTTTACAGACAGATAAATAGTAGGTGTTGGCTGTTTAAGTCCCCAATCCGCTGATACCTACATTGATGACCTCGATGCATAAAGAGTGATTTGACTTCAGCGCTATTTCTTGACCCATGCTGGTACTTCCTCCTTGCTTTAAATCATCCTTACCTCTCCCTTACTGACGCATATCAAGTTGAGGCTGCTACGACAGCAGTGGATTGCAGCAGCTGCCAAAAAGGTTTTTGTGCATTTCAGCTGCACCCTGCACCATACTGCATCGCACCCTCTTAATTATGTCTTCATTGCTGAGGGGAGGTGGATGTGGTGATTACCACGCTACAATTACCTAAGAGTTTATCCATCTACAGAGGCAATCTTAAGCCTAACTGGTTCAGAGGTCGACTTTTATAGATGGATAAACAGTGAGTGTCGGCGGTTCAAATCTCAATCCTCGGATACCTACACATATAATATATAAATTCTTTCTGTTTGTTGGTCTGACTGAACTAGGGAGCAAACTAGCGACCTACAAGTTTGAAAACAGCGACGATATCCACACGGTCATGCCATCACTGATAGATACTGGTGTGTGTGTGCCTATATATGTTCACATTCCCACACAGTTCTAGGCAAAATGTACTTTTACAATTAACATGCAATCGATATTTCTGAAAAAATTTTAGCCTTCTCTGGCTGTAGGCCGCTGGTATGAGGATTTAAACTGACAATGTACAGATTTAAAAGTGATGATGTTATCCTATGGCTACACCGGCCGAAGAATAAATGAAAGTGTGCAAATATCGGTTCACATCCCCACACTGGCTTTAAAATGATCTAAACCGTTTAATTGCTATGATTTTTGGGGAAATTTCACATGCCCATAAATAGCGGGGTTTTCACGAAATTTTTTTACAAGCTACAATCCAACCTTTTTAGAATCACTAATTTTTTTAGCTCGTTTCTTCTTTCGTTTATATTAAAGATCAATTAGAAACTTGCTTTTAATAATTTTAATCGCAAAAAACCAAGAAAATACAATATTTACTTATGATTTTGTGTGTCTACTTACAGCTTTTTCATAATCAGGTTCAAAACAGCGAGATTTTACAATCTAAAAGTAAGATGGTTCCGAACTTTTCGATTGTACCATCTCGATTGTGAACAATCAGATTTTGATCGTTTACGTTCAGCTTTTTCACACGCAACTTCTAATAAAAGCGAGATTGTAGCTTGTAAAAAAGCCTAATAAAAACCCCGCTAAAGAATATTTATTGCAAATTGTCGGATAAATCTGGTTGATGGAAATGTTCTTGGGTACTGATAGAATTACTTGCAGGTGGGTTTACTCGGAAAAAAATTATTTGATTTACATTTCTAAGGAGTTCATAATCATAAGACATCTGTATATGTTTCAAAGGTTTTTATCTTCTCTACTTATGTAATGAGCCAAGGAAATGTGAGCTTTAAATCATGGCAATGCGTTTCAAGTTGATAGTAAACAATTAACTTTGAATTGATTTGTTTGAAACTTGGAATAAAACAAAATTAGCTTCAGTATTCGTTCAGTTTTTTTATTTGGAAGAAAGGCGATTTCATTACTCAGTCAGAAGTGGCCAACGTAGTTACATTGGCCCAGACGTTAGGCTAAGCTGTTGAGAATTGGACAATAATTTTTTCGTATCAGTATTTGGCTTCGATAAACTTATACGTTCAAAAAACTTTTTTCATAATAGGTTTTTTTTTTTACCATAAACTAATTTGGGGACAGTTATAATATCAAAATGGCGTACGTTTACTTTCATACGTGTGATTAAAAAAATTATCTATGATATTTAGTGCATAACATTATTTTTGGCATCGCATCGTAGGCCTCCATTCATTAAGTACGAATAGAATAACTATTTGGGTGTCAGCCAGTTCTAAGTTCTTTCATTTAGTCAATTCTTTATGCAGATTTTTTGGTGAAGACTAGCGAAAATCCTCAAGTAAAAAGGATTACTAACGCGCGTGGTTGACAAGCTTCTGTTTTTTTAAAGGGGGAGAAAAAGTAGAAATAGTGTGAATATTATAGAAAAAACATATTTTCTACGTTTTAAAAGTTGAAAAATAAAATCTACATTTAATAATTTTTGACATCGTGCGATTTTCATGTCGTTTCTCCGGCTAATTTTCATAATAAACTGGGAGCATTCAAAATGTTACAATAATTAAACAGAAATATTTAATTGTTATCGGTATGGTCAAGTTATGTAGTTTTATTTTATCTTCTGAATTTTTTGTTTTGTATTGTACTTACATCTTGTTATCATATGTTGTGTTTTTGGTCGAAAATGTTGTGTTGTTTTTTCAATCCTTTCGTATTTTTTTTGAAGTAAGCGAGATAAAAACGGAAAACTTTTATAGAAATAGAACCTTTTCATGTTGTTTAATGAATTTGATACTCTCGAAATTGGGTATGAACAATAGAGCTAAGCCAAGAACCAGATTTATTGATTCTGATGTGGATCGGTCAGACGGCACTTCTGGTAGAGACGGCAAATATCAAAAAGTTTCGATGGTTTCGATTGTGTTTCGTCTTCATTACTTTCGTTTAAACACACAAACTAATTTTTGTGTTAATTAGCCGCGGTACTTTCGATATGTTTGATTTTATTCCTACTTTTGGCTCTAAACTATAGATGATTTTAAATCATTAGCTACGATTGCAATCAGTATTTATGATTTACCCTAACTTGTTGACAATTTTGGTTATAATTGGCTGTTTTTTTAAAACCTACATATTCTGGTAGAGCGGTTGCTGCGCCAGAGTTTTTTCTTTCCTCTTATTCCATTGATTATTTTATTCAAAAAAGAAGAAGAAAAAAAAGCACGATCTGGCGAACACGCCTTCTAGAAAGTTTTTGCTTCAAAAGATTTGGTTATGTTCTCCAAAATCTATGCCTTTTATTGTATTACCGTATTATATTATGTATACCTATACAATGAATAGGTGAGAAGGGATGAAAACTATAGACCTTTTCTATTTTCTTGTTTTTATTTTTGTAACTTTTCGTCGCAAATAAGATATCGTTGTCTGAAATATATGCCCCTATTTTTAGAGATTGAGGTACCGTATCCTTATTTTATTAGTTATTCAATTTCGTTGTTTCTTGTGGCAATAATATCCAAAAAATGAAAAAAAGTACGTAACTTCGTCGCAGAATTTTCGTAAACTTTTTCATCTTTTGAAAAAATAACAAAATATATGTAACTAAATGATGGCATAAATGATATGGGGAACAAAAAGGATAAATCTGCAATTTCTTCTTTTTTTTTCTTTTTGCTTTTCTTATGTTGCAATATAAACATACTTTTCATATTAACGAAGTTTTTATTGTCAAGTTTTTCGTCGACGAAAAAAGCAGGAACAATTTTTGTGAGAAAAAATAATAATTCGTTCCGAGTTGAACGCAAGAAAAACAATGAAGATAATGGTAAATTTTTTTTTCAGATGAAAATATAATTTCCCGTATTTGATTAAATATTTACTTCATTTCTATTTCTTTGTGTTCGTGTTTTAACGATTTTCAAAAAATATTTTTTACCCTCTCAAAATTGAGCTAAAGAAGAGAAAGGGTCGGCAAAATTTAAAACAAAAACTATCACTGAAAGCCATTCTAGAATATGTACGTTTCTTTAAACAAAATAAACAAATAACTATATAATAAATAAATAAATAAATAAATTGTGGGGACAATACTCGTATGAGGTAATAGGGGCTCGCACCTCTCGACGACAGTCACCGCCCAAAGGTTGGCAGTAATCGTCTTTATGACGTTAAACGAATTTACACTGGTGCGTATGTTTGTACCTGTACGTACGTACAGGTAAGATACATTGCACGGGTCGAGATCAATTACCAGATAACAATCTCGGTGGTGTCACGGCCCAATACCAAATGCGCTGCGTTGTTTCTTATCACCTCAACAGAGGCAAGAAACAACGTAACGCATGACATAATTACGTACATGTACGTATGCATGTGTGTCTGTGTGCGTGTGCCAAATTCTGTATATAAACTCTCAGAACCTGGCTCAAAAATCACCAGTGTTTGCCGAGGAATTGGCTCTCCCATACTTAACCGTAAGAAGTGGCAGAACACGCAAAATAGTGTTGAAGACCTTCTATTGCGAATATCTTTCACGACAAGGTATTCCACAGTGGTGACCTCAACGTGATTTTTTGGCTACGTCGTGGGTGTCTATGCGCGTTGCGCTAATTCTGACACTAGGCGCAGTGCGCTGGCAAGTTACTCGCTTGTGATACAAATTTTTTCACAGACCTAGACACCTTTGGCTGTCGAAGCAGAGGTCTGACTTTAAAAGTGGGAAATTAAACCCCTTCCAAATATATTTGCCGGAAGGGAACCAAGAGAAGTAGACCTGGAGGAACAAAGTTGCCCTCATCCACCAACTCCTCCAGCTTTGACAAGAGACTCTGAAGTCTTTGAGACCCCGGAAAAACAAAAACAAATCCGGAGACAAGAAGCCTTGCGTTTGGGAGCTGTAGTCAACCCAAACGATACAACAGTTCGAACCCTCAGAAGCGGTTGTCTATTGAGCCAGGACTCCGACCCTTCGACCCCAGACTGACAACCGACGGAGTCTGGTGGAACCTTTGCCAAAAACAATTCAACAGGGAAGCAGCAGATTACAATGCCTAATGGAAATACGATAAACCCAACATCGAATCAACCTGGAACAGGTGGTAGTGGTCAGCCACAGCTGACCCCCGAAGTGCTTGCACAGCTACTACAACTGTTACAGATGCAGACTCTGCAGAACCCTGCGATCCAAAGGCGGAGGATTGAGATTCCGGAATTTTTGCCAAATGAGGTAGAACTCTGGCTGAATCTCCTCGAAGGTCGTTTTAAAACAGAAAACTTGCAAAATGACCAGAAATACTCACACATTTGTAGCGGCATGCCCGCAGAAATAATACGCCAAATTGCGGATATCATGGAATGCCCTCCGGCGGAAGCAGATAAGTACAGTTGGTTTTGCAAGAAAATTCGAAATGTGTTTGGTAAAACTTAAAACCAAATAATAGATGATTTCATGGGTGGAATGAAAATGGGAGATGATAAACCCTCCATCTTCATGGCCAAATTAAGACAGAAGGCCGATAACATCGTATCACCATCAGTCATTGGGAACCAGTTCTGTAAGCAACTGCCCCAACATGTTGTACAGTGTCTGGCAGCTGTGGGTACCATGGTAATCAACAATTCCAAGGACCTAGACTTCCTAGCAAAGAGTGCCAATAGTGCACTGGAAAATTCGAGATCAGCATCCTTGATTTGTGCAGTATCGACAGAGACTGGAGAACTAGCTCAACTTAGAGCCCAGATAGCTCAGGTGACTAGTGAAATAAAGAAGAAGAGTAATAACAATAGCCCAAGAAATGGTAGAAGAAACAACCGTTCGAAAAGCAGGAGCAACAATAGAAATAACGATAGAAAGTCCAGGTCCAGAGACCGAAAGAGCAATTCTACCAGGGGTTAGAGTCCAACTTCCCCTAGAAGAACATCATCCCCCAAACCTCAGTCTCAAAACTGGGATGATAAATCCTGCTTCTTTCATAATAGATTTGACGCAGAGGGCACCAAGTGCAAAAGCAGATGCCAATGGTGGGGAAAAATGTACAGTAAGCCGTCAAACTAGAAAGAGGGGTCGTCTATGTGGCTGAAGATCCCTCAAAAAAGTATTCACGCCTCCTTTTCATCAAGGACAGGACAAACAGGAGACGTTACCAAGACTCAGGTGCTGACTTGAGCATTTTGCTAGTAAGTAAGAACCAAAAGGCATTTCCTCCAAAATACTACCTCCGAACTGTGAATGGTCAAAACCTTCCAGCATACAGAATAGAATCCAGCAAAGTAAGCATCGGTTTGCAAAGAGACATACGTGGTCCTTCACAATTGCGGACGTTCCAACTCCAATCCTGGACGCAGATTTTCCCACGCACTATGACTTGGTCATCAACCTCAAAAATGGAAAAATCATAGACAACAATACTGGTGTATGGGTGGAAGGCAAAACGCTAGTGTACCAACTGGACACCAACATATCCAGCTGCACAAAAGTCAACGAACAATTCCTATGGATTCTGTCAGACTATCCTGGAGTCACTCAACCATCGATTTGCAGGCATCCGACCTATAAGCATGACACTGTTCACTATATAGAAACTAAAGGACCACCTTGCCACGCTAGAGCCCACAGGCTACTTCCTGATAAACTCAAAGCAGCACAGGAATATTATGATCGCATAATAGGGGAAGGCATATGCTGCCCCTCGAAAAGCTCATGGAGTTCCCCGATCCACATGACTAAAAAAGCAAGTGGAGAGTGGCGAATCGTTGGAGACTACAGGGCCTTAAATACCAAAACTGTTCCTGATTGCTATCCAGTCCCAAACATAATGGACTTCAATGCAAATATGAAGGGTAAAACAATGTTCACAAAAATTGACATCAACTGGGCATTCCACCAAATTCCAATGGCTGAACAGGACATTCCAAAGACAGCAGTCATAACCCCCTTTGGTTTATTCGAATACCTTCGAATGCCGTTTGGACTCCGTAATTCTGCACAAACTTTCCAGAGATCCATCAATGGACTGTTTATGGATTTGACGTTTGCTTATGCATATTTGGATGACATATGCATTTGCTCAGAAGGGGGTGAGCAACATCACGAGAAGAATGTAAGAGCCATGGTACAGCGTATACACGCTGCTGGACTTACCATCAATGTTGGAAAAAGTTTATACAAACAAACCAAAATTGACTTTCTCAGCTATCAAGTCTCGACCGAAGGCATTTCCCCTCTGAAGACCAAGGTAGAGCACATATTGAAATTCCTGAAACCCTCAAACGTTGCAGAACTCAGACGCTTCTTGGGGATGGTGAATTTCTACATGCGTTGCATTAAAAATGCTGCAGCCGAACAAAGTAAGCTGTTCACATTGATCAAAACAAATAAAAAGAAAGATAAAACTTCACTCGATTGGACAGAAGAAGCTGAAAAAGCCTTTGAAAACATCAAAGAAACACTGGCAAATGCAACTCTACTAGCTCACCCAGATGAAAGTCTTCCGTTATGTGTCGCAACTGATGCATCTAACTTTGCTATTGGTGCAACACTGTATCAAAAGGACAATGACAAGAAGCTACCGCTCGCTTTCTTCTCCAGAAAGCTATCAAAAACCAAAAAGAACTACAGCACATATGACAGGGAGTTACTGGGAATATTTGCTGCGTTGAAGCATTTCAGGCACCAATTAGAGGGTAGATGTTTCACTGTGTATAGAGATCATAAACCCCTAACACATGCCTTCACGCAAAAGACAGAACCAGCTTCCCCGAGAAGAGCTTGACAATTGGACTACATAGGACAGTTGACTACGGACATCCAGTATATAAGTGGAGAACTCAACACTCCAGCTGTTGTTCTTAGTAGGATTGAAGCCATTTTGGCACCGTCTCAATTACCTTACGCTGAAATAGCTAAAGAACAATTAAGGGATGCAGAATTGCAAGAACTGTTGTCGAACGATGACACAGCTCTCAAATTGAGACAAAGGAAAATCCCTGGTACTAATGTTTTACTAACATGCGACATTAGTACAGGCAAGAATAGGCCATTCCTTCTGACAAAGTATCGCAAATTGGCTTTCAGTAGTGTGCACAATCTATCGCACCCTGGACCAAAATGCACTGCTGGATTAGTAGCATCAAGATTTGTTTGGCCGCGAATGAAATCCAACTGCAACAAATGGGCTCGCAGTTGCCTGAATTGCCAAGAGTCCAAAATAGGAAGACACACTCGTTCGCCTCTTAAATCTTTCAAACAAACGGAGCGGTTTAAAACGATACACATATAGACTTGGTGGGTCCATTACCCCCATCCCAAGGACGCAGATACCTGTTAACGATGATCGATAGAGCAACTCGATGGCCAGAGGCAGTTCCTCTCTATAAGATGACAGCTCCGACAGTAGCTGCCAGGTTATATGACACCTGGATTGCCCGCTATAGTGTAGCTGAAGTCATCATCACGGACCAGGGTCGTCAATTCGAAAGCTCTCTCTTCCAAGATCTGTCTAAGAAGCTTGGTGCACAACACAATCACACCACAGCTTACCACCCTCAAGCAAATGGCAAAGTTGAGCAATGGCACAGAGCTTTGAAAGCCTCCATCATGGCTTGCAACACCAAGAGATGGGTTGACATACTACCAACCATCCTCTTGGGCCTTTGATCTGCTCTTCAAACGGACACAGGTCACTCTGCAGCGCAGTTGGCGCTAGGCGAAGAGCTACGCATACCAGTGGACTTTTTCACCCATTCGAAAGAAATTAGCCCCAAAAATCTTGTCCAAAACATACGGACTGATGCTATCAGTTTTTTGAAACAGGCAGCTTGTCATGGCCAACGAAAGATTTTTGTCTCCAAACACTTGGCCACAACTTCTCATGTGTTTGTCAGAGACAAAAAAATAAGATCTTCGTTGGAGAAACCATACGCCAGTCCTTATAAGGTTGTATCACGAGATGACAAGAATTTTGTGATACTAATCGCAGGTGAAGAAAAAAGGATTTCAATAGATAGATTGAAACCTGCGTACCTTATAAATGATGACAGAAAAATGCTCCAAAGAGCAACAAGGAAGACAACAGATAGGAAAATAGAAGAAGAAAAACAGACCACACAGTCCGATACCACACAACCACAAAAAGTAGAGGACAAACAGGTCAAAAAAGGTGATAAATCACAAAAATCACCAGTAGAAAAAACAAAAATAAAGAATACGGTGAAGTTTAGTGACGAGATTGTCAAAATACACTACGATCCGTCGGCCCCCGTATGCCCACGAAAAAGATGCAGGCCCCTTGGCAGCAGAAAGCGAAAAAACCAAATTCCAACTCAAAAATCTGAAAGATTGGCAAGGAGAAACTAAAAATATTCACAAAAGTTAATGTCCGCTGTGAAAATTACTAACCCGCATAAAAATACGCACGAGAATCTGGGAATATTTGTAACAAAAGAAATTCTGCAGATAAGCAGAGAATAAATGCGTACAAATAAAACATGACACGAATAAACAAAGCCACGTGCGATACGGAAGAAAACATCGTAACGTGTTTCTATTGACAAATATTCAGATAACAAAATAGTCAATAGATCGTGACGTCACAAACGAAGAGTGCATTCCTTTGTGAGATACAAAATTTCAAAAGTACAAAAATTTAAACACGCTTAACTCTGCTTATACTTAACAGATTTTGACCGGAAAACTTTTCAGTTAAAGAATATTTAATGCACTATCCCCTCCGAACATGTCTGAAATGAGATAACGACTTGAAATAAAGCTGCGATTGAAAATATTCTCGCAACGTTTTTTCACTCACCTTTCTACTGTTGACAATTTAACACGCTGAATTTTCTACCAGTTTTCTTTCTTTTTCCAATTTGTTCTTTCCTTCCTTGTATCATGTTGTTCCCAATAAACACGCCATTTTCGACTCCAGTATTCCAATTCATCATTTCGCCTGTATTTCAGCCTGTAAAGACTAAGGAACAGACGGAGCAAGAAAAGGAAATCGAACGAATTGAAAATGAATTGCTGATGGACACGACATCGGCTGCGGACATCGTCAAGATGATGTCCACACCCCTTCCTGCCCTCATTTTGCCTCTAAAGTCAACAGAGAAGACACCGAGAGTAGAGAACCCACCCTCGGAGTCCTCAACCCTG
Source organism: Ericerus pela (assembly GCA_011428145.1). Classification (NCBI taxonomy): domain Eukaryota; kingdom Metazoa; phylum Arthropoda; class Insecta; order Hemiptera; family Coccidae; genus Ericerus; species Ericerus pela. The sequence goes on along the minus strand of WOFM01001393.1, from coordinate 220,582 downwards.
ATGGCATTTGAGGTAAAGAGGCAACTCCCGGTGGAAGAGGTGCCTCAAAAACACCCTCCTCCCACCTTTGGTCTAACCTACAGACCATGGGGATGTCAAACTCCCCGATGTTCAACTGGCCAACACCGAAAACCCCATCTGGTCCTCCACCTCCACACTGTCCCCATCCTTACACCCATCCAGCACACCAAAACCAACTGCCCAGACATAGGGGCAACAAAGCCGTGAATCTTACCAGGCCCGATTCAACGCTCGTAAGATGTCTTACGAGTGTGTGGGTGCTGCGGTAGGATCGGCCTTGGCCAAATGGGAGAAGTACCAGAGACAGCAATAGACTCGATAAGTCCCCCCAGGCATGCAACTTATCATTTCTGCAGTGCAAAAACTGGGGGGAGTAGCTGTGGGGACAATACTTGTATGAGGTAATAGGGTCTTGCACCCCTCAACGACAGTTGCCCCCCAAAGGCTGGCAATAATTGTCTTTATGACGTTAAACGAATTTACACTGGTGCGTTTGTATGTTCATACCTGTATGTAGGTACAGGTAAGATACATTGCACTGGCCGAGATCAATTACCAGATAACAACCTCGGTGATGTCACAGCCCTGGTACCAAACGCGCTGCGTTGTTTCTTATCACCTTGACAGAGGCAAGAAACGACGTAACTGTAACGCTAGAAAATAGGTGTTGGTTCTGAATTTGTTTCCTATTTTTACATTGACACTTTACGAAATATTTATTTGAGGAAGACCACAAATAAATATTTATAATTAAATAAAATAGACTTTATAATTTAAACTTGAATGTCCTGGGTATCCATTCACTATGGTGGACCTTAACTTTGTTGAGAGATTTAGACTTCAATTAATTTTCAATGTAAATCTTTTTATAAAATATAATATTTTTCATTTACAACACAGTAATAGTTAAAATGAACAAGTTAAAAATAATAGAATTGACCAAAATAGTAGAATTGAACAAAAATAATAGAATTGACCAAAATAGTAGAATTGAACATTTTGTTCTTCAGAGTAAGAGTTTTTATAATTTAATTTTTACATAGTAAAGAGAAGAAATGGTAAGAAAAAGTGGGATTAGTTTATTATGATTGGTTGTTACCAAAAAGAAGGAGAATTGACATTTTCCAGTATTAGGCAGATATTTCAATTAAAGTGCACGTGTGTGACATTAACTGAGGTCAACCATAATTGTTTTTTTGTAAGAAAGAGAATTTTCATCGAATTCAGACGATACCATTTCCTGTTAGGTTTATATTAAGAAGAAGAAGAGTAATAGAAGTGTGAGAAAATAAAAAAATAAAACAAATAATTTCGTTCGTGTAAAAATATAGGCGGACATTTAAAAAATGTTCGTCTATATTTGTTACAGTAACGCATGACATAATTACATACATATATGTATGCATGTGTGTCTGTGTGCGTGTGCCAAATTCTGTATATAAACTCTCAGAATTGGCTCAAAAATTGCCAGTGTTCGCCGAGGATTTGGCTCTCCCATACTTGACCATATGAAGTGGCAAAACACGCAAAATACTGTTGAAGACCTTCTAGTGCGAATATCTCTCACGACAAGGTATTCCACATAAATAAATAAATAAATAAATATAAAAAAAAATCGAAATTTCACCAGTAGTTGGCAAAATTTTGGCTAGTGTCAAGGAAATTTATGATGTATTGTGAAATTATGAAAAAACATGCGCCAATTATTAAATGATTGGTTATCAAATAAAATAACAGCAAGCCGGATTTCCACCGAGATTTTTGGTTTCATCTGGAATTATCTACTCTTCTCAGTAATAGTTCAAAATTTCTCACTTTTCTCATTCTACACATGAAATATTAAGCTGATTGAAACCAAAATTTACAGAATATTGAAGTATAATGTATTTAATGTCTGTACCAAATTTCGTGATTGTGGTTGAAAAATTACGCATTTTGGAACCATTTAAGCTCCAACAATGAAACATAATAGGATGTACCGGACGTACCATCGAGCCGATGTTGACAAAAAATAATATGGTTCTTCCTTATCTAGATCCAAACAAGTGTAAAAAATTTCATGACCATCGAATAAAATAATTGTGTTACGTAGAAGTGTGTATATCGGTATAAATATATATATATACCTATGCATATAAATTTTTGCTAATTCTGCCAAAAGTTTTATGATATCATGAAACGAAAACCTGTATTCTGATACCAGAACGGTTTTAATATGTAGACTTTCTTCGAAATGTTTTGTTAGTCTTATTTCCATAAAATGTATTTAAAAAATTATTTTTAGAGTAATATCTCAGTTTCAATGTGAGATGAAATTACAAATGAGGTCTTAAAACATTCAAAAAATTATTGCGCATTGATTGAGGCCTTTTGCGTCATACTTCATCCCCTCTTTCGAATGTTATAGAGGGGAAAACCAAAGTATCAAAATATTAAGCTCGTTTTCTTCATTTTAGCGGAATTATACTGTTATACATATGGTAATTGATTCTTCGATGTTTACACTACAAGGATGTTAACACTTATGTTGATTATATGTTTGACTGTCCCAACTGTAGTCTAAAGTTTTGTTTTTATAACCTTTTTTCCTATTTTTTTTGTTTTAGTTTTAGGCATATTTTTCAAAATTTTACTCAACATTAAAATAAAATTTTCTTAAATTCAAATGCTAATAAAGTCAAATGTGTTTTTAGGAATGGTGGTAATTCAACTAACTATAAATTTTTTTGTGATATTTCACCCTTAAAAAGGGGTTAAATTGGTTTTTATATATTTCTCAGTGCCATAAGAGACATTTGAAAACGCCCATGTTCCATTTATTTTTCGAGCTTAGGAGAAGAACTCGCCAGATACGAGGGTATCACTCTGAAAATTGGAGCATATTTTAAAGAATTTCCACTAGGCCGCACTAGCACACTAGGACGTTTTCATGCCACCATGATACGGGTATAAAATCAAAGGTAGATTTATCCCTTATCTGAAAATATACTCTATGAACTTTTTGACTGTTATCAGTGTTAGAAATTCATTAATTCTAGTTCTGTAATTTTTTACCTCTACCACGCTCCGGAATGATACAACACTAGTACTATAACCATTCGCTAGGAGGTACTAGCGCCACCACTAGGCGGCATTCAGTTTATTTTACACTTTGCTGAAAATAGTTCTGTTTGATACGATTATACTAACTTACACCAACGTAGGCATATTCCACAAATATTCTAGTAAAACTTAGCACAAAGTCATATAATATTCCCACACTTGTGGAATCGCTCTCCGTGTAGGTTGGTGTAAGTTGGTGTAGTTCTATCAAACAGAGCTAATGATGACCGTTCATTAACACAATTTATTTATTACTGGTTGAAAAAAGTTCTGTAGACTTATGAAGCAGATGAAACCAGGGAAAAGTCCTGCGTGAAAAATTCCACATCATTAAAATATAACTGTAATTTTTTTCGGACAAAAGTTTACGAAAATTACTTTCAAAAAAATTCAAAACTCGAGACGCGAAACACTGAGAGAAAACAACATCAAAGGGTGTTGGGTCGCGAAACGGCCCGGGGCTAAATCCTTAGTAATATTTAATGATTCTTTTCGGCAATTCGTAATTTTGTTCAGTACTGCAGCCATGCCAGCTTTGTGAAAGGAGAACTTCAAGAGACTGTCAACTTTCGCCAACAGTTTTGGTATTCGTTCTCATCTACTCGCCTTTATTTATCTTTTTTTTCTCGTTTTCAAGTGACACGTTTATCTCTGGAGTCTGCATATTATCTTGCCACTGTATCCACTTAACGCATTTGAAAATAGAATAAAACCGATTGCCTTTGCTTTTAGAGAGTTTTAATTTTTTTATAGCGTCTCTCTATGCCGTACTTGGTTGTCAAAGGCTGATAGACGTATCATTGAGAAATTGTGGCTCCACACCGAAAACATGTGATGAAAAAGTTAATACACTTTGACGTAATCTTTGATGAAAGACTACGGTATTCGATTTCGAGACGGTGGCTGTCATTCTGGATTTTTTTTTCTTAATGATCGTTGAGTTACTGGTGGGCGCTGGCAGAATGATCCTTTCTCGGAGTACACTTTTTTATTCCATGTACGAGGGAGTGAAATTGTATACTGTGTACAGAGAACTGAACATTACTAATTGACTAATCTAACTAACGTACAAAATTCTGTTCAACATATGGATTGTTGTAAGTAGGGAAAATATTGTTAAATACCTAATCAAGGTTTCAAAATTCGAAACTTTTCATTTTCGCACGTTTCTGACCATTTTCTTCCTATACAAATCGTTGTGAAAAAATAATATTGACCTGGTTACGTCGCGGCTCCTACTATATCGAATTGTTCATTTTGCAAATCTGACAGTTACTGTTCATCAACACATTCCCCTGTCCGGCTTTTCGAACCGGTACTTGAGATACTCACTCAACCTCCCTAACCTTCTTACAGAAATTCCGTCTTACTCTTCCTCTCTTATTACTTGTCTCATGAACTTCCTGAAATTCTCTAACCTTATATGGTCCAGTTTCTTATAGGGAGTATCATAGTTTTGGTGTAGATCAACATACCCTAAGAAAAAAACAACAAAGAAAGATACAAAAAAACTTATACCTAGGTGTCCAAGACTAGGTATTGTTCTTTATTCTACTTTTGTTCATCTCTATACTTTTCCCTAAAATTATCGACAAATGATGTGGAAAATTAATATTTTTTACCACTGTTTATGTTTCAAGTCAAATTTACTTATGGTTCATTAGCTGAATATAAAATAAAATTATCAAAAACCAGCTGTACAAAACGTTTTTAAAATACTATGTTGAAAAACTAAAGGTTTTACACGTTCGAAGTGTTTGTAAAAAGGCGAATTTCTTCTCGGTGCAAAAAAGTTAGATTTGTCATATCCGCACTTGCGAATTCTTTACATTTTTTTACAGTCTTCTTGGCCACGTATGCGCTTTTGATTTTCACCACCTTTCGCTCAACTTCTTGCACATCGCACTATTTTTTACGCATCTCTCATTCTTGCAATAAAGTAAACTCCTTTTGTTGTTGTTTTCCTTTTTCTACATTTTATTTTGTTGGATGTGTGTGATACATCTACTTTTTTTTCTTGAATGACTAATTTATAATACCCACCGAAAAAATAGATGTTTCTGTAAATCTAAAATGTGCGTAGAGAGACGAATTTCTACGTTGTTTGGAAAAGTAAGAATTTGCACTTGCACCCTTGCACTTACCAACCCATTTACCTTTTGTTCGAAAATCGAGGCTACATATGCTCCCTTTTGGTTTCACCTAATTTATGCAATTTTTTTTTACGCATCTTTCACTTTTACAAGAAAGTAGCTAACTTTTTGGTTTTGTTTTGTTTTCGTTCCCCTCTTGATACCTTTTTTTTTCGAATAGGTATTATAAAAACAATGTGTAATACAGCCTGCTTTTGCTGCAATCATCACATTCTTGTAGAAATCACCTACTTTTCCCTCTCATTTCACAAATAGTTATTCTTTTTTCTGATTTTGATAATCTTTCAAATGCAGGCATTGTTAAATTAATTGAATCGAGATTCGAAGTCTCAGATGATATTTACAAGGCAATGGCCGTACGAAAGAAGCAGAGAAGGTTAGTGTAAGATGGAATCAGTCACCGGTGTAAAGAATTGAATTGGCCCAAGCATATAGTTTGACATGTGATGGAAGTCATCTCTGATAACAGGTCGAATTTCACATCCCAATAGAAGGAAATTGTGATAAAATGAGAGGATGATCAGTGCTGTCACATTTATAGGAAAAAAGTTTGTGTTAAAGATTTATGGTTGGTACATAAGGTCATGCATCCGATTTGATGATTATAATTAATGCATCAATGGAACTAACCGAAAATTATTCGAAAGGAGTGAAAATTATTTCCCCGGCAGAGATGTAATGCATTTTCAAAATAAATTATCAACTGTGACTCTAGTAATACTGATTTGAATAAAATGTCATCCCCAAAATATGGCACCTAAATATTGCTTGGTTCTTGTGTGTTGAGAATCTAACGTTTTATGGGTGGTATGATTTGTTTCATAAGTGAGACTATTCAATCGTCTACGTCTAATTTGTAGACAGTCGTACGTATAGTACGCGCCAGACGCTGCCTTTAATGGAAAACTGCTGATTTTTCATGAATCAGAAAATAGCCGTCGGCGATATGCTTGGTATCTACATGTTTCGTTTTGGGTTTTGCCGTATTTTTTTGTTATTTACGATGGAACTGGTTAGTTTGGTGAACTTTTTAAAAAAATATATAGCAAAGGGATGTGAACGATGGAAAATTTTTAAATCTCGACCATATTGGGAGAATTTTTTTTACCATTTTCTAGAAGGAAAAATAAAGTATTTGGATGCGTAAAAGAAAAAGGGTCGGGTCGAGTCGAATCTCTCGGGTGAAAACATTTTTCTTTCAGCGTATTTGGGGAATTATGGTAGTATTCCCTTGGAAATTCGGTCGAATGTGTGAGTACGATGTTTCATGATAATTTGATACGACTTTTTCGTTCATTTAACGGTAAGTTTTAGAGTTTTTCCTTTTTCTCTTTTCCTCCTGCCTGCACGAAAAGTGGTATTTTTCTTTTCGAAGAATTCGTTTGAAATATCAGATATGATTAGGTACAGAAACACTGTGGTGTAGAGGATTACCGCGTTTTTGAGGAAAGTTTAGGCTGTTTACTGAATGAAATTAGGACCTAGTTCGGAAGTTTGTTTGCTTGGAGACAGCTGTCGAATGATTTAAGTTGAATTTGGCGTTAAACTTCAGTGTTTTTATGATTCGTGACGAGTATACCTTGAAAACTGTAGGAAAATTGTATAAATCTTATTTTAATTTTCATTTCAGTTTTGATGGTAACGTAGGCATGAGGTGGTTGAATTTTTGGAGGTCATAAATGAAAACCTCGCCAATAGCTGAATGCTAAATTGATGAAAATGTATTAATTTGTTTTTCCGAGTGAAAATTTTGCCTTTTATGATTTTAAATGTAAAATTTTTAAGTATACTGTAATTTTGTTTCAATCAACCCAATTCTATCAATTTTATTACTTATACATCGATACTCCTCTCCTTTCCTCAGTTACGAATATCGGTTTGCAATTCTGTGAATACATGCTTACCCCCTGCAGACTAGAATTTTTTTTTGACGTAACTAAAATAAAAATTAGTAAAATAATTTTTTTGCCAAGTCTCTGGCTATAAATTCTACCTGTATGTATATTGAAATATTATTTTTACGTCTGAATTTTCGTTTAGATAAAAAGGCTCTTGGAGAAGAGCGTAAAGCCATTCAGTCATAAGTTATTTGATTTTGTAAGAAGCCCTGTACGTTTCAACAAGACTCACTTTTTGTCTTTAAATCTAGAACCAGGTAACAGCGACTGAGATGATTTAGTCCCTGCTACTGAAGCATGGATTTGTGTAACTTAAATAATGACACTGTAGCATTGAAGATGGTTAGTGATGGAATTGTACTTAGAATATTTGTCATGGAGAATATAATTATCTAGGTATCCATTGAATCATCTACAAAACGAAGGGCTGTACTAGTGAACATTTGGAAAGTTTTTATTTACAATCCCCATTCCCCTAAACTCAAATTAAAAGACACAAAAACTGCTCATTTTGAAACATGGCTCTGTTGGCAGTTGAGTTGAGTGTGAGTAGTGCTTAATGAGATTTATAGAGTGATTCCTTTTTTAAGGCTTTATAAAGAAAAGTATGTAGTATCTCAGCTCTCTCTAATCTGCAATAGATTACTTAAACTTACTTCGAGTCAGTAATTTTTGGCCACTTGGTACTTTGATTTTCTCATCGTCTCTGGTCTTACTGGTTTTGGATCCCCCTGTCTGTCACATTCTCCCTTCTTCACCCTCTACTTTCTCCTAAATTTCCCCTTTTCGTCTTTCTTTTCCTTTTTTTTCATTTCATTTTTTTCCCAAATAAATTTTTCGTACCTATTCGTTATTTAAAAAGTAACCTGTAATTGGTCTACGGACTACTGCTGCCCCCCTTCAAAAGTGATATATTAATGAATAAATAAACTGTAAATTTAACCTATTACATGCGAGTAAATAGCAAAAAGTGAAAAGTTCGCGAGAATAATTCGTGAGTACGAATTACAAAAGTTCAACGGGGAAACGTATTTTAACAAGAAAAAAATCTAGGAAATTCAATCTTAATAAAATTATTTTATTTATTTGAATAATTATATATCCAGTAACACTCCCAAGAACAATACGAATTAACTGACCTATTGTACATGAAAATTGGTCCAACCATTCTTTAGTTTGTCATCTACTGCGAAACAGTAATATAGTAAGTGAACAATGTAACTCCGTTTTTCTATAATCTAGTAAAAAGAAAAATTTACCTTCCTACAATGAAAACCTGCTATCGGGAAAGTAAAATATCTAATATTATGTGAAATAAAAGTAGTACAGTTTAATGTAATATTGATGAAAGACGAAAATACGAACCAATTGAATGTATGTTCCAATGGGTACATAACTACGTACATGAATTATTAATCTCATTTTGAACAACTTTAGCATGATTTATCGATAAATTTGTGCCTTTTTAAGTGTCAAAATTAGAACTTTTTCATTTAATATTTTGTTTCGCGAGTGTTCGTACTTACCTACTTCCAAATTGGTTTTTCTTTTATCGAAATACTTCCCAGTTTTCTTAACTGAAATATTTCACGCTGGCAACACTGTATATAATTGTAATACTTTTTCCTTTGGAGAAAACAAAAAGAAGGAAAAACTAAAATGGGATTCCTTAGCTCAGTACGGTTATGTCTTTTATCTTCTTTGGTGATACAACTTTCATTTGTTCGTTTTTACCAAGCCAACGGTCTACTTTTATTCGATACTTTAACTTTATCCCTGGAAAACATGTTCATAATGTGTAAAAAAAGAAGAAAAAACTGGTGATCCGCGCATTTACTCGTATAGACGTAAACCTACCTTTTTATGAGTCCTCAAAAACAATAAAATTTTCTCAATTTTCTTGACGACTTGATATTTATTGGGGTACGAAAAATGTGTCATTGGAATCTTTATGCAGCAGACACGTACAAAATATGGAAGCCAATTTACCGTTAACGAAATATGGAGAAAATAATACTAGTAAGTAAACTTTTTTCTTTCATGCCACACTCTGCCGCAATAATTCGTCATTTTGTAAATTTACATGTACCTATATGTCTAGATACGTGTGTTTACATTATGGTTGAGTGGAAAAAAAGTGGAAAATTTTTGATGCGTTTAGATTTTTCGAAAACGACGTAAAAATTGAACCTTTTCTTTCGCCGTTCTCTTCTCCCTTTAACGAACCTAATCTGATATAACATGTTTTCCAACCGAGCAATTTTCCGTTCAACGGTTCTCTTCTGTACATCGCATGCGATTGAATAGATGTTTAAAGGGTAGGATACACAGCAAACAAGGTACTACTTCTCTGGGATTTTACCTGTTTTCGTTACTCCATCTTTTCCCTATTTTTTTCTCGCTTTCTCTTCTCTTACCTAATATATACTTGGCAAGATATGTCGATGAAAAACTGGATGAAAAAAAAAAACAAAAAAACAAAACAAGGGTGTGAAAGTCGAAAGTGTTGTCATCGTGTGGAGGTGTTTTTCACCAATCTTTCAAAAATTTCAACGATGTTAAAATTATTGCTAAGAAAAAAAAAAAACAAAAAAAAAACAATACGTACTCTTGCTTGAGGTTCAAGTAACTGCTTATTTATTCACGACTAAGGGTTGACTGTAGATGCTGACATGTGCTCTTCGATTTATATATTTCACAGTGTGGAGTATGTTAGGGTGAAAAGATGGAAAAGAGATTGAAACAGAGGAATGTAAATAAATATAAAAAAAAAAAAGTTTGATAAGGTGAACGGTTTCGTTGATGCTACATTTGCACGTATTGTGTAATTCTTGCTCGTTCAGTTTCGAAATACTGAGAAAAATTCATTATTGTTCGACACAAAATATACTTGCTCCACGAGCTGAGAAAAAATTTAATTTCGAAGAGAATTCGTTGATTCGTTGATATGTGCTATGAAATTTCCTTGGTTAGCGAAAAAAATAATGAAAACAACATACGTTTTAGTCTCTATTATTATATTTTAATTTTAATTTATATATTTTCGAAGTTGTTTTCCTCATTTCAACAGAAGTGCTGGCGGGGTTATATTGTACTTACATTTTATTTGCGAAAATGCGAAAGACGTTCCTTTTCATACTTGGGTATGGCTGAAAAAACGTAGGTACTTGTTGAAATGGGTTAGTTTTCTCCTTCTTCTTGATTTCCGCGTCGACATTAAAATTGTTCTGAAATACCATTATGTCGTTGCTGAGGTACTCGTGGCATACTTTTATTTCAGCGAGAATTTTTATTTTATTTTCTCGAGAATGGAAACTCATTAATAGGTTAATCGATAGAATATTTGTATTTCCAACTATCTGCGTGCTAAGAGGTAGGAAAACAGGCTGTTTTTAAGTTGTGACGACTGTCTGAATGAAAATTGCATAAAAAAGGTGGGAGCTTCTGTGTTAAATTTTGTATCACGTCACATTCTCTCAAAACAATTTCATCGTCGTATTCTTGCTAAATTAAGTGTTAAAATGATATATTTTGTGGTATGCATACCTAATGTCGTATTTGTCCTGGGGAGCTATTCCACTACATTCGCGATGTTCAGCCACTTATGCCGTTTAAGCAAACTTTTTAACATGGCGGATGGTTTTGTGAGATTTTTATGGGACTTTGCGCCTGGTAAAAAGAGATATGAACGGCGTAAGTGGCTGAAGCGACATAACATGTTAGTGGAATAGCTACCCTGAAGTCAACAGGAAAAAATAAAGGAAAGTTATTGACTCTTGGGTAACAGTCTCAAAAAAGCCTGAGTTTTCTCTATGAAAAACGTCGCCTTACATTGATTGAATGCTACTAACTTTAATGATTTAATGATTTTTGTTGTAATGTATATTTTTGTTAATATGTGTTAAACCTTCAAATATGGATTGATCTAAGAAGTGTAATGGGAGGATCAACAAGTGGATGGAAAGAATCATTGAGAATGAACATATCTTAAAAATAAACCAGCTTAGGGGTTCTTAAAAACTTGAGTTCCAAATCAGCTTATCTGGACTTGAAAATTAATTAATTTTTTATTTTTGGATGAGTGTATTAGTAATATTATTTTTGGCCTCTTATTAGATTGTAACAAAGTTTGCGGTGAATTCTTTTCTGATTATTTCATTTCAAACATGGATACTTCAGTTGGGATAGTGCCTATTTCAATTGCATTTTTTCTGAAGCAAGTGTGATTTTCTCCCACACAAAGAGAAAAATATAACTAACTACTTGCTTTTTTTCCCGTTTTATGTAGATTTTTGTAGCAAATATACATATTAAAATTGATCTAGCATTGAGACTCAGTGTCAGTGTTATTTTTCATCTCATAATTCCAAGAAATTTTGCCACTATTAGCTGAAATTCATATGTATATGTACATATCCATTTCCACATAATGCTGTATAGGTTGACATTTTTATCCGATAATCTTGAAATTTGGTACACTTATGCAGATCTTGACAAGGAGGAACCCTACTGTTTTTTGGTCCAAATTGGCCTTATGTTCTATCTAGTACATCCTATTATGTGGCATTTTTTGAGCTTTAATGGTTATGAAATGCGTAACATCTAAGAAATAGGCATGAAATTTGGTGCAGACATTGAATATATTAAACATTCTACAAAATTTGGTTTCAATCAGCTCAATGGTTCATTTGTTGAAGTGATTTGAAAAAATCTTCAACTATTGCTTAGAAGAGTAGATAATTTCAGATGAAACCAAAAAGCAGTGTGGAAAGTAAGCCTGCTATTATTTCATTTCTAGCATTAGGTAATTTAATAACTTGTGCACGCTCGCAGTATAATTCATTATGAATATCCTTGAAATTCCATAAAATGTAATTTTTTCCCAGCATTCCGGCAAATACTTTTTACATATATTGTCAGCAAGTATATACAAGTGGACGAATTTATAGATCGATTGAATTATGGGAAGTTGGTGAAAAATTGATTTCAAGATTCGATCAGAATAGCACAAACAGACAGCGTCAGCTAATAAAATTATGATAATAATAAAGTTTTTGCCGTGAGTAAATTTCGTGTAAAAATGTATGCTTTCTGCTTATTCCACAACTACATTGGTGCTATGGAAAAGAGGATTTGCTGACCCTTTTTGCATTCAAATATTTTTTGGTTGGAAATTTTATATGGAATTTTCGGGAAAAAACATCAGAATTTTTTTTTTTTAGTAAGGAACAAATCATTTTGCTGTAGGCCTGGTTTTTGTTTGATATTCCATACCAAATTTTCGATTAAAAAATAGTTGAACCTCGAAGAATTATGTAAATAGAATTAAAGGCTACGGTTCTCTGTAGTATTTTACTTTGATTTGACAACTAAGTTGCTCTTAACTTTTTTCATTCGAATATTAAAGAAAACGCGGTGCAGTTTCGACTACACCTAGTTTTCCAGTGACTAGTATGGAGAAATACGCTTTCATTATTTTTGGAATGCGTCGACAAACCATGAGGGATTGTTTTTCGTTGCTTGTTGCTGGAAAATTAGCAGCACATTAATGCTTTTGAGACAGCTTTTAAAATTTAAACTGTCTAAATCCGAGTGAAAATTCGTGTTTTCTAATTTCAAACATAAGGTGTCTTATCAACTATATAAATCTGTGAGAACTAATTCTATTGACATTTATCACATTTCTATTTACTATTTTTTGATGATACTGTTATAAGCTAAAATATGTTTATAAAATGTCAAACTTCCTTCTTGATTTTTTTTTTTTTTGATCAGCTATGCATAGAGTATCTGTCTTTATACATATCAACTGAAATCATTAACTTTCTAGTGACACAATTTCTATTTCGTAATCATTTCTTATGATCTCGTTAAATTAAAGCGTATGAAGGATTTTAGAGTGGTTCATGATTCGAAAACTAGTACTTTTCAATGCTCTCAAACCTTATATAATTATCAATCGTTCGACACTTTTTGAAATATGATGTTTTCGAAAACGATTTTTTCGACGCAAAAAACTCGTGGCAGTAATATTTCTCGTTCGTATTGTGTGTAAGTCTACTTTAAATTATTTTTCCTGCATTTTATGATTTCCAAGTTGAAAAAAAAAATGTAGACTATATTCGATGAAACACATAATTTTTCCTGCAGCTTAAGCTTTCACTGGAAATGTCCGAGCTTTTGCTCACAAGAATTATGTAACGTAATAACGCCGCGTTTATTTTTGTATCGTTGTTTACAATTTTTACGTCGTGTTTGTTGTTTTCATTTTTTTATTCCCCAATAAATTATGGTCGTTGTCATCACCATTTGCTCCCCACATATATTAAAATGGTGTGAGCTCCGGTATATGAATCTAACTTACGTTTACTGAGTAACTAATTCGTCGAAAAATAATTTTTTTTTTACCGTCTCTCTTCAGTGTAGGTACTGTAATTTTTGGGATCTTAATGTTCATCGGAAACTGTTTGAAAGTCATACTAGAGACGTGTGTGTATTTCCCCGTTGTATGACGCAATCAATTCACTTGTAATGAGGAAGTAATCTTATTGTAGTGTGATAATTGTTTCGAGACCATTTTATGGCGACTTCCGAAGGAGAGGGACCATCGCATATTTCTAAGTTTGACTTACGAGCGTAGAAATGAAAGTCTATTTCATTGTTTCATTTGAAATTGCAGAGAAGAAAGATACACTTTTCGATGATTGCAACGCACCAGTATGATCCAAGGCTACACTTCAAAGCTGAAGAAAACGTTAAAACTGCCACAATGAGGAGGTTGATATTTTGTTCCTTTTTATAAAATTTTCGTGAGACTCGTCATTATGATAGAATATTTACGTTTCTGTACCTCAGATCATTAATTATGTGAAATATCTTCTTCAACAAGGTTCAAAAGTGAGTTTACATCACTCGGGAATTGCTCACTCGCTAACCTTGTTTTTTAAACTTCCCTCACATGTAAATGCTTACGTTTCAACCTTGATATAGTATTATTCCTAATTGCGATGAGCAAAATTGGTGTTGATATTTTGATTTTATACTTTTTGAAAGACCCAGATCAAACTTAAACTTGAAAAGTATGAAAAAACTAGCATTGGAGGAGGGGGCTACGCCCCTTGTCCACCGGCTCCAGTTACAAATCTTAGATGATCAAAATCATATATACGTGTATACAGGGTCTTCCGTAACTATATGTAAATATTCCAAGGTGATATATAGCTACATAAGTTACGTTCATGTAAATAGGTTTGATACCTTCCTGGCCATAGGCGCTGAGATATAAGTCCTCAAAGAAATTTGATCTTCCTCTAAAAAAAATTTTTTTTCTCCAATACTATAAGAGTTACAGGCCTGAAATTTTGACAGTGTTTTGTTGAGATGTGTGGCAATGTTTCAAATTTTTTTTAGCGAAATATCTTATCAGGGGTGGGAATGGTGGGGTTTAGAATAAAATATTGAGTTGAAAATATCACGTTTTTTCAACTTTATTAAAAAAAAAGTCCTATTCACATTAAAATTTTATAATTCATCTGGGTAGTACTTCATGTTATTTAAGTTGTAAACAGAGTTTTAACGCCCTTCCTTTGATTTTTCTTCAAGGTCAAATTTTTTGAAAATCAATAAATTCATCCTACTTTCATTTTTAAAAATAAAAATATAATTAATAAAATCACCTTGACAGTGTTGAGCTACTGTAATAATATCAATTTGATACAACAGTTTTTGTTTATAATGTATGGAAGGGGGTACTTTAGCCTCCTCAAGTTGAATTAATTTTTCATGTTTCAATTTTTTTTTCAACCTAATAGATTGAGAATAACTTTCTAAGGAAAAAATGTTAAATAACCCCACCACCTATCTCTAAAAAGTGACCAGCTACATTTATTTGAATTTATCAATGATTTTTCTTCAAAAAATTTAAATTAGATACTAGAGCTCAATTATCTCTTCACAAAACAAATTTATAAAAACAATGAAAGGATAACTTTTGAAAGATTTTTAAGAGGGGAACAACTTTTGTATGAAACATTTTTCTTCCAACACAATAATTACACAGCTACAATAGAAAAACTACATTTTTCAAAAGAAAAAAATCACAATTTTTCAGTTTTCATTCGATAATCTTAAAATTGGAGATGAAAGGTTACAATACAAAGAATGTGCATCTATAAATTCTGTGTCAAAAAAGTATTCTTCATCGTTTTTGTAAATCTGTTGGTAAAGATGATAATAATTGAATAAGAAAAAAAAGATCAATTCATATCTTAATTTTTGAAGATAATAAATTAATTTTTTTTATACTTTCAATCAAAGATTCTTAATCTTATTCAATGATTAATTGAAATTGATATAACATTATAGCAATAAAAAAAGATTTTTTCACAATTTTCTAAAATTTTACTATAAAAAATGTTCAAATCTGCCTCCATTTACATCAAAGCACAATTGTGCTCAACGAACGACAGAAAGTGTTGCAGCATGGGCTGCTTCTTTGTTTTCCTTTACCATGTTAAATGCGTTACTTATTCGCTTTTTTAAATCAGACTGCGATTCTGGCCGCGATTTTTGGTAGACCAACCGCTTGACTTCACCCCATAAATAGAAGTCTAATGGAGTTAAATCTAGACTTCTTGGTGGCCACAGGCGATAGGTGCTACCACAACCAATCCAACCATTCTGGAACTGTTTATTCAGTTCCTGGTGCACACTAACAGCAAAATGAGCTGGTGCTCCATCGAGCATGTAAATCAAGTGTCTACGATATTTCAATGGTACATCATCCATAATTAAATTTGGCAATTCTTGTTGAATAAAGTGTTTGTACCTTTCAGCAGTTAAGATTCCATCAAAGAAGTAGGATCCAACTATTGTGGAACTCACTATGCCGCCCCAAACATTCACAGAAAATCGATGTTGGCTTGAGGTCTCCCAACTTTGTCGTGGATTTTCATCGGCCCACATATGTTGATTTCTGGAATTGAATGGTCCATCGTGTTGAAATATAGCCTCATCGATATACAGTATGTTTTTATTCAATTTGCGGTGTTCCAAAAACCACGAGGAGAATTCTTTTCGCTGCATATAATCTTGTGGCTCCATAGCAGCCGCTGGTGTCAGATGATATGGATATAATCCCTCGCCATTTAAAATCCTCCACACTGAAGTTTTTGGAACATCAAACATTTGAGACAGAGCTGCAATGTTTAGCTGGGGGTCATTTTTTACGGCATTCAGGATATCTTCTTCTTTATTGGTGTCACGACGTGTGTTGCTTGCTTTGTTATTCGGCTATAGAAGCAACCATCTGTCGAAAGACATTGGAACGTGGCTGCTATAGTACGTAGAGTAGGTTGTCGGCATTGCGGAAATTTTTCATTATACAGCCGGGCTGCAGATGAACTGTTACCATCTGCAGCACCGTATAAGTAAACCATATCGGTATATTCATTAAACCCATAGCGAGCCATTGTTCCAGCATGAATAATTAAGCATGAAGGGATGGGATAAGATTATTTATAAAATTGAATTTCCATGGATATATTATTATGTTGCAGGGGATTGCTTGAAAAAAATCACAAGATTACCGAATAAAAGAAGGTAATGGGAAATTATGTTGAATATAATTGTTTCTGATATAACAAGAATGATAAATTTCCAAATAGAATAGGTTAAAAGATATTACTATCTTCAAAAATTGATATATGAATTGGTCTCTATTTTTTTATTCAATTAATATCTTATTTTCTAATTGGTTCACAAAAAAATAAAAAGAAAATTTTTTATGCAAAATTTACGGAGGCATATTTTGTGTATGGAGACTTTTCATCTCCACTTCTAAAAATTTTAGTTTTTTTTTTTTTTTTTTTGAAAAATGTAGTTTTTCCATTGTAACTGTGTAATTATTGAGTTGGGGAGAAAAAAAATTATTCTCCTCTTAAAAATCTTTCAAAAGTTATTCTTTTATTTTTTCCATAAAACTGTTTTGTCAAGAGATATTTGAGCTCTAGTATCTAATTTAAATTTTTTGAAGAAAAATCATTGATAAATTCAAATAAATGTAGCTGGTTACTTTTTAGAGATAGATGGGGGGTTATTTAACATTTTTTCCTTAGAAAAAAATTGAAACATGAAAAATTAATTCAACTTGAGGAGGCTAAAGTACCCCCTTCCATACATTATAAACAAAAACTGTCGTATCAAATTGATATTATTACTGTAACTCAACACTGTCAAGGTGATTTTATTCATTATATTTTTATTTAAAAAAATAAAAGTAGGATGAATTTATTGATTTTCAAAAAATTTGACCTTGAAGAAAAATCAAAGGAAGGGGTTAAAACTCTATTTACAAGTTAAATAACATGAAGTACTACCCAGATGAATTATAAAATTTTAATGTGAATAGGACATTTTTTAAAATTAAGTTGAAAAACGTGATATTTTCAACTAAATATTTTATTCTAAAACCCACCATTCCCATTCCTGATAAGATATTTCGCTAAAAAAAAATTTGGAATATTGCCACACATCTTGACAAAACACTGTCAAAATTTCAGGCCTGTTACTCTTATAGTATTGAAAAAAAATTTTTTTTCAGAGGAAGATCAAATTTCTTTGAGGACTCATATCTCATCGCCTATGGCCAGGAAGGTATGCAAACCTATTTACATGAACGTAACTTATGTAACTATATATCACCTTGGAATATTTACATATAGTTACGGAAGACCCTGTATATTGAATATCCGAAAGGTGGCGAAGTATTATGCAGAAAGGACTTCGTGTATATCTATATATATAATATATATACAATATATATACGTACCTATAATTATATAGTAATACGCAGAGCGCCTTGTTTTGTTTTTACATTTTCTTTCGTTGTTACCTCGTAATTAATTTGTTTTAGATGAAATCTGATGGTGGAAATAAATTTGTCGTTAAAAAGTAAGGGGTTCATCGCTGAAAATTTTTTTTGTCATTATTAGTTTTTTGAAATAAATGACAAATTATGAAACGGAAAATTTCTTACCAATTTTAAGTTTTTATATGACCAATTTATAAAAAACTAATGGCGGTAAAAAATAATATTTTTTTGAGAACTCGAGAAAATTTTCTCCTCTCTTCAGTTGTACCAACCTCAGCTTTGTAGCTTAAATAGTAGTTGAGAAATCTTGAAGTGAGAGAAGAGCAGTTTTTTTCAAAATTAAAATGTTGGAAATGTTGCAAAAAACGCAGATAACTATACAAAAACTGGGATTGAATTTTATTATATAGATTGTGATAATCTTGCTACTGGAATAATTTACAATATTTTGTATGCATTTTTATGATTTTTTTATTTTTTCATATTTTGGAAGGATATGATCGGTAAGTAGAATTTAGCCTTCAATAATACAGTATTAGAATTCTTTTATAGACATGACCAAGGCGGAAATACCACCAGTGTCTTAGGATCTTGTTCTTCTTCTTGTTTTTTCTGGTCCTTGGTTCAGATTACCAAATCGTAAAATCCGACACACCTTAGGAAAGCATTCTTTGAGTAGAAAACTTTATTTTTCACCAAAATGAAGAAAATCAATTGGAAGGCAAAATGCAGAAATATCGACGTTCTAATTTTAACTTCGTTTGTTTTCAGTCAGAACTGTCAGAAGGCCAAATTTCATGGACCATTTGGTGTGAACCATTCTTGGAAGTGGACCATGATAAGAGCTGTGAACGATTTTGTTGGCTTGCTTATAAATGCTGAAATTAATTCTTGCTTCAGGCTCTTCTTTTTCTCTAATGTTCGTACCAAATACTGTTTTTGATAGCAACCAATCGTTGGTCGTCGCTAATTTCCTCAGTGGCAGCTAGTTTTAATTACTTTGAGCGTATTCTTGTTAAATTGATCAACGTATTTTGGTGTAATCGCCTTGTTTTTCGTAAAACTACCTATTTGTCAAAAGCGAAAATAATAATCTCATCTTTGAATACACAATCGCGAAATGAACGTTGTTGTCATTTATAAATAACCGTAAACTTCGCCCTCACTTCGTTCATTTTTTTTTTTTTTCTAGCGAAAGTAACTCGAACGCTGAAAAAGCGCCAGGGTTGTTTGACAGTATTTATCGTTCGTTCAACATCGATTAAAATGTTTTTATTACGATGAAAGTTTGTAAAATATTATGCGCTTTTCATCATTTTCGAATCCTGAATAAAGGCTGTTCCAAAATACAATAGGACACCAGCTAATTAAAAAGATTATACTCTGCAGCTTTTTTCTTAGATCGTTGATGACGGTATTTTATATTTTTCCGACTGGTCGTGATTTTTATTTTTTTTTTTTTTTTTTTAAATCAGAAAGTGGAAAAATTTATACGAGTTTATTTATTTAATCAACATTTTGTTCGAAAATGGTTGTCAAAATGAAAATTTTTTCCACTTTGTATAAGTGATTTTGGTTCAAATGAGTAAAAAATATTTTAAGATATTTTCAGGTCGCCTTTGTGCTTTAATTTTTCGGTTCTTTCATTATTTTTTTCTCTCTCTTTCTGGCCGTTTATTAGGAATGTGAAAACGTTTATGGTTTTGTTCGAGGAACGTGGAAAAGTGAGTATTGAAAGGATGATGATTTTAAAAAAAAAAAAAAAAAAAAAGAGGAAAAAGAAAAAAGAGAAAAAAAGGAAAAAGAAATAGAAATGAAAAATGAGTTTTCTTCTTTACAAAGAATTTTACGTCCGTCATCGTTATACCTCGGTTCGTTCTTTTTATTTGATTTAGAAAAAATGTTAGGCGTTTACTGCTGGAGTATATTCTGGTTGGTATGTGAGTACAGCTCCATACAGAGTATTAAGTGTAGTACGGCATCGATTGAATTGTGTGTGCGTCGAGAAATTTAATAAATTTTTTCGAAAAATAATTGGAAGAAAGAAAAAACAAATCTCCATTAGAATTTGTGTCGCAAAACGCGTCTATCGATGGAGTGGGAAAAAAGAAGACTTGTGCCACGTGCTAAGTGTTTCAGAGACAAGAGTGCAATTCGATTTTTTGCGGCTCATATACTGGAGAGAAATTTAAAACAGTAGGTTAGTAATCGTCTTTATGATAGAGTAGGCTCGCCATTATTTTTTATTAATGTAGCCTGGCCTTCAGTTTTGCTTTTTCTGTTTTTCTGTGTAACTGTGTCTGAAGTTTGTGGTGCAATCATCGTGATGTTCGGTAGTAAAAAGTAAATGCAAGGACGCACGACAATTATCGATAAACTTGTTTAATGTTTCATATTTGGGATGACTACTCTATTTCGGAAGTGGTACTTACTGCTCTAAGAGGACTTAAACTTAGTCATTTGTGTGTTTTTTTTTTTTTTTTTTTTTTTTTTTTTTTTTTTTTTTTTCATGAAATTTATTTTATGTTTATAACGAAGGAGTAAAGTCCGAAAAGCTAATGAAATTTACTTTTGATCGTTGAGATTATCGATGGCTCATGTTAATGTTGACGTTTTGCAGTTTATTTGGGCTGGAAAAAGTCGGGAGTAATTTAGTTATTCTCATAATTTCATTAATCGTCAGTGGGTTACGAATCTTGTGAATATATGCTATTCACACACCTAAGTAGTGATCACAAATAATTTAGCTCTTTCAATCGACAGTTAAAGCAAAATAAGTTTACATTTATTTCAGTGTTTTTGGTAAAACATTGGATTGGGGTAAATTATTATGTGAGAACTTCGTAGTTTATGGATGAGAACAAATTGTAAACAGCTTTAGATTCTGCTCTACATAGTATTCTTACGAGCACGATTTCTAAAAAACAGTAGGATGACAAAAAAATACGGTTTATGTAAATTGAGTAGCTGGCAACTTTTTCTTATTTTTTTACCTTCTCATTGGATTGGCACAGAGGTAGCAACTGATCTGCTTGGCATTCAAATCTGTTCGCTTTATTTCTCATAAAAATCCACTTGACAAAACTTTCAAGTAACAGTTTGGGTTTTCTTGGAAAAACAGTGTAAGTTTCGGCAATCCAGATAGAAGGTGTTAACTACATTTTTTTGTTAAAATTTTTTGAATGCATGAATAAGTAAAATAAATGCTGAAATTAATTAGTTCCAATGAACAAATTCAATAGTCATTCAATATATATATTAATTAATTGAAAGTTATTTTAAATACAGACAAACTTACGGATAAGAAAATTTGAAATTTGACATGAAGCTTTATTTCCCATTGATAAAAGCTGTGCGTTTTTTAAAAACAAAACGCTGCGATTTGATGACAGTAGAATGGGAATAAGGGCACCCATATGCCCTTTGTAGTACAGATGTAGCATGCAATTTGCATACCTACTGCAAGACGTAATTACATGAAACTTATCATAAATAGGTAATAATAAAACGTATAATTTGTTTCGTTGATGCGTCGAATTGTATAGATTGAAATCGCACAATTTCCTCTCTTAATACTACACGCTGCATGATGGAAGCTGCGGAATCGCATGTTATATTTTTGTCAATACAGCACTTATTTCTCTTTTTTGGGTCAGAACGAATGAACGGATTTTTATGAAAAAGGTGCCAATGGAATTTGCTCTATGTACATAATGTCTGAATACCATCAATATTTTTTCGAAAAACAGTTTTTTTTTGTTTTTAGAAGCAGGGGTTGAAATATTAAATGTGGATCAGTACTGATTTCGCTAGTTAGAACGAACAGACGAATCAATTATTAGTAACGTGGTTGGTGTGAATTATTCATACAGGCCCAATTATTTGTCATTTATTAACTATAGAAGTCGTATACAGAATTGGTCAGTTAGAAATTCGTTTACTCTATTTAGACACTATAATCATCTGCGGGTTACTCCCGTGTTTATTTATTTTTATTAGTATTTAATAAAAATTTGCTATTATAGATGTTCAAAAATATTCTTCGTTTCATGAATTCTGTACAGTTTTATTAAATTGAAAAATCGTTTTCAAGAGCCACCCATTCGTTGAAAATGGAAGGTTTTGAAATTCTGTTCTGAAGTTTTTGGTATCTTTATCGAACGTTCTCGACGTCGCAAATAATCTATTAACATTTTGCCTACGAAAAGATAGAGAAAAAAGCGTACCATCCTTGAGAGTGTGTTCTGAGGTTGATATTAAATTACCGCAGTTTTCGTTCGTCTCGTCGAAAAATCAAGTGTTGAAGCAAAAATAACGTCTCGAGTGCGAATTAAAAGTGTTTTCGGTCTCTCCGATCACTCCCTTACTTTCGTTTTTTTCTACGTTTCTCTCTCCGCGTCAGCTGATCAGCTATCGAAGAATAATCGACGTTTAATTCATTTTCCTCTCGTTTCCCTCATTCAGAGCTCAGCATATTTCACGTCTATTTCGATTGTTTCCGATATGTTTACTTTTTCGTTTTTTCCCTTTCTTTTTCGCCTTCTTTCCCCAATCAATCGCCGTTGATCGTTCTAATATTAAATTTTTAGAGAAGAAAAAACAATTTTCCGATCAACTTCACGAGTTTTCCTGTAATTATTTCCCGATAAAAGAAGTTTTTTTTTTTTTTTTTTTAAGCTTCACTTACTCTATTGACACCGATACATGGGGCCGCGTGTACAGTGGGAGAAACCATCTTTTGCGAATAGAATGTTGAATTTTTCTTAAATTGTCCCACTTCCTCTTTCTCCCACTGCTCACCTGCCCGGATGTCTTTTTACTTCTTTATTTTGCCTTCCAGTTTGCGCGTCAAGGAGTCGGAAAGCTTTTAATATTTTTCGGATTCGACGTTCGTTTTTCACCCCATACTTCTCTGGTTCTCCACAACCTAATTGAAAATTATACGTTATCGAATCTGTTTTTCGATTGACAGGACTACTTGGGGGAGTCAGTCGTGGCTCTGTTGTGTTGTAATAGCGTTCTGTTGTGGGGTAGAGGAGTGTAAAAAAATATATGAAAGATTTTCGTAGGAAATTAATTTTTCTGTTGGCGGTGTAGAAAAAAAAATGAAAATATATTGGCGAGATAAAAAGAGAATTTATAATTTTGTGTTGGTAAAAGAATCTTTTCACAAAATGCTCGACTCCGAGTTCTTTTAGCAGATGCATTGATATGAGAGAGTATGAAAATAGGTCACGTGATATTAATTTTTTCGTTTTTCCTTTCTTTCTTACTCTTTCTTTCACTCTTTGTCTTCTTCTGTAAAGCTAGATACATAAATATAAAAAGACAAACCGTGAAAAAGAAAATCTGCTGTTTTTCGTTTCAGTCGACCGAGCAATTCTTTTTCAATGATTAAATTGTTCGACAATAGTGTTGTGTTTGATTTTGAAGTAAGTTTTCTATGAAAATCTACTTATTAATTTCAATCTCATGAAATGAAATGGAGGTGGGGTTAGGTACGTCTGTTATTTCACGATGCAAAGAAAATTTTGGCACCAAAAACTTTAATTCCTATATCTACGAGTATGCATACGTATTCCACTTTCTTGTTACCACGGTACAGGTCTCGATTTCTGTTCGATAATCATGAAATTCAGTACGAACATCAGTACTTAGCCATGGGCCTGACCTATTGAATTTAGTCTAGATCGGTTGAACGGTCCGCTATATTTGTTTTTATTTTGGCTACAAAATGCTTAATTTTGGACCAATAGCTACAAAATTTGGAACAAATATTTACTATAATCTATTGTAGCATGTCATTAATTTTGATACGGATTGACTTAAAAAGATATTTTCATGGTCTTATTTTTATTTAAATTTCGAAAGGGGTACCTAATCGTTCTAAACTGTAATTTTAGGTCAACAGCTACAAAATTTGATACAATCAAAACCTACTTTTTTTGGCGGAGCTGCTGCTACGTTAGAGTATTTCTTGAATTATTGATGTCGGAAAAGCATATGCATATTTGTTTGTTTGTGAAGGTTCTAATTCCAGCGCGTTCTGAAGACACCTCATAAACACCAACAATTTTTCATTTTCTATCATTAAATTTGGGAAAGAAAGAAAGAAAGAAAAAAAACTCGATCAACCCTCTTGGCTTAAAAAGAGTAGGCCTACACTCCCCTTGCGAATAAATTTTTAATTTAATTTAATTTTTACCAGCCCTGGTTCGACTTGAATCCCACGCAAGATTTAATATTACATTATACCTACCTACTATAAAATTCGTAATACGTTGTCATCTAATCCACCCATTATAGGGCATTGGCCTCCATCACTCGTTCTAATTGATCCATATTTCTAGCTGTTTGACCCCATTGCATGCTCACCTTTCTCACCGTCTTACCCCGCCATCTTGCGAATAAAACTGATGAGATATTCATTGATTTATGCGTGTTAATCACCTTAAATGAAGCTTTAGAATATCGTAATTGCTAATTTAAGTTCTGAATTACCAGTTACTGACAAGAAATTGTTGGACTTCGTCTGTATTTATTGGACAAATAGAATTAGAACCCTATTTTTCATAAGTGGTATGTTTGCAGAAATAAGGTATGAGTAATTTTTTCGAAAGTATTTTAGTGTTATATCAGATATACCTACCTACTTCGATGTATTTTATTTTATTTACCGCTTTGGTCACTCAAAAAAAATTATTTACTAATTTATCTATGGTTAGAAATTCAAATAGTGACCCAAAATCTGCAACTTGAATTTGATTTCATTGAAATTAATTTTTCTTAGCCTTTTGATCCAAGTAACCCTTATAATGGGCATCAATTTTCAGCAATATTAAATTTTTTTTTTGAAAAAAAGTTCAAGGCTAGTTTCTTAAATGATGTAACTTTGCGTCAGATACATTGCAATTTTATATTACCTAGGTATCGTTATATCAGTCTAATTGCCATTAATGTGGAGTAGAGACTCAACATTTAGGTTTCTTAAGTTTTATTATATATTAAACATACAATGACAGTGAATTATTTTAATGAGTTAATTTTTTGTAGCCTACATCACATAGTTTGGTTATTGGGTGGATCCGTGGAGTATAGCAATCATTTTGTAAGTTGAGTAGGTCAAGTCCAGATTCGGTATGATTTGGCATAAATCGGCGTATTTATATGAATACGATATCGTGATGTATTCCAAATTTGATTTAAAATACTATGGCATACTATTTAACCTTTCTAGATGTTCAATCTTGGAGTACGAGGTTGGGATGGTGGTGCATGACTATCTAATTACAGATGTATGAATTCATATATTATTGTAGTTACTATCAAACCACGAGTGTTTCATGGTCAGTGAGTACATTACATTAATAAGTTTGATGATGTGTGTGAGAAGGCGAAAATTTTTATTTTATCGTGTGACACAAGAATTCCTCTTCCACTGCTTCTTCCAACGCATACTGGGGATTCTACATTGACCCTAAAAGTAGGTAATATCGGAATATTCATCTCGGAGAACAATACATTGAGTACAAGAACGAAAAACTAAAGCATATGATTGGTCTGAATAAACTTGTAGGGTGAGTAACCTAGGGGTCAATGATTTAGAGTACTAGTTAGAAAATAAAATCGTTTTAATCAGGCTAATTGTGAATTGGGTGGAGATTTCAAAGTGGGGCAGCATGACATCAGGTAGAAACATGATGACACCTTACTCTGTCTTATCTATGTGCACTCAGATTACAATGTTTAGTGTAACTATGAGACGACGTATTTATCTTTGCCGCTTTTTAAAAAGTATGGATTGAATGGTAAACCCCAAATGCGCTAGTTTTCCAAAAGTTGAAAATGAAACGTACCATTTTTCGCCATAATAAGGGACTGTTTTGCAAAAATAATTAGGGACCCTCTTCTGCCGATGTAGTTTCCTAAGAAAAAAACCAAAATGCGCATATTTCAACTCCAGTAGAAATAGTTTAACATTTTGGGTATAGGAATCTCGCAATGTAGCCGGAGAAGTTTTTCCAAAATAATACAAAATTGAGCACTAATTTTACTTTTTATCTTGGGAAAGCATTTTTTTAAAAGATTCATGAAATACACCTGAGAGAAGAATACATTAGCAATACGGATAAGGGTTAATACCTGTTAACAATTTTTTGGTTTCCTATATATGTAGAAACATTTTTTGGATCCACCATTTTCATTACCAGCAGATGCAGCAGATAGACAAATGGGAGACTTGCTTGAATATCTTGCTAATTTTTATGTCAAACTTCGAAGTTTATTCTTTTAAGATTTATGGGTTTAGCACTTCCTGTGCAGATACACCATATACTAAAAACGGACCAAGATCGTGCCCCAGATACCTGAAAGATCACTTCTAACAATTGTTGTGTTCTAATATTTTCTCGCTTGAAGGATAGGCGCATTTGTACCAAATTATTGGCGCAATTTGGTTGGTTCTCATTAAAATGTACGATGTGGCCCAAATGTATCCCAGGCAACATCCAGTTGGCATATTCATCCTGTAGCCGAATTTGAGGAATCATAGGAGGGAAAATAAGGGAAAAGTGGGTGGATAGAGGGTAAGTGAGGTGAGATGTAGATGGACAAATGGACAAATCGAGAGAAACATACTTTTTTTTTTCAACCTGAGAACTTATTTTTGAGAGGATGGGGTGGAAAAGAGGCGAATAGAAACGGAATAAAAAACATTTTTCAGCAGAGCTTTTTCACACGCTCATTCGTTGATACCTTATCTTTGAAAAAGTCTGCCTGTTCTTGAAGTGCAGATTTTCATCCGTATCCACTATCGTCGTCGTTGTTGTTTTCTTTCTTTGCCTGTTCTAAATATCCTTCATTTTATAATGATACCAAATAGCAGCCAAAATCGAGTGCCATCGTACCTTATAAGCAATACAGCGTTCACTTACCCAAAATTGAGCCTATACCAAGTAGCTCGATTAAATTTTTAAACAAAATTCCATGTTTAGCCGCGTAACAGCTGCTTCTTTATGGCAAATAGCGTTTGATGTTTGCACGCGGAAGGCGGCCGTAAAATGGAAGTAGCGAAATGTCTTCGAACGTCGTTTCATATATAAAATAATAAAAAAAGTTACTCGCGGAGTACACAGTTGTAGTCTCAACACGATAAACTGGAGAGAGACAGAGTATCCGAAGACTTAATCGAGCGTACGAAATAGCGAAACGAGGTAAAAAAGAAAATAAGAGGAAAATGAGGAAAGATGAGAAGAAAAAAAAACTTTAAATTTCGATTTGAATTCGATGAATATGATATTTTGCAGCCCCATAGTTTTTTTGTTTGTGGATAATGAACTCAATCGGGGAATGGAAGGGAAAATGTTTCAGACGAAATTACATACACTTTGTAAAAATATACTCCTCAATAAGGGGGTTGAATGAGCGAAGTTAAATTCGTTGAAAAAATAACAAAAAAAACACTTTTTTTTTTAAAGGTAATATACGCAATAAATAATGACCCCATCCTTGAGAATTTTTTTTTTTGTAGTTTTCTTATTTTTACTCTCTTCCTAATTTATGACGGAAGACATTTTTACGCGGCTTCTCTTTCCATTTGCGAAATAATTCTTTTTGGGTTTTCTCTTCTCTCTTAATGTGCTGTGAACTGTTTTCTTTCTTTTTTTTTGTTGCAATTTTTAAAGCTTAGTGTCGCGGCAAAATACGAGTAATATTTTTTCCCGCTGTGTCAGCATTCCTATAAAAATGAAAAACCGAATTTACGAATTAACTTTTTCAGTAATTTTTTTCTTTATATTATAAAGCTTTGCATGGTTTTTTTTGTAGTCGAGTCTTTTTCTTTTCTAACATCATCACTGAAACATTGAACGTGTTCGTAATTTTTGCATTGAGTAAAAATGAAATTAGGTATAATTTGTAGACGTTGTGGGAGTTTAGAGGAATAATATATCTTATTTAATTTAACATAAATTTGAAAGTTTTCCTTGAAATTTGTTTTGAAATTATCGATACTTAATTGGATGTTCTGTTTGAAAAATTGGATCTTTCATTATTTCTACCAAGGTCGAATTAGTTTTTTTTTCGAGGAGATAAAAATGTTGCTGTATGTTTTACGTTGAAAGCTGATACCTTATTTAACTGAGGTATTGCGACGAGGAACAAAATATGTTCTACAAACAAGGTTAGAAGGATATCAACGTATTAAGTCGATAAAATTGGAAATTTATGTTCATTTAGATGAGTACGGGTGTTTCGGTGCAGTGAAGGTGCCACACTTTCGTATAAATTTTTTAGTCTGCATTTTTTGGAAGCGATAAGAAAAATTTCGATATTGAAGAAAAAAAGATTATTATTTATCGATTATTTTTCACACCTTTTAGTGTTAGTTGTAAAGTGTAAGTTAACATGAGTTACGTAACTCTAAATTTGAGAATGTACACAGGTTAATCCACGGGAATTGGTTTGTTAACCTCAAATGAGAGAGTCGATTCAAAGCTATACTTATTATGTATAACTGACTCTTAGTGACCCATTTAACCGATTACGGAAAAAAAAAAGTTATCAATTCGGTCCGTATACATTTTTTTTTAATCATGTTTTCAGAAACAAACCTATTATTTTATGTTTGTTTTGATTTAATTTTCCTTTTTTGGTACCAATTTTGATGAATTTTCTTTTTTCGCATGAAAGAAAATGATCTTATGATGGTACCCCTATATTTTTTCCTAAACCGATAAGATAGTTTTCGGATTATCTTTGAAAAACAGTTCGTTTGAAAACAAAAATTATGCCAACCAATGTAAATCAAGCAAAAAAGGTTGAAATAAAATTTTTTTGCTTAAAAATCGAATCATTTTCAAAAAAAAAAAAAAAAAAAAAAAAAACCTTGAATATGTCTATAAAAAGAAAAATAATCTTTAAGTTTTTCCAACGGAATCATCGAAGTTGGCGCTGATTAAGATGTTTTGTTATGGAAATTAAACCCGACTGACCTATCTTGTATGATAAAGGCTTCGCTACTTCAATACCCAGTTTCAGCAGATCTTGTTGGAGAAATTTTAATAGGCTTATTTTTTTAGTTTTGTCGAATTTTTATTATTTATTTATTTTTTTTTACATTATTTTTAAATTTCAATCAGTTTTTTTTTTTTAAATTAAAAAATTTTTTTTTTGATAGTGAATCATTGTACATATAAAGAACGTGATTTTGTGAGTATATAGAGGAGAAGCTGAATCTGAAATAAAAAGTACTTCATCATTCAAAATCTGGATTTATATTGTGTGAAGACTGTTCGGCGTGGTACAAATACCAAAACGTTGAATTGTAATAGAACAACAGTTACACTGTCTGTACTCTCCTATGCTATTTAAATTTTTATCTCTCGTCCTTACGATTTCCAGTTTTTGGAGTCGTCAACTTTTCTTAATACTCTTAATAAATGTATCTACCTAACAATCGTTAAAAGTGCTTTTTTTTATGCATATTTAATAAGAGTATATATTTCTGAACATTCAAAGCGCCATGTTATATTACATTAGTTGCATATTTTATAACAGACAAATTAAATTAGTTTTCCTACATATGCAACAAAACGACTTAGTTTTAAATATAAGCTTAGATATCGTACCCAGTAATCAAAATTGCTTTACCGAAAACGCAACTGTAAGCTCGTAGTTTATCCGTCTATTGAATATTGATTAAAATTATTCTGTTTTTGTAATTTTCAGTTCCTTGGCTTCTTTCGTTATGAAATTACGAGCGATGATAATATAAAGTTGTTAAGTTGATTCTGCTATTGGTAAGTTCTTATTTTTTTACATTATTTTAATCTCATCATTAAATGAAAAGAAAATTTAGAAAAACTTGAACCTTAATTTCAAAACAGACTTTTAGAATCATACGAAATTCTTTTGGTACGTTTTCGAACATTTGCAATCCTTGAACAGAATTTTGTTGAAGAAAAAAATGTGAGAAATGAGCTATTGCTCACTGCCTCATTTGCGTAGTGTCTGTTTATTTGTGTTTGTTTTCTTCCCTTATCTTAAACAACGTTTTGTGGCCCTAAATGTTTTAACTATTTTATCGTTTCAGTCAACCATTGTACCAGATTGAAAAATAATATATCCTGTGATGTATCACTCAGTAATTTTTTTTTATTGATCTTTCCTCTGTTCGTGTTCCGAAACAGTCCAATAATTGATTTGATGTAAAATTGGACCAGAAATCTTAATTCAGCGACCCAAAAACATATTGTATGGTGTATTACTTGATAATATAAGGAAAAATTATTTTAACCCCGTTTTGGTTTCCCCAAATGAAATTTGAAAAAAAAGAGAAACAAAGTGTGCGAGAGAGTGAGTGACTGAGTGAAAATAATATCCTCCCAACCAACCATTAGACAATGAAAAAAGCGAAGTGAAGAAGTTTTTTTAAAATTCTCTTTTATTCATTTTCATTCGTTTCAAGAATTGTTTTTGTCCATTTTCTTTTTTCACAAATGGTATATATTCGTAACTTTGCCCCCAGGAGGCTATGGATTTCCACAATGACTATAGACCTTCCTTAGAACAACAAAATGTTTTCTGTAAAATCTTACGTAAACACATCAAGAAGTTCTGGAGTAAATGTTTCAACAGTTTTTAGCTCTCGAAGTGTCAAAAATAATGAAAAATTGTATGGAAATTTTACAAATTTTTTCATCTTTCTAGCAACACCAACCTCAGCTTTTCAACTTCAATAGAGGCTGAAGAATCATGGAGTGAAATAAGAGAGGTTTGTTTCAAAACTGATATGTGTTTAATTGAAATTCAAACTTGACAGTGAGTTTTCACAAATTCAGGAAATTTAGAAATTTAATATTGTTGGATAAGACATAGTGCGCATGCCAGCCGAGATAGTGATTTAATAATCTTGGTCTCCTAAGCTACGCATGCAAGAAATTTTGCTTTTTTTCATTGGGGTAAAATCTTCTACTTCACGTATAGTTAATACAAACAAAAACGTCTTTTTTTGGTGAGGTGGGTGTTGCAAAAAAAAATAATTTTTGTAATTGGTGTTCAACTGTAAAATTTTTGTATTTTGGTCACGTCAGGGATGGATTCCTTTCATTTCGTTTACTACCCCTTGCTATTTATAACTTACCGTTTTTTTCTTGTAATTGGTGCTTTGTGCAGTTCTAGCAGAAGGGAATTGCTTTATTTTTTGGAGACAGCAAATGACATTGTATGGAAATATTTTAAAAATGAGCTGCTCCTTGTTTCGTTGGAATTCTCGTTTGGACCGTATTTCTGTTTCATTTGGGACACCCTGTATTCGTAAAAGAGAGAAACTAAGACTGATATTCGACCATTCGTAATTAAATCTGGTTTAGAGTGCAGAGTGGCGAGAAAATGATATGTGTCTCATTAAAATGGATAATATTACCACCCAATCAAAGCAAAAATCAACAATGTGCGAAATATCTGGTCTTATCTCTCGGCGTACTGATATAAATTACTTGTAATCTGAAGGAATTTGTGACTAATTGTGCATTGATATTGTTTCATTTCCAATTATAAATCACGCGGACGAAAGAAAAGAAAAATTGTGTTGAGAAGGCTAATCCTAATCTGTAGAAGTCGATTAGTCGATTGGTAATTTTACCCGATAAGACTAAATGAACGCCATATAGTTTTTAAAAAAAATTTAAATCGAATATCTAGTTCATTCACCCTAGAAAAAACTGAACTATATTTACTGGTTATCGCTAGCATCAGTTTCTGTGAATATAGAAAAAAACTCATTTTTTGGTGGAGAAAGGATTTTTTTGTTTAACTTTCATTGAATAAAAATTTAAGTAAACCAGTCAAGTTGTGAGTTTCCTTTTCATATTTTGTTAGATTGATTAGACTGTTACATGGGTGAATTTGTTCAGAATTAAACGTTAAACTTTTAGTCAAATTCTTATCCTTTATGGCTTTCGTATATATCACTTTTGTGATGTTATCATAGTGAAATGAAATATTATGGGTGGGAGGGTATCTTTCTCACATTGAAATTCGCATAGATTTTTGATAGCTTCAACATTTTACCTTAAATTAGCTCGGTGGCACTGTGGGAGCTGCCGTATCTTGTCCATTATGAAATATATTCGCCAGCTGCAGCTGGCAGTGGATTGGCCATGCTGTTAAGTTCACCACTTTTAGCTTGCAAACAATATGTAAGATACTAGTTCAAATCCCCGAGCCAGCAGTCCTTCATTCGGTGACCTTTAATGTCTGCTGGACTTGAGTGCACCTTAGCTATGCATGGTAGAACTCTCCTTCTTTCTGCAAGTTACGATATATGGTGCGTCGTATTTATGAAACTTTGGCCATACAAATAGTGTAAGTTTGTGTGTGTAAGGTGTAGATGGCATGCTATTCATGTCCAACCTTCCACAGTATCTAACGATACATTATTATATATTGTTTGACTTCTCTGAGTCTCTTTAGGGAGGGAATGTGTGGAAACTGTCACACCTTATCCATGTATGAAGTAGATTCACCAGCTACAGCTGGTGGTGTGTAATATCCATGCAGTGAAGTTCACTGATTTTGGCTGGCAAAAAATGTGATGTAGGATGTCAGTTTGAATTCTCAAACCAACAGTTCTACAGTCACCAACTTAATAAAGTTTAAATTTAAAAATCTCTGGCTTTACATTTAATCCAAACATAAAATTGGTGCATTAAATAAGTACCCTCCCAATTATTTGATTCAGAAAAATGTATATTTATATTAGTACATAGGTATATACTTGAATTCACAAAATAATTAAGTGGTGAATTCCCTCTCTCAAAATAAAATGAAGTTATGTTGCGGCACAGCTGCTAGTTTTCTGTGAAAATGACTGAGGCGAATGTTGAAACCTCGATTCGCCGATAAAACATGGTAGCAGAAGCATGAAAGTGTTATTAACATGTTACCTATTCTCAAATTTTAAGGGGAATTTGCAAGATATGAATTGTAAATTGGCTATCTTCGAAATTTTAGGTGTTAAAAGGTTTCTACGTGTCGAAAAAAAAAACTTCAACATTTCGGAATGTAGCGTTCGAGAATTTTGGTGAAGTTTTTCGATTTTTAGGCGCATTAACCAAAGAAATTGTTCGAAACATCGTATTGACGGTCTCTGTGGTGTTCGCTCGTTTTTTAGAACCTAAAAAGGCTGCTTTGGATCGTTGTCATCGGGTTAATTAATCAGTCTCATCGTCTGTTCCGCGAAGACTGCGGTAAAATTTTTTTCGCTCGTTGAAGAATGCATTTAATACGTGCAAAAAAGAAAGGATCATATGAAGTATATTACTATACTCCGCTTTTTCTTTCGGTTTCGATCCAGACGCCTAGAAGAAAAAGCTGGAGGAAAAAAAGAAAAGCACTACGTTAAAGTCGTTGGTGTCGTTGATACGTGACATGAAAGCTTACGATGATATATGGCTGTGACTTTGTTATCGTGCGCCGTATACGAAGTTTGATATGCAATATCAAGTCTTTGGCCGCGATGACTATACATCATCAATCAATGACCTTTCTTTCCTGCACCGCCCAACGCTCTTGTTCACAATTCGATATTTTGTCGCGTATTTTTTTGAAATCGGTTAACAACAACCTGATCGATGAAAATACATAATATTGACATTCGGATGTGTTTTTGTGTACTGGAACATGATGTACCGATGTTGAAATCGGCTCAGTGCATGGAGGGAAGAAAGAGAAAAGCGGCTTTGCGCTTCTGTCGTGGATACATTTCCATCGGTTGTGTAGGTACCTACTTGTCTTGTCTCTGGCTGCCTTCTTTTTGGAAACGAATTCTCATATTTAGCCTCGACAAGAACGTGTTGTCAGCAACCCCTCGTCATCAAATAGTTGCGAGCGTATGCAGTTAGAATTACGCTACCTTCGATTTTGTAGGGTACGATTTGATGGCGCGTGTAAGTAAAATCAGTGCTCTCATTTACAATGGTGAATCCGAAAAAGCGGTACCCTAGTATGCCGGTCAGTTGCTGACAGATGATTAAGCTGCTGCATACTTTAAAATGCAAATAATGCCTACTCAAAAGCCGTGTAAAGTCACTCTTTTAAATATTTTTGGAGTTTGTGGTTTGCGGCTGAATATTCAGTGAATTTAGTTTATTTTATTTCGTCTCTTTAAAATATCTATCAGCGCTCTCTTGACTGACTAACCTGTGGTATTGTGGTAAATGTTTAGAAAATGGCCTCAGTACTCGGTAACCTAGATTCTCGTGTCGTTGTTGTTGTTGCTTTTGTTTGTTTTTTATTTCCTGTATTCCGTCCTGTAGCTTTTTTTTTGTGCTTTCAGCTTTACTATTCGGATTAATGTATTGCTGGTACAACATGACGCGGAGTTCTCTCGTAAATGCGCGCTTTTGTCAAAGATTATGACGAACGAGTGCAATTCTAGCAGATTGCCGTTTCCAAATAAAAGAATACAGATTTGTTTTTGTACTTCGCGCGATTTTTTTTTTTTTTCCACATTCTCGTGAAACGAAAGAAATACAATCAAAACTTTTTTTCCTTTTTTTTTTGTCCTTATTCATTTTGAAATTATTAACGTTTCGTAGTATAATATGAAAATCGTGTTCCATGTTGTTTGGTGTACGAGTTCTGTGGTCTCTGTGCTCGACAGGTTATTATTTGAACGTTGCATTTGAAATCGAGAGAATATATTTTACGATGTACCTATACCTATGTATGTTTCGAAAGAACATACGTGGAAATTGTGAATGGAGAAACGATGTTCGGTTTTAAATATGTTTCGAATGATGCGGTATAGAAATACTGTTTACTTGTCGTTTATTTGACAATGAATTAATGTTCTAATTTCGAGGGCTTGTAGACACGAAATTCACCTTACGGCAGAGCGAAATCAGTTTCAAAATTTACCTCAACAATTTTATTCAGTGTAAAATTCCGTTCAAAAATTATTCCTACATTAAAAAAATTTCATTGGGTGTATATTTTGTAGTCAATCAACGCTTTTTACGGACGTTAATTTCGAATTTTTTTCAGCGTCTCGTATTGGCCATTCGATTCTATTTTGCGCCCCCAAAAATCCTTGGGTAAATGTTTGCGTTAATTTTTAAAACTGTTGGTTGGTGGTGATTTGATTTTTGAATATTTTTTTTCCTTTAAATTCCTCCTGTTATTTTGGTAGAAGATGCGAAGATTGTCAAATATCTATTCTTCTGGAGTTCAAGAGATTCTTCAGTTATGAGTTTATTTTTAATTTCCGATTACCTCCTCCTTCAATATATATCAAATTACGAGTATGTCAATTGACGCCCTTTTGGGTCTGATTTTTACCGATTGCGTACGGAAGAGGTTATACGTTTGATGGGTCTATCTCCGGAACTAACGGAATTTCGTTCGCTCAGAACAAGTGTCTTACTTTACAGATTTTAATGAAAGTAGTCTCAAAATGTTTCCGACCATCCGGAGAATGTCCTAGGCTATTTATATTTGAAAATTAAAAAATTATCAGAGTGTAATTGAAGAAAATGAAAATTTAAAGATTGAAATAATTATTGTTATAAATTTGGGAATATCCACCAATAAGAGCTACTCATTTAAATTAAGGCAGGTTTTTATTTATTTATTTATTTATTTAAATAAAATTTAATTTATGTTTACGACTTGGAAAATTGTGCGGCGACTAAAAAATATTTTCTTTTTTCTACTCGATTTAACTCTGATCTTACGACAGTGACTGGTTATGAGGATAAGCAACACCAAGACCAGTACCATAGTAGCCTTAGTCTTGCATATTCAGTGATGGTCTTGGTGGTCTTGCTTTCAAGACTTTTATTAATATTGATGGTTAAGTTAAACTTGCTATCAATACCTTCTAAAATGTAAAAGAAAAAAAATGAATATTGAATAGCGCGAATTATTTAAGTGGCAAGTCTGTAGACATTTTACTGTTCGTTCATATTTTTTAGATTTTCATTTGTTCGTAATTTTTACATAGCTGGTCTTGGTCTTGTATAGTCGATCTACGTGTTGACCTTGCTACTATTGTTACAGTCTTGTTATTGATCTTGCCGAAAGTGCAAGTTCAAGACCGATTATACTAGTCACTAAGGGATTCCTAACTGCCATATAGCTTTAGACGATTTGATCGAAGCTAGATTCATGGTGGACATGTATTAGTTACCAAGTTTCTTTTATCTTAAATTTCTCGAAATCCCCCTTCCCCGGCGCATCAATAAGAAAACAACAGACTGGAAAAAGTGTTGAAATTCTTGAAGATTTATGAACGGACATATGTAATCATGAAAATGAGAAGAAAAAAGAACCCACTTATGAAGAAAATATCAAGACTCGTGTGACTACATGCATTTCACCATTTACATTGGACAATCTAACATGAATCAGTGCCGACGTGTTTAAAAACATTTAAAATCAGACCTGCTTGTTGTGCTTGGAAACGGTGCTTTTGTGCAGGTACTTGACCAAAGATTTGACATGGTGACATTTAGAACCACCTTAGGACGCTGTATGCACGACTAAGTTATTAGAGAAAGTTTTCAAAAGTCGCATTCGATTTTGTTGACATTGTGTTTTGTGCTCGCACAGCTTCATGCTCTTGTCACAGATTTTGGACAGAGAATTCTTCACCGATTCTGAACCTACAAAGGTACCTTCTACTCCGAAAAGTTTCCATCAGTTTTCCAGTCATTCGCATGCATCACGCGCACTTGCGTATGTTCTTCAAAAAGTTGCCGAAAATGTTCGAATTTCCATGGAAATGTCAAAGGGAAATGTTTGGGTTGCCTGTTTTCGTACGGTCGAATAGTGTGCATCAAATTTACATAATTTAGGTTCGAAGCCGAAGAAGAGTGAGTGAGATCGAGGAGAAACAGACATATAGAAAAGAATGAAAATAGAAATAGTGTGGAGAGACAGAAATGTACAGTCTGGAAGGGAGAGAGTGATAGGAGGGGAAGAGAGAGTGAGCAAGAAAGAGAAGAGAGAGGAGAAGTTGAAAGAATGAGGAAAGTGAGTATCGGAAGTAGCGGGTTACCTGTCATCCGTGTTTTTCGTTATAAACTTTTTTTTTTTTTTTTTTTTTTGCGGAGTGTTGGTTCCCTTCTAAACGGATTACATCGCATATACGATCATATGTAACCAAGCAGCAGTGGCATTTTTATATGGAGAATTGGAAAAACATCGAACGTGGGCAGTTTTTAGAGCCTTTTAATTGGAAACGGTGCCGTTGACGCGCAATATTTCGTACATTGAAGAGGATAGACAAAAAGATGGAAAAGCAAAAAGACAAGTTAGTCGTCTAGATCTGTAGGGAATCATGAATTTTGAAAAATAAAAACTAATATAAGGCGTGGTTAAATAATATCATCATCATCATCATTATCATTTAAAATGATGATAATTGAAGATTTTAATGATCTGGATTGTTTGCAGCTGAGAAACAGGTCGTCTTCAGCTCGACGTCCGAATTCATCAAGCACAATGCAAACAGCCATTACAACGAGATGCTACGAATTAATTGTAAAACAGTTAGATCCCATTTTCGACGAATGATCGCTCAGTCAAAAAGGTATTTCATTTTTCGAATGTGTTGAAACGACCTCCAAGTCATCAGCGGTTTTAGAGTGAGCCGTGATTAATGAACGTCGCGATAATTCGATTAAGCTTTACAGTTTCAAATAATATTAATTAATGTAATGAGGCAGCCGTTGCCGCAGGATTGCATTTTGGCGTCTTTGGTTTTTATTATAGCTCTGCGCTGCTGAGGTTTGTTCAGTGCTATTGTTCGAGGAGTTTCTTTCTTATACTCAGCATCAACTTGTTTCATCGATGATGACCTGCACAAAATTTGTGGTTTATGGTGTAGCTTACACAAAGAACCGCAAAAAAAGAGTCGAATGTTATCATCCAAATTATATGCCCTTGTTTGTGCTAAAATTAGAGTTTTACAGGTGGAACAAAAAAGAGTCCCGAGACTATTGCGTTTGGCCTACGCTGTACATGTAACTGCTTTCAAACAACTTAAATTTTATTTCCAGTTAAGTGAATTCTGAAATGAAATTTTATCGTACAAATAGTGTTTCAAAATTGAAATTTTTCAGGTCTTAGAATTTGAAGGACAGTAGAATGTTGTATGTGATGAGATTTCAAAAAATTATAATTTCGAGTTTGAGTAGAGTGTGTGCAAGTTAGATGTTATTGGTTACGACTGCATATTCGAACGGATTCTTTTAACTGAGGTATAGTTGAATAAGTTTAGGTTAAAAACGAATTTTAAATGATAAACTTTTATTCTTTTTTGGCTTTAGCTTCATACGAAATAAACATTATTTTGCCTCGGAAGATTTACTGCGGTATTGGTATATTTTAAAATCACAGTAGTGAGTAAAATAAAAGCTTATATTACGATGATATTTTATATTATTTTTGCCTTTGTGTTTTTGGTATTGGAATTGATAAAAAACATTTTTTTCTTAGAATTAAATCGAAGACTGCAGCGAGTTCGGAACACTGATAGAAATGAAAATAAGGGTTCAAATAGAGAAAAGAGAAAAATCTCAA
This sequence comes from Ericerus pela, assembly GCA_011428145.1. Taxonomy (NCBI): domain Eukaryota; kingdom Metazoa; phylum Arthropoda; class Insecta; order Hemiptera; family Coccidae; genus Ericerus; species Ericerus pela. The sequence goes on along the minus strand of WOFM01001393.1, from coordinate 181,952 downwards.
AAATAATATTGTAAATCGACTGGTTTTTTTTTAATGTTCAGAAAATAGCTAATATTGTCAAGCAATTTGTGCTAACGTTGAACTGACAATATTGAACACTATTTTGTCCATTCTTCTTAGATTGGATACAAGATGACAAAATCGCTAGTACGACCTCCTTGTAATCAGTCACTGAAACAACTGCCTGAAATTTTATTGTCTACGTCTATTCTGGAAACACTTTGTTTACTGCAGGGAGAGCTGATCGAAAGTTGTCAAGTAGGGAGAGAGAATTAACCAATCTTCGTCCAGTTGTTCTTACCGAAAAATTGGCTTTCATAGTTTTTGGTCAGAAATTTATCCAAACAGTAAAGTAATTCGAGTTTTGAATGATTGTTTTTTAGAATGTTGATAATTGACGCTGCAACAGTTTGCTAATGTTTGAAAAGTTATTAATTGTCTATGTAGTGGAAAAGTGAATGTCAGAATAGTAGATCAATAGGTGCTGTTGAGATCAGCTGTTGCTGGTTACTGTTCTTGTTTCTGAAAACTTTAAAAGCTATACTTTCGTCGTATGGGAGAGGCTGTGCTGTTCGTGGATAATGCTCTGGCCTCCATTCATTATCGTGAATTAGAACATGGGAAGACTCCTCCTTGAAGAAGTTGAGAGAAGGCAAGAATCAGAATGTCAACACCTCAGTAATCCTTTCGGCTGTAGCTCCTATATTTTTCTCACTACGCAGTCACCTGAAACAGAATATTTGATATTGTATTGAATACGTTATTGGCTGACTATTGCAAGTCTTCTGTTTTGTTATCGGTTGTTGTATTTTATTCATATTAATCATTGGTATTTGTTTTATAGTACTTTTTTCCAAATTTTACCGTAAACTCAACTTGGGTTTGTAGATTTTATCTAAGGGCACTTCTCTTAGAATAATGTAATCAGATGAAATTAATTTTATAGGCGGCGATATGTATCGAAATAGCATGGAAGTATTTCTAGGTGGATAAATTGGGATTTGCATTCAGTTTCAAGAGGATGTTATAAAATTTTTCACAGATTTCGCATCACAATGTCAGAAACTAGTTAGACGGTTGTTCGAATCATGTTTACGCGTTGCGGGTGACAGAATGAATTTTCGTCTTCATCGTCTATGTACAATTTTCAGCGGAGATGTAGAGGGCCTAGACCAAACGGCTCATTTTATTACATCCGGAGTACTCTAGCCAACCTTAAACGTTTAAATCGTTTACCGTTTAGTAAACATACGGCGTTTAACGAGAAGATGTGTGGAAAGGGGGTAAAAAAATGTGTAACAAAAATCCTGCGATACTCTTGTTATTTGAGGGTACTTGAGGACTTCTGAACAACGTTTAAAGTTAAAAAAAAAACAAAAAACTTACGTACCTACACGAAGGAGGTTAGTAAATGAAACGCGGCGTTAACAATTATTATTTACTCGACTCGACGCTGAAAAATACAGACGTCAAGTGCATCATAATTCGAAAAGAGTGAGAGAGAGAAACGAGAAACTGTACTGCGAAGAGTGTGTGCTCAAATGCGTACGTACGCATCGGATTCTATAGTGTAGTTTTATTAAAAAGGCTTCCTTTTCCAGCTAAAAAAGGTTGCTAAACGAGTGTTATCAAATTATCATTTGCTGGATAAAGCACGTTATTGGTTCAAGAACGTGCATGTTATATAATTTGGTTCTGTTCCTGTGAAAGTTCGTCATGTAGATAAAATGCCTCGAGAAATTCGATAAATTTTACAGATTTGTCTGCTGGTCGAAAAAGACAGTACTTTGGAGCATTTACTCACTTGAAAAAGTCGTGATATTCAATTTCATACGGTTCTAAATCGTTACATACGAAGAATTTTCAGGGGACTTGATTGCCTGCGAACGAATAAGTTCTTTTGACTTTCGGTGTGCCTAAGACGAGGGAACTTTACAGTTATTCCCTAATTAGCATTAGTATTAGAGGCTCTGAGTAAAAGTGGACTTGAAACCGGACCAAGTCCACTTTTTATGATTGTTATATTGATGCTGACGTTGGGTTGTCCAAAGTGTATATTTTTCCGCATAATAATGGACCAGTTGTAATTCACTTCGCCAACAGAATGGGCTTAATTTGTACAAATTTTCGTAGAATAAATGGGAAAGAGAACGTTAAACCCTTTTTTCTTGGATTAAGCCTTAATTAATTTGTTTACTCCGATGTCCATATCTGCTTTCAGCTCGAATTTTAATTGACAATAGAAAAATATTCTCAGCAATCGCAACCAATTATCGCAATGAGTGCCGGTTGTACGAATTAGTTAATCTCACAGTTCAAATTTGATACAACTGGGCCGTTTAAAGTCATCATTTTGAAGTTTACACTTTCTCGAATTGTTTTTAAATTTCTAAAAAATTCAATATTGTAATATGTGTTTGAATATTCTATATTATCCCATAACATCATTTTAATGTGCTCAAATGTCAGATCACGAGTTTTTGTGTTGATGTACGAGTATGGTCATAGAATACAATGGCGGTTATATTGCTTTACGTTTTCTGTCAGTAAAGTTGAAAATTTTCATTTATATTGTATTTTTATTGATTTGATTTGTTCGGATTCTGCTTTAACAGATTTTAATTCTTTGAACGCGTATAATAATTTACTGAATATTTATGTAGTGTAACGGGATAGCTTAAATTTTCGATTTTATTTTTTATTGGGCTCTTTTTTTTCATGATTACTCTTTTAAAAATAATAATAATAATTATGTTGATGATGATAACAACAACTGTGCAAGCATTTTGAAAATATTTTCTAGTTTCTAATGTTCTGTATAGATCGCGAGTAGGTATTATAAGAAAATTAGTTCCTTTTGAAAATGAAGTGTTAACGAAACGATATTTTTTCCTCCCTCTTTTCTGCAGAAAGGAAAGAAAAAAGTAAATATAGGTTAGAATTTTTATAAGTCGGTTGACTTTTATGAGGGGTATTGTTTTGTTGTTTTTTTTTCTGTTGGACAAAAAAAAAAAGAAAAAATTTAGAGTTTTCTTTGAATAAACCACGTTTTTTTCCAAATACTTTAGTACTTACGCAATTTAATTAAAATCAAGTTTATCCTGGGCTTCGATACTTACATTTCACTTACCTTTCGCTGTTCGAGAAAAAAAAATTTTGTAATTTTGCAAGAAGTCACGAAGAGATTTTATTTTAATTAAGTTTCCGTCTCGACTTTTACTTCTTTTTTTTTTATCACTTCCTTATAAAATATTCTTTTATCTCATTTTGTTTTCGCATTATCGTTCATAACATGGCAGAAGGAGGAAAAAAAATGTCAGCACGTTGTCTATTCGAAGATTTTAAACTGCAATTCCATGTTAATGCCACAAAAAAAAAAACACGGTGAGTTGAAACTGAAAATTATTCGTATAAAAGCTGCTAAATTAAATTTGTGGATAATTGGAGTCTCAAGTTGGTGCTTGATTGGAAATTTTGATTTTTTAGGAGCTGGAATAAAATAAGTATTTTCGAAGCAGTTGTCAATTAATGGAGTAGCATAATTAGGAGATGCCATAGAGAAAGTTTGTTAATGGTATGCGGAAATTTTACTTAGAAAGGTGGCGCAGTCAACTTTGTTCCATAGGTATTCACAGTTTTTTCTATTTTTTCCCCTATTGTGAGGTTGATTTTAATTAATTCCGTCTCATGATATTCATATGGAAAGGAAAAGATGTTTGTATATTCAGTATTGTGAGTGACTCAGGGTTTGAAAAAAGTTTAGGCGATTTGCTTGTATTTAATTTTAATTTTGTTAAATAAACGTTCACATTTCATTTTTAAGTAGGTTTTATATTGAATACCTATTTATTAATCTTTGTGTCATGGAACGATCTGAGGGAGGGGGTGGGTGGTACTAATAACTCAAATTCAAATTATATATAAGCCAATTTTTTGTAACTACTGTATAGGTCGTAATTTTTATCCGATAATCACAAAATTTGGAGCCAACATTAATACTTAGTCAAGAAACTGACTTATTAATTTTATTGCTGACTGGTTGTACGGTACTTCCGGTATTCCTGTTTTCGTTTTTGTTTTAGCTATAAAATTTTCAATTTTTGACCGATAGCTACGAAATTTGAAAAATATATTCACTATAAATTATAATGATTTTTTATAAATTTTGGTGCAGATTGGCCGTATCGTACTTGCAGTGAGACGGTTTTCGTTTTTGTTTTGGCTAAAAAATTCCAATTTTTCACCAATGGCTACGAAATTTGAAACAAATATTCATTATAATTTATTATAACTTGCAATAAATTGCAATAAATTTTGGTGTGGATTGGCGCACGGTATTTCCAGTATGGCTATTTTTGTTTTTGTTTTGACAATAAAATTTTCAATTTTTGACCAATACCAACGAAATTTGAAACAAATATTCATTACGATTTATTATAACTTGCTATAAATTTTGGTGCGGATCGGTTGTACGGTACATCCGGTAACACTATTTTTGTTTTTATTTTGGCTATAAAATGCCTTATTTTGGACTAATAGGAACGTAATTCTGAACAAATATTTAATATAATATATTGATAACTTTTTAATGACTACCTAATTTTACAATTTTCGAAAACCTACTTTTTCTAACGGAGCAGCTGCTGCGTTGGAGTTTTTACATTAGGGTAACACTGCTAAATTCGTTGAGTCCAGGAAAACAACGAATTCGGTTTTGTGTTATTGTGTGTGTGTTGAATCATGAATACAATCATGTACACACGTACACTAAAAAAACAATCATGGTTTTTTATTTTTGTTTATATTTTTCTCTTTTTGTTACACATGTTGTTATGTTTTTACTATGTACCTCAGGTTAAACATTTCGAGTGTTAAAAATGAGTGGTTTTTGACGTGAGAAATCATAATGTGGGTGATAGTTTGTATAAATGGTGGATGTTTTTTGCTTTGTAATAAGAAAAAATTGATTTTGTTTAGCTCTGCTTTGATTGAAATTTCTATTAGAAGTTCGCCAGTATAACAGTTCTGAGCTTTTATGTCGTACAGAATTTACAGAATTACGAAAGATAGCTAGCCCAGTTAACCATTGTCTTTGTTCCACGTCAAAATTTTTTTGTGAGAGTAGTAGTGGTTTCACGCTAGTTGATGTATTATATATCCAGGATTTTTTTGAAGGTGATTGGAGAAATGTGACATTTCTAAACATGTAAGTAAGAAAATTATAAAAACAAATTATTCTTCTGAGAAGGAAATTATTTTATTCGTTTGTCTTAGAGGCTTTGAAAGTAATGTCTATTTTGTTTTACTTTTTCTTCGAGTTGCTAAATATGAATAAAAATTTAAGAAAGTACAGAATTTGAGTGAATATAGAAATATATTTGTGGCGACGGGTGGTCGATGATGAACGAGTGTGTATTACACACTCGTCGACCACCTAGCGGGCCAGTGGGGTAAAACCCACCATACATTTCGTCTGTGTAGCTAAACTTGTTTACTGGGCTCAGCCTGCACACATACAACTTTGTATACACGCAATCGACCTGCATTGGTGTTTGTGTGGTGTCGTGTACTTACATATACACACACCCACAATATTAATCGCCAAAAAAGGTAGGCCACTCAGATTTCCAGTAAACAATATGTTTTAAAATAATATAATTTACCAACCTCTGAATGTATCGGGCTGGTTCTGGGCTCATTTTAAAGTAAAATTCTTACTTTCTAGACTTCGTCTCAAACATCTTTTTTCCATCTTTATTCTGTGATCCTGTTTTCATCGAATGTGCAATCATGATTTTTTCACAATTTTTTATGAAATTTCAAAGTGCCACAATTTGAAAATGGTGGATCTTCGAACAGTGTGCCTACCTACTTAAAACCAGATCGAAAATTTAATTCAGAATCGAATCGTCTCTTTCCATTTAGGCTCATTTCTCAACAGTTTGAAAATTATTTGCAGTTTTAGGCGAAAACACGTGGTTTTCTTCTTCATCTTATTTTGGCCAATCTTCTCACTTCTCTGCCCAATAACTTTCTAATCAGGGTAACATAATATTGATGCCGATGATCAATTAGAACAAAATTGACAATCTATGGTGCATAGGTTGCCATAGGTCACAAAAAAATGGAACAACTCTTTGATAGTAATGACTTGATGGCTTGAATAGAACTGCCGAGAAAATCCATGGTTCTCCTAAAATTGGGATATTATTTATTTATTTATTATTTTTTGCAGTAAAAGGAGTGATTACTAGTTATTGAAACATGTTAATCAACATTTATAGATTATCTAGTCTGAAGATAGGAGGAAAAAAATTTGCAAGTTAGCATCGCTTTCATAGTTGTTTCTTTCTGAGTGATTGAATCAATGTTTAGATTAAGTTGCTAACATGTTGGATTATTAGCTAAGTACATCTAAATATTCTATAAATTTCACTTATTTTATTTCTCATTTGATGTATGAGTACTGAAGAAGGATCACCTTTTAAGTACTTTTTTGTATACTCCTTGGAAGGTGGGATATTCAGGGATAATTTTGAGGCAGTAAGAGCGATTATTACATAATAAATGACAGAAATTTCCTGTAACATTCGTAACTTTTTTATTTGTGTGCAGGTTTTCAATTTTTTAAATGTAGAATGTTCATGATAATAACAGGCAGCATTTAAACAAATTCTAAACTTTTTTCCCAACCCTTTTTCCAATGGTCATAAAAATTTTGAATTAATGTTCTCGCACTGAAAACTTGCTGATGAAGTCAAACGACTATTTAGACTTTGTTAGACTTTTGAAACTCTTTACGCATTTTAAATATATTTTGTATCGTTTGAATTGAGTTTTTTTCACACTTTTTTTTTCATACTTCAATTTACTTTTTACCGACGCAGCGGCGTGGCGGCACAAATGTGAACTTCCCATTATGAATTCATTTTTTTTTCATTTCAGATGGTTTGTACGCTAATAAAGGCGTTTCAGTGTAATAGCGTATTCATCAAGTACAACTCACACATCATCTTTTTTTTCCTTTCCTTTCTTTCCTTTCCTTTTTTTTTTTTTTTTTTCCATTCATTCATCCACTTATCAGTACCCTAACTGGACGAAAATAAACATATTTCCTTTGCAAATACGGTGTTCCTCGTATTCAAATGTTCAATCGAAAGGGATAAAAACGAGGAAAAAATAATTAAAGCCACATTATGGTGCTTTGAAATGAAATTCGCCATATAGAGAACAGAAAGTTGGATAAAATATTACAAAAATGTATCAAAGTGTCGGCGACACATGTTCAAAAGCAATTTTCCGGAATTATTTTCAACCCTTTTCTACCTTTTTTCCATTCGAGGTCAGTAAACCGAAGGACTGACATTGAATGAACGCGTCAATATGTCGATTTGACAGGTTTTTTTCAAGGAAGCGAAGGGGAAGGACTGTGAGAGTGCAGTTTGATATTTTTTGTGGGCAGGAAAAATAAACGAGCTTTATTTTCTTCGTCTTTTGCAAACTGTACGAATGAAGTAACATTGAGACTGATATAAGTTACTATTTTATTTGCTGTAGTTTCAGTGACAGCCTATGTCTGCAGTTTCTGCAATGTAGTGTTTGTCAATAAAACTGATAATAAGAGGTTTACATCGTCCATACGAGTTCATTATTTTCAAAATTATGTATTAGTTTTAGCATAACAAATTAATTATCAAAAATTATCAATGACTTTACAATGTAATGTTGATCCATCGCAAAGTGTTTTTGTTTTTTGTTTTTTGTCGAAATATCTAAAAATGTTTGAAACTTTATTTGTTAAGATGAAATTAATCAGTAGACTGATACCTCAGCGGTATTATTTGGTGGTGCATATATCAAATAAATAATCTACATTGCATCGTAGGATGGTGGTGATCAGCTGTTCAAAACTTAACAACCGCAAGGTTGGAGTTTTGAGATCAGTTATCGTTAAATTTTTAACCCAAAATATTAGTATGTCTGTTTAAGTCCAATTGGTGCTCTTACGTTTGCATACTGGGAAAATTTACGTGAGATAATTATCGAACACTAGATTCCCACTGAATTCCCACATGGATGACAAATAACGTTCAGAATTTTGAAAATATGACTTCAATGAAAGAACCCAATTGGAGAAAAAAATTGTGTAACTATACTCTTGTCTTGACTTTCATTAACTAATAACATTTCTTTAAGGACTAAAATGAGAGAGCCAATGAATGGACAACTTCGTGATAAGCGAATTCACAGAAGGATAGCCACTCCTTTAGTGGATATTATTTTGGAAATTTTAGTTTTATCCAGACAGCTTTTGTCTATTCGTTTGTTTAGATGACTTCTTATTCTCCACTCCTTTGAAATTTTCAGTTTCAAGTGATGTAGTTATTTCGATCTGGAAATACTCGTATATTAGGACTTCGGTTCTTATCTGTTCTAATGACTCGTTTTGAGAATGTTCTCTAAGTTTTAATCTGTAGTTTATTATATTGGGTTACTTTTCTTCCCAGAGGTATGTACTTGTCGTGGACTCGATTCTGATCAGTGATATCGTTGAAGACTGGCCATAATGGCACCTAAAATGCCTTTTATAGTTAGTACTGTGCATGAAATAAAGTTGATAGATTTGTGGAATATTTCCTTAGTATTTCCTTTTAACGAGCCTTCAGAAATGTGATTTCTCCGGTGTCACACGTGTATTTTGTTGAAAGAATTTTTTCAGTATCTATTTTCTGTCTTTCAAAACTCTCATACACGAATATGTGTGTTAAGGAGAAAAAAAAATAATAGTGAGAAATATCGGGAAAAAAGAAGAGTGAGGAGTGAAAGATATATAAAAAAGAAATATAGATAAAATTCACTCACGAAACGTACATCAACCTATACCTTAAACACCTATTGTAGAACAAGTCTAGACTATATACGGTATCGTGTAAAGCACTCTTTTATTTTTTAAATATAAGTTAAGTTGTATTCGATCGTATCGTTTACATTTGATGTCACGACTGAGGTGCTTATTTTCATTTTATAGTCACACTAACGGTAAAAAGTTTCGATCGTATTTTTGAAATTTTATTCTAAGATACCAGTGGCAGAATCTGCGTCATTGGTATTTGTTCGAAAAAAGATTTTGTGTGGAGGAAAAAAAATCTATGCCCGAGCACTAAGCCGGAAATCAATTACCACATTATTTGTATTAAGTTCTACAAAAAAATTCTTCGACGAACTTATCTTTTTTTTATGGTCTGGTTGCTATTCCAAAAGTTCAGGTTTCGTTTGAGTTACGTGAAAGTTTATATGGAAAAGTTATAATTTGTAGTCTCCTGTATCGAATTTTTTTCTTACAGTTTTTCTTTTCCGTACCGTGTTTCTCAATAGTTCTTATCGCTTTCTAAATTCTGTTATCCTTTTTTCTTCCCCAAATTGAAGTTTATAGATTATGGCTTGAACGATGTGTTGTGGCGATTTGTTGCTGTAATTGTTTTTCAACTGCTGGCTAAAAATTATTTTTGTTGCTCTAGTCATACCTCGGTTTTTCTCCCGTTAATGTCGGAAAAATTGGAGCAAAATTTATCATGTTAGTATAATCCTTTATATAGTGTTTGGCGATCTGTTTGATGGAAGTTAATGGAAAATGAACAAATGAATAATTTGAAAAAATAATAATAAAACGAAAAAGGGTAGTAGGTAGCTATATTTCAAATTAATTTTATAAATAATAATTTTGAAGATGATGAGTTGAAAAATGTTTCTTTCACTTCATTAGCGAGAACTCTTTCGAGAAATTCTAACAAAATTATTCCTAATTTTTTAATGACGAGAATAAGAAGTACAACTGTACGAATAACCTGCTTCCTTACAATACATTTTTTACTTCATTCTGTTGGGGAGAAATATGATCTTTATTTAGGCTGTATTTTTATGAGGGTATTTCTGGATCGAAAAATTTCATAATATGATTTCAAATTTCAGGTACTTAGAGCACTTGATACTTTCTAGGCTCATGAACTCGATGATGGGACTGAAGATTTGTACGTATTCGCCAAACATTGCTCAGTACCGAATATTTATCTTGTGTCTCACCTGTTCAGCCAGTATGACGATGAAGCTAGCTCCACACATTATCTATTTTTGAAATGTCACCGAGTGCAAATAATCGGGTATGCTTGCCCTTGTGCTCGTCAAAATGACACACATATGCAGTAAATTACAAATATTGGTAATCACAAATATTTGGTCCCTCTGACTCGAGCAAATTTACTGACACCGATTTGGAACACCGAACTTGTATTTGACAATTCTTGCCAAATACCAGAGCAAGTCTACTACCCAATCAGTGATTCAAAAAATATTCATAGTCTGTTTATCAAGATTTTTATTATTAATAGAGGCCAAATTAAAATTAACATTCATATCCTTCCAAAATTTATTAGAATCTTGATTTACCCCATATACTAGTAAATGATTAAATAGGGAGAAAGAAAAAATCAAACTCTAAATATAGTGATTATTTTAAAAGGAAGAATACGAACGTACAGTTTGTTTATATTTTTACTCAAGTTTGGCGATTTGTCTCGATCCACTATCAAGTCTTTGTCTTGTCATTGATGTGGCAGAAGATGCAAGGCCAAGACTAAGTAGTTTTGTTTGTCACAAATTCCAGGGGAATTCTAGTCCCTACAGTAGTATTTATCTTCTCTATATTATCAATGAGTGGAGCTGTTTTTGTGGCCGTTTCACGGCATAACTAGCCGATCAGTTTCTTCCATATTTTGGATGATGGTGTGTGTTCTAAGCCCTAGATGATTTAAAAAAAAAATTGAAAAGTTTCCTTTTCAAAAAAATATTTGACTTTAAAGTTTTACTGACGTCACGCTACTTGATCTCACATTTGAAAGAATTGAAGTTTCATTTCAAAATCTGTATTCTGAGAGCTATAATTCAGTTCAAAAGTTACAGTTGAAACCTGTTATTTTAAAAGAAGTTCTCAGTTTAACTTTATGATTTTGGTTTAGTGTCAATTCTAAGATGAGAAAACATGAACAACTGGGAACTTTAATAAGTTACAAATTTGTCAACCGAAGTTTCAGTTCTGAACCTGTTCTGTTTGAAAGTTAGTTTTCCATTATACTTAAGGAATTTACTTCGGGGTCAATTCATCAGTAGGAAAGCTTGAAAAACTGAGAGCTTTAATGTATTTAACATTTTTCAAACAAAGTTTTAGTTCTTGACTAGTTCATTTTGAAAATTAGTTCTCAATTCTAAGGGATTTGTTTCAGTTTTAATTTTTCAGTGGGAAAGTTGGAACAACTGAGAGCTTTCATAAGTTACAAAGTTTTCAACTAAAGTTTCAGTTCTGGACCTGTTCTGTTTGAAAGTTAGTACTCAGTTTTGTCTAAAGGATTTAATTTAGTGGCAATTCTTCAACGGGAAAGCTTCTACAACTGAGAGCTTTGATGAGTTAAACATTTTTTAACAAAAGTTTCACTTCTGGATCTGTTCTGTTTGAAAATTCGTTCTCAGTTCTGTCTGAGAGATTTATTTTAGTGGCAATTCTTCAGTGGAAGAGCTTGAAAAATTGAGAGCTTTTATAAGTTACAAAGTTTTCAACAGAAGTTTCAGTTCTGTACCTATTTTGTATAAAAGTTAGTTCTCAGTTTTATCCGAGGGACTTATTTCAGTATCAGTTTTTCAACTGGAAAGCTTGTAAAACTGAGAACTTTAATAAGTTACAAAGTTCTCAACAATAGTTTCAGTTCTGGACCTGTTCTGTTTGAAAGTTGGTCCTAGATTCTGTCTAAGAGATTTATTTCAGTGTTAATTCATCAATGAGAATGCTTCAACAACTGAGAGCTTTAATAAACCTCTATTCTGTGAGCTGGAATTGAGTTCAAAAGTTGCAGTTTATTAGACCTGTTCTTTTAAGTTAGTTCTCAGTTGTTCTCTAGGGTTTTATTGTCAGTTCTGAGAAGTGAAAACATGAAAAATTGAGTTCTGTAAACAAATTAGAAATTTGTCTTGAAAGTTTCAAAAGTGAGAGGTTCTGATGAAAGTTAACTTTTAGTTTTTCTTTAGAGTTTTTAGCTGAAAGTTTCATTTAATGGCCTGTTATGGTAAAAATCTTTTCATTTATCTAATGAATATCTAATGATTTTTGGTTATTTATACATAATTATTTTGATTCTGCTGTAATGAAGTTCTTTCTACGAATATCCATCAATTTCATTGCTGCAACTTTTTTTTTTTTTTTTATATTATAAAAAAAAAAAAAACTACATATAGGTATCTGCATACCGATGAAAAGATAAGGAAGGATGGTAAAACCTTACTTGGAATTTTTCTCGTACAAATTTTGAGAAAACTGAGAGACACATGAACACTTCGAGCATTGAAATAAAATATTTATGGAACATGTTTGCATCTTCTTTGACGTTTTTGTGAACCTAAGTTCACACGCGAATAATTTTTTCTGCTCACTTCCACATTTCGTATTCAATCACTTATTGATTAACTTTTTTTTTCCTCGTTCTCTTCGTAAAATGGCAGCCCAGTAGAACATTAACTTTTTCTATGCTTTTCTGTTGCCCCACTCACAAACTTTCTTACTTCTTCGCGCACAAAATATATAAGCCTAAAAGCCAAAACGATATCATTTATGCTGCGCGAATAAGCCAAGCAAAATGTTTACTGCCCTTCGAATTTTTACGCACACATAACCACCACAACGTGCCATTTGCCACGAATAAGCACTTCTTGCACGCCATACTAATGCAAAATTAACGATCTTTTTCTCTTTCTTGAATACGGGCTACCATCCGCCGCCGTTTCCGGGACGGGACATCGACTGGAGAAATGCAGGAAAAACGGAGAGATTTTATCGTAATCCGCAAATTTTCCTACATAAGTAGGTATCTACGTCGTCGTATCGATGTGTCGATGTGTGGGTACAGCCCATACTTACCGCTGTGTAACGTAGCATCTACCACTATCGAGAAAATAAATCAAAACTTTTTTTCCAACTTATTTTTCTTCATTCATTCTCAGCAATCAACTCTCTCAGGCGTATCGATGATGGCGAAAAATTGCTGCTATACTTTTTAATATTTTAATCAAATCCTTAGTAAAGTCCTAAAGGAAAGGGATGGAAAAACTCAAAGTCTGCGTAAACAGAATTTAAATTAGTCGACGTTTTTTCGAAAGTTACCACAAAATTTTCTGGCAATAAGTTTTTCCTTTTTTCTCGTGTGGTTTTTTTTTTTTTTTTTTTTTTTTTTTTTATATGTTAAAAGTTTTAAGTTTTTGCAAAAAGTTTGTATGCCGCCAATTTCGCTTGAAAAAAGGAAAAAAAAAGGTTTTATTGGTCCAGTATCTACGAAGGAGAGTTTGTTTTTTTTTTTGTGTACTTTTCTCTCATTAGGCAACAGTAAAAAGGTTTACATGAAAATTTTGAACTTTATAAGACTCGCAAGGAAAGGAGACTGTCTTGAGAGATACAGGTTTACTTAAAAATGGCATAAAGAGATAATTTATGGAGGTATTTGTTTCGTCTAAAGCCTAATTTTACGAACAGTTTGATCCGCATTTTCAAACTAATTTTTTGAGTCAAATATGCTGATTTTTATGTCAAAATCAGAAAGTTATTTCAACGTATTTATACTTGATGTAAGAATTGCATAAAGGTTCCGTATTTCAGTGGTAACTAAGCAGAATGGAAAAATGAATAATGAATAAGAAATGCAACAGAAAACATGAAAAATTTTCAACGCAAAGTGTGGCATTTCAAAGGCATTCTAGTTTAAAATAAAACCTTTATCTTCATATTCCGAATCAAACAGAAGATTTTCTGTTGTAACAGTATGTAGCTACGGAGTTTATAGGCACCTACGTTTGGTTACTTTGGTTTGAAGTTGCTGTTTGCTATTACAATTAGTTATGTAGGCGTAGCCTTAAACAGTTCGGAGCCTGGTTTTTAAATGTAAATTCTGTACCTACATATATTCTCAAGTCCAATGACTGTGAGAAATGATTTGTAATCAGCAACAGTGTAAAAGAAAATTAATTTCCGGGCTCATTTATTTTAAGAATTAAAACAGAAAATTGGAATACCTTCTTAATCGACTTCGAATTAGATAAGTTAGGTTAAAAACGAGTTTGTAAAAAATACGCTTTTATAATTTGAAGAAGAAAATAACGGCAAAAGAGAAAATAAAATTTCCAACTTTTTTTTCCGAGACAGAAACAAACAAAAATTCTAAAAACAACTGATAAAAACGGATATAAGTGTATGTGTGCGTGTGTCGCAACACGTGAAAGCAGCGCTGAAGTTGGTCATCCGGTGTACTTCAACAAATTGAGTGAATAGAATAAAAGATACGTGTAAATTTTTTTTTTTTCGTGTTTGTTCAAATATAGGTAAGTTTTTACTCTGGCTATCGATTTTGATTAAATTTTTTCTAAATGGTAAAAGGTGCTCTCATGGTGGTTCCCTAATACTTATAGAAATTTTTGTGTCATTTCGTTTTTCTTCCTTTGTTACTGTTGTGCATAGCCTATAAACTGACGAGCAAAAAAAAAATAAAGGTCATCAATTTATACAATATTTGTCAATATTTTGTTACATTTTTTTATATATTTGTAGTTCTGGTAGGCGAATAGGAGAAAAACCATAAAAATTTTGTAGTGGGCCACAATTCATTTTGGGGGCCAAGACCTTCTACTTCCGCTATTTTTTCCTATTTAGCTGTGTTAGATGGTACATTAAAAGTTTACTTTCGAGTCCAGTTCTTTATAAGTTCGTTTTCAGGTCTAAATATTGTTGTTTTAGTTTTGTGAAGTCGAAAAACTCAAACAGAACCGTCAGACAAATTTTAATGATAAAAAGGGCATGTCATATAAACGTGTTCGTGTCTTCAGAATAAAATATTTTCCACCTCTTCTCTCCATGTCTGGTTATTCGTTCACTGTTCGAGTGAAATTTTTTTTTTCAGTTCCCTCCTGAAAAATCGAACAGCCTTTTTGAAGTTTTAGCGTGGCATTTTTCCTAATTGAATGAACTGTTTTTGGAAAAAGTTCAGTTGCTGCATTTTTTCGCCATATCAAACGAGCCTTAAATTCTCATTCTATCAATAGATTGTTGTGAAAGAATCAACGTTGATAATTCTGCCTTTTTGCTCACTTGGCCCCTCTCTACGATTTAATACGTCACCTGATAGCTCAGTCCAAAATATAGGGTTGCACACAATACATAATCGAGAAATAACAGCCCTGAAAAAACTTTTCAATGATATCAAGACGTATTCCTCGAAAAACCCGAATTTCAAATTTAGAATTTATGCACCACCACCTTCTTTTATAAAAATGATCTCGTAACAAGCGAATTTTATAAGTTTTGGTAATATCGAATTACGTTTCGTCTGTAGTATGTAAAGATATCGAAGTTGCACGCAAAGGGTTAAAACTTTGCCGTATAAGTTACCATCACGGAAATAATCGGTTTTTCGTAATTACATAAGAGTCGTCCTTTTTGGTGGCCGTACAGAATTTCATTACAGAAGACGTGCAGGGTTTCGCGGCGGAGCGAGTTCGTGTACTTATTTATGCTATATTTAGGGAAATCACGGACGAATCTACGGAAAAGTACACACCTACAACATGAAAAAAGAACAACAACAACAACATCTGGATTTCGAGTAGCAAGACGGTCGTATCGTATCGTACTGTGTAAAGGCAATATGTTTATCATCGTGAAGCTAGAATTCTAATTCGTTCTCACGATATTATTGCCAGACGAACGTTAACTTTGTTGAGCATGTTCTGAAAGTTTTTCAATTGTGGATGCGATAATTACGTCGTTTCCGAATAATTATTACTCGATTTTGAAGAAAGAAAGTCGAATGACGAAAATTTCTGCGAACTATTTAATCGTCTGGAGAAAAAATAGCGGACAAATCTACATGATCATGAAAAAGGCCTGGAGAAGGGGGATCTGAGAAGCCGTATTTTTTGGCGCCACAACAACGTGACATTTGTATTCCGTGTTTTATGTTTTCTCAAGCAATTTTGCCGCCGCAGAAAAAAACAGAGGCCCTTTCACCACTATTTAAAAGTTATAAAAACAATAATGTTGTTATTTGCAATAGCATTGTGATAAAAACATTGTCACTAATGGGTACACGAAATGTCGCATCTTCTGTAATTAAAGATCTGAGCATATTGATCCCAAGTCGTTATGACAAGACTGGATTCATGTTCTGGCCAAAAATAAATTCACTTAGTATGGACATTTTCCGTTGGTTTGACTAGCGTTATATTCGGTGCAGATGCCACTAACTATGTCTCTTTTTATAATGTCATAAAATAATGTAAGCGGTAATTCCAACGACGTATACTCGTCCAAAACACAGATGTGTCACGCATAAGTCGTTATAATAGGTGTGGTCGATATGGCAAAAAAGTGCTGCGCTTAACAAATTCTCAGTTCAGTGTTGGTGTTATAACCAAAAGAGGTTTGAAAGTACTAGAATAAACCTCTTTTTGGAGATGATTAAACTTCCTTCAAGTACAACAATATTCGAAGGAATATTATTAATACTCGAGAATTAAATTCAATTAATTAATTTATTATCCACAACTATTGTCGACGTTAACATCAAGAGAGACTTTAAATAAAATTCAACAATCTATTAAAATAATAACTTGTACATACAACAGTACAATAAAATGTTCAAAATAGTTTAAGACTTCTTGATAAGTTATCAGTTCCAAGACTGAAAGAAGAAATTACAATACAATTATTCTATTTTCAACATGGTATACCCTGTCGGGTATACAATTTTACATTATGATTATTGTGTATGAAGTAAGAATTTATTAGAAGGAGGGATTTTGCTTATTCGAGTATATTCGAAAACCAGTGTTAAGGTCACCGAATATCCCATTAGAAGGTGTGTAGTCAGTGCTGGATGGAAGTAACAGTACTTTCAGTAGGTAACTTTACAATTTTACATGGGACAAATGTATTGAATAAAATATGTTTTTTTGTGTAGCTGAATGTGTTCATCTATATATTTTTATATGACGAACATATTCGTTACAGTTGGTTCTTTAAAGCCAAGAAAAAATTGATATTTCAAATCGAACAATTGTAAATTATTTTTGATTAGATTATCAAAAATTTCAACATAAATTGATATTGAAAAGCGTTTTATATTATAACCTATTAAATATATTTTTTATTATGACAAATATTTTTTTTTTATGTTTATTCCTTGCAGTAGAAAAGAGATCATTTATTTTGAAAAAATTTTCCATCACAACATACTTCTTGAATTGGTTCAAGAAATTTAATACTATTTGAGAAAAAACAGTTCTTTGAGTTCTGCCCTGGAAAATTGAACAGCGAGTTATTAAGAAGTGCGGAAAGTTACACAATTTTTTTTCGTATCAAACAAATTTATTGAGTATGAAGAAACGTATAAATAGTTAGTAATATGTACAATTTGCTAGAGACTGAAAATTCTCAAACATATTGTACTTTGTAACCTATTTGCACCAAACATGATAAAATCTTTACTTGAAATATACATGAAACAAAATTGTTGAAATTCAGCCAGTTTAGGTCCGCATCATAAAACATTTCAGTCAAAGTTGTAATTACAGTAATTGTACAATTTTTAATGGAATAAACAAAAATGTGACTTACGGTTGTCTCTTAGAATTATAAGAGAGACTTAGATTCCAGTGCCTGCCTAAAAAATCAACTTCATTAATATGTTTATCTGATTTTTGATGCTAAATCTACCAAAGTTTTTGATTGGGAATAAAGAGTGGGGAACTTATTTGTTTGAACATAAAATGATTTTGTTGCAGTCAATTCATATAGTAATAAGTATTAGCAGTGTATCCAATATTTGAAGGCTATGTAGGGCCTAATTAAATGGACAACATCTACCTTTGAGTCTGAGCTGCATGAAGGAGTTGGTGATGGTTGATTTGCTATGGGCAGTTTCTGACAATCTTGGTATAGGTACAAATGGTACAAGTATAAGCCTGGACTAAATATAAGTTATGTGCAACTTATATGTATTCCTAAATTTACATCGATGCTGGCCATATATCAAAATTAGGATTCATTCGATTATGGATATGTAAACCTCTTAGCACTCGGTCTAGTACTCTAATAGGGGCTAAAACGAGAATTACAGTCATTACTTTTGTAACTTGTATGTCTTACAAATTATAACTGTTGGCATATAGGTGTGTGGTTGTGTGCGTGGGCAATGCACACTCTCACAACCATACTATTTTGTTTACACATCAATCCTTCATGAATCCCCATTGAAACTCGCACTTTTTTTCTTTTAATCTTGTATATGTTGGCTATGTTTTCAAATATCATCATCCTCATCCATAATTATCTTTGCAACGAATCATCGATCCCTAAACGAACAGGATCCTGTACCGATAGACTCGCCAAGATAATAATGATAATAATAATAATGTGGTTTTCAGAAGCAGCCTATCTAATTTGAAAATTAAATAACGAAATATGCCAATATTCTGTTAGCTTTTATACGTTGTCAACGGTACTCTGGGGTCGATGTAAATTACGTCCAACACGTCGAATATCGCAAAAAAAATTAGCTGCACACAGACCAGGCCACCTTTCATTGATAAATCGTCGTTAGGGTTCAATTAATAATGTATTTTAATTATATTGAGAGTGAAGAAAAGTTGGTGAAGCGTTGACGGTAGCTCTTCATTTCAACTAAAAATTAATGAACCGTATTTTTGGGTTCAGTTCCCCTTTTTCTCTGTGCGTCTTCTGTTTTTCACTTTCATTCGTTCACTTTTTGTCCCCCCTAAATAAATAAACCCCATAATTAAAAGAGGATTACGATAAAAGTCAGTTCGAAACCTTATCCAAGATTACCAAGACTTTTAATCGGCTGTATTTGCGTTAATCGAATAGATACCTACCTACACTTCGTTGCTAACGTCTCTCATAAAATTGAATCGAACAAATAATTAGCTTTAGAAATTCTGAAATTTAGTGATTTTCCAAAGTGCGTGGGTTAGCAATGTTGGCTATTGAGTACAAGAGGGAGAGTCGATGTTTCGAATAATAAAAATCAGAGGAAGTTTGGGGGGTGGAAATACATAAATAGAAAAGAAGATTCGATAAAACAATATGTCGTGTTATTTATGCTTGTTTTAGTGTGAATAAAATTAGAATCCAACACCTTTCCTTGTATGAATTAGTGTGGAAGTACTGTTTTTACCGACTGCGAACGGGAGGTTTTATTGTTTGGTATGTCTATCTCCAGAATTAACGGAATTTTGTTGCTCATAACAAGTGTCTTACTTTATAGATTTAAACGAAAGTAGACCGAAAATGTTCCTGTCCATCTGGAGAATGTCCTTGGCTATTCATATTTGAAAATTAAAAAATTATAAGAGTGTAATTGAAGAAAATGAAAATTTAAAGATTGAAAAAATTATTGTCATAAATTTGGAAATATCCACCAATAAGAGCTACTCTTTTTTTTTTTTTTTTTTTTTTTTTTTGTAATAAAATCTATTTAAATTATTGTATGAGTGCTGCCGGTTCGTTTCATTTTTAATTTGTGGAAAAAAAAAACGCGCTCTAGGGTGTCAGCGAACTAGAACATTTAATGTGGTACACATTTCATAAATTCGTTAATGAAAATTGAAGTTTGAAAAAATGATATCACAATATAAATGAAACACATATCGATATCATATCGATATATCGATCAACACCAATTCCTTCATACTCTTATGATAAAGCATTACATATTGATATTAATTTAATTGATATTCCCTCATTTCGACTAGTGGGGAAATTGTGATTGGCTGTAGGAATTTTTATTCTTTCTGTGATTGGCTGTAGCACCCTTTTTTAATGAAAATTTAACAAAAAATAATTTTTTTCGAATTTACTCTGAATTCAGCGTAGTGAAAGTAGAAATGTGTACCACATTAAAAAGTCGTTGACTTATTCATTTTGAAATAATGTAATTGATGTAAAACAATGGAAATGCAGCGAAAATTGAAGATAAGTACAAATTAAAAATAATATTAGTTTCATTTTTCGCGTTATTGCAATGCTTTACTCTATTCTAAAGTCTTATTGTACCTAGATCCCAGAAAAAAAAAACAAACAAATTTACTTTGTAAAATTCACAAACCTACAGAAAATAATCGAGTAGGTATTGCTTCGAGTTCTGCTTATCAAAGATTGGGAACTTGGAATTAAAAATTTTAAAATGGTGATTTCGTTCGATCGATTGAATAATTTTATCGTTCTTTAAGAACAATTTTCGATGACAATTAAGATGGTAAAAAATTCAATGATGGTGGTTTGGCTGTGTTTTTAGAAAAGGTTGAATTTACTAGCGAAATTATCCAATAAACCATTTTCTGTTCATAATCGTTTTTGGGATGTGTAGGTGCTCTTTCTTAATTTTGTTTGTGATGAAAGATACTTTTTCTTTTTTTTTCTTTATCATGAAGTTACTTCCTAAAAAACAAAATTGGGCATAGAAATTCATAGAATTCAGGCCGAATTAAGGTAAATTAGTTGAATTTTATTTTGTTAGTTCGATAAAATTTTAATCATGCAAAAATACTAAACGCAGGAAACATTTTGAGAATGTTTTAAGTTAAATACATTTTTCTCACTACGTAGGCTTAGGTATTTTTTTAATGCCTTTTTCCGCTTCAATCGGGTGTTATGATGGAATTTGTTAAAAATTATCTGAAGTCAGGCAAACGTTATAGCTTTATCTGGTTAGTTCTTAATTTTTAAACATTTTGAGAGTGGGTAGTTTCAAATTTCCTTTTATTCAGGCTTGAAAATTTTTTTTGTTTTTCACTTTTGATCAAAAATGTCAGAAAGACCTGATCAAGAATTTCTTTCAGAAGAGAAAATCTGGCATTTAAAAAATCAATGGAATCTTACAAAATTTGTATCGTTGAAAGCTGGACGGTTTTTTGAAGTGTTTCGAGTTTGAGATTTATGACATTTTTACCCTTTTTTTTTTGAAGATGCGAATTCAATAAAAATGTTAGTGTCCACGACTTGTTATTCTATTGGGAGGTAGTGTGAATCAATTGGTCAGCTATTGTGATAGGTCAACTAAAGTGGGTACACTCCACAAAAACAACACCAGTTGACTATACATTAAATTCAACTCACTAGGCTACCAAAACTTATAACCTGATGCTCGGTGTCAGCTATGAAGTAGTTAGCTATCAGAATCCAAAATTTTTTTCAGAAAATTATAGTTTACTCAGATAAATGCTCAGAGCTTCGTCTACAGCCTGATCCCTGTCATTTAATTTGTCTCGGCTTCGCCCTGATAAAAAATGTTATAGAGCCGTATATATTTGTGCTTACACAGACCCATTAAGTCATACTGCAAAAACAGCAAACTTGAAGAACAAAAAAATACTACAGAATGAACGAAATTGAAGCCACGTATGTTTGTAAATGCCACACGCACACGGTCACACAATTTATTTGACAAATCATTTTTTAAGTATTTATAACTCAATGTCTTTCGGGTAGATTTTCAAATTTATTGATTTTAAAACGGTAGATGATTATAACGATTAATTTAGTAGAAGATTTATTCAAATCGGTTCAGAGGTTCAGAAGTCAATTTATAACAAAAAAAAAAAACCCTGTTGTTCTTATGTATATAGATAGATTGGCCATTGATAGTATCTTGAATCTTGAAAACCAGTTTTGATAAAGAAAACCGTGTCTTATCCCCATTATTTAAGCTCGCACAAAAATTGATTCAGCATTTCATGTTGAAATTAAAATAAAATAAATAAAAAAATTTTAAGGATACGCTTTTATTTAACTTAGCACTCTAAAAAGTAGAAAAATAATTTTTCATAACCTATTTAACTTATTTAAATAAAAGCATGTGGCAAACTTGACTCATCATTATATATTTTCTTCTTCGTATAAAAAGAAACCTACAAATATTGTTGAAAACCTTTGAATATTAATATTAGTCTACAGACTTTGCTCAACGATCATTATAAATTAAATTTTATCTCCATCCTGACCTAAATCTTACAGTAACGTGTATTATCAGTCATTATTATCAATATTCAAATTATCAAACAACTAATCAACAACCTTCGAATTATTTGTTTAAGACCATTTTTCAGTGGATAGTTCTGTCTTCCTTCATCTACCAACTGGATTTGTATTCTAATTGAAATATTTCTTTTCTTTTGCCCCGCACTTTTATTTTGTGTTACAAGAATAAATAAGTTAAGTAGGTTATGAAAAATTATTTTTCTACTTTTTAGAGTGCTAAGTTAAATAAAAGCGTATCCTTAAAATTTTTTTTTTATTTATTTTATTTTTGACTTTGTAGGAATAAAAAAATGTATAGGTAATTTGATGTAGATCTTAATTTCAAAATAATTGTATCCTACTGTATTTGGATATTGAAGTTAAATGCTAGTAAGAAACATAATTCGTACTAATCTGAGAATCAAAACTTTATTATCTTATTTATGAAAATATAATTTTCGAAGTTTGTCCACTTCTGCAATTGCTTTTTTATTGCAAGGTTTTTTCCCAGTTAACTTGCTACAATCCAGTTCTTGAATTTGGAGTCCATCTAATGAGCGGATGCGACTGATAGAAACGTATGCCTGGCCTTCAGCAAATAGTCTGAGTGGTTTCGCTCTATTCTGAATTCTATGATGCAAATTTCAGATCATTTTATTGAGAAAGCGATCCACCCAGATTTTCCATACAAAATTCGAGTTCTATACTATCAGATAATCGAAGTAATTTGAAGACATTGGTAAAATGTACACGACCTCTTCTACAAATTGAGAATTCCTCACAAATTCTCTTAGATTCAACGATGAATTAATGTCAATGAATTAATGCCGTTGAATACACGCGAACTTGTCGATGAATCGAAGAGAATTGGTGTGGAATTCTTTTTGATTTGTCAAATAATTAATGCCATTAAATGTACGCAAACTCACCGACAAATCGAAGAGAATTCCTCACAAATTCTCTTCTATTTGTTGAGGAATGAATGCCATTAAATGAAATTTATGCGAACTAGTCGACGAATTGAAGAGAATTCCTCACAAATTCTCTTCAATTCATTAATTAATTCGTTTGAATTGAACAACATTGATTCATTGATGAGTTCGAGTACATTTAATGGCATTAATTTATCGACAAATTGAAGAGAATTTCTCACAAATTCTTGTCATACTAATACAAGGACCTGACCTGTTGAATTGGCGCGGATCAGCCTGACAATTTTTACCAGCATCACTATTTTTTTTTGTCATTTTATCCAAAAAATAATTAATCTATATATATAAAAGAGGATGTATGTCTGTTTGTCTTTTATGCATTAGTACAACATTCATCCGATGGCCATGAAACTTTTGGAAGTTGTTGAGTATACTCCAAGAAGGTTTCTGGCATAATACAAAAATAAAATTTCAAAAAGTTGCCCAAAAAATTCCCAAAATATGTATTTTATTCAATATCAATATATTGAAAAACAATATTGCATCGATCTGGGGAAGAACATAATTACATCGCAAAAAATATCGATTTTGTTTGTATACCTATGTGATAACAGTGACTGTGAGTTTGCTTCTAATTTCATTGCATAGGATATTAGGAGTTTCCATCAAAGTGGCTGAGATCTAGTAGATTTTTATCAAACTAAAGTAGAGGTAATGGTGTATGTTATCAGCAATGTAAATCTTATGTAAGTTTAGTTTTTTCTTTGATTTTTCTTAGTTTTGTCTTGAAGGAATAAGTATTATAATAACTTATTTATCTACAAATTGTTGAATATATTGGTGTGGAAGCAGACACATGTCCTTTTAGAGATGCAGAAACAATATTGAAACAGCAAACCATCAAGAATTCATTCAAAAATTTGGATAGGTCTGTTTGTTTGCAATGGATTCTGTTATTGGCTCATTAATAGAATCCGTTATAAACAAACAAACCTATTTTTGATAACACACCATCACCTCTATTTTTTGTTGACTATAGCGCTCCCAGTGGCAATGGAAACTACTAATAGTAATTCAATATAATGTTGATATTATATCGATGATTTAACATTACTAGTCATCTGTCATACTGATACTGAGACTGATAATAGATAATGAGCGCGAAGACTGGTGTTGTTGTTCTTCAATACGGATTTGGCGACGAATCAAAGGGAATTTGTAAATGAATTCTCTTTGATTCGTCACCGTGAATTAATAATAATAATAATAATAATAATAATAATAATAATAATAATAATAATAATAATAATAATAATAATAATAATAATAATAATAATAATAATTGTGGAATACCTGGTAGTGAGAGATATTCTCACCAGAAGGAAATTCAACAGAATTTAAGCGTGTTCAGCCACTTCGTACAAGCGTACGGGTAAGCCAGAACCAGACCAAACACTGGCAATTTTAGAGCCAGTTCGGGCGGTTTTTATACGGCTTATTTACACGCACACAAACACACGTACGTAATGTAATACGTACGTCGGTGAGGGCAGCCAGGTCGCATCATCCCCTATCGTGATAAGAGATGGCTGGCCGGTTCATGTACGGATCGTGACATTGTTTGGTGATGTCACAATTCGGTACTCGTACATTACCTGCATGTACTTGCAGGTAATTATGATCGAATGTATTTCGTGTTTGGTTTAACGTCGTACAGACGAATAAGTTGGCCTGCCCTTTGGGGCGGCAACTGTCGTCGAGGGGTCCGAGCCCCTTTACCTCATACCAGTGAGTCCCCACAGCTACTCCCCCCAGTTTTTGCGCCGCAAAAACGATCAAAATTTGCGCAAGGCCTGGGGGGACATACGGGATTATGAGTGTCTCTTCTGATCCGCCTCCCACTTAGCCAGCGCGCTCCCTACTGCAGCGCCGACGCATTTGTAGGATTGCCTTCTCGCGTCGGCGCGCGCCTGGTATTGGGCGCGGCTACTTTCTCCCCTTTGCCTCGGTGGTCGATTTTTCGTGTGGAGACCATCATGGTCCTCCAGGCGTCATAATTCCTCCCCTCAAATACTTTCTTTGTGTCAAATCGTGACATATTGTTAATTTTTTCTATCGGGGGTTTATTATTCCTACCTCAGAAACACGAGCACTTAAATCTAGGGGGTAACACGGTCTCAACCGCACGATTATGCAAAACACGGTCTTAGCCGCTCGATCGGGAATGCAAGTCAAAAGTTATATTACAATTCTTAATAATTAATCTATATTCTAATTAGTTCTTACGAAATCTGCCGCTGACGATGAGTTGATCTCTCCGCCGTTGTTTTAACTTCTTCTCAGTTTATCGAATTTCTGGTATTTTATCGCCAAAAAGTTTTTAAATCGAAATTGGTTTCAGCTTTGGATCTTGTTCCAGAACAAAAATAATTCTGTTGAACACGTTAAAACTTAAATTAAATCTCGATGCAAAATTATTCAACAGAAATGCAAAAGATTAATGCTGAAAGGAAAATAATTCATTATCTATTATCGATTGGAAGTACTCTTTGTAAATTGTGAACAGGAAAAATCTGTCACCAAAGTCAATAGTTATTCAATAATTTTTTCTTTTGTTATACAAGATGTATCTCATTCAACAAATATTTCCCTTTTTCGACCACTCTCGACCAACAAGATAAAGTTCGAAAGGTTACCAATGATACCTTTCAAGTTTCAACTTTCCTCTAATTTTGGATGAGAGTTAACATGAAAATATTTCGAACGTTTTACTTTATTTCACTTAAACTTCGAACTTTTACTATTAATTTTGAAAAAAATCACACTGATTATTTACTAATTATTTTAAATTTTTACTTATCTTTATTTCCTTTTCGTATTTTTTTGTTTTTCTTCTATTTCTCCGCGATGTTGACTTGGACTTTTGACACTGTAACTTTCAGACTTTTGACTTCTTGATTTCGATTTCCTTTTCGGAACACAGTACGAACAACTGCCAGCCGTTTTTGACTCTGCAAGCCGGTTTTCTAAACCACAGGATTCTCTCGTACCTGATCTGCTTACACCAAACTCTCGATTTCGACGTTTTAACTGGCGCCCAAGATTTCACTGAAATTTTCATTAATTTTAACTTTTTACCTTTGATTCATTTGATTTACGACTTTTTCAATTTTTCCAGGATAATTCCTTTAATCACTGGAACTGAACTTTGCGTTCACAAACTTTTAACTTTTCTTCCACTTTGCGTGGAAGTATCACACGGCACTAAGCCTTTCACTTTGCGTGAAACACAAAAACTTTTTTACATTTAACAAATTACACGATTAACACGAACACATTTCGACTTCCGCACTTATTTTCATTGGTACGCAGCTCTGGCTTCCATGTTGAGGTGAGTTTCGATCGTTTCATCCAAGAAAAACTAAGCACGGACATTTATCAATAAAAAGGTTTATTTACGACGTTAGTACAACGATTGACGAGCGGAGAACATTCTCCGTCGAGCAGTGGCGGAAAGAATATTATTCTGGCGATCAGTGTCGCCACATTCAGAAACAATAAATGTAATGTGTTACATGCAGTGTTGATCAATGTACAGTTAATGTTTGTGAGGTAGTGAGGGAATCGTATCCTAACAAAAAGCTATAATAATAATAATAATAATAATAATAAAAGCGTATAATAATAATAAATACTCCATCTCAAATAAGAACGACATGTCGTTGCCGAGTCGCTCACATTTACAGCTATGTAAAGTGAAAAAATATGTCCGTAAACAACAGTTTTGTATGCAGGATTTGTTGAATAGTGTGATTCTTTACCTTTTCCTAGGTTATTTACCTTGATATTGGTGCTGAAAGCGAAGGTTCTTTTTCCTTGCCAAAAATGTGTTATCATATCCGAAGTATAAATTTTACGTTAGCTTATATTCTTTATTAAATTTATCAATTGTACCATCGTCATCGTCCAAAGTGGGTTCGAAAAGTTAGGAACTATACACTTAAACGTGAGCGTGTTGAAGGTGCGAACTTGACGTTAACGACAGTGTGACGTAATTTTGTGGAACTATTTGTCGACAATTGTAAAACAGACGCAGACAGTGGGAGGAAGAGGTAAAGGATGTAGCCCAGTTAAAACGCACAATTCTCATTAGCTCTTTTAATTTGATTAAGTTTGACAAATTTTGTAAAACATTTAAAAAAAGCGGTCGTGTGCGTGCTGAGTGTAAAACGTGTTAAAAATTTCGTATCTTCTGAACAACCTTTCTTTTCATTCGTATCGCTACCTAGTTATCACGATTGTTTTAGTGTGAAGGAACGAGCAGCATGCAGATACGTTTACTTTTCCTCCATTGCCTATTAATCATTGCACCGATTTTTCAGGTGCCCCAAGGAAATTTTGTCGACGTTTTTGGAACGCTTCTCGAACGACAATACCATCACTTCTTCAGCCATTAATTTATTCGTGAAACGTTGACAATGCGTCATCGTGACAAAATTTAATTATATTTGTATTCTTGATGCATCTCTCTGTACAGCTATAAAAGCGTAGATTTGAAGAGCTTGACGAATTTGTCAGGAGGTGCTCGATTCGTCGGTATTGTTTTATGTCGTGAGTCGGCCTACCTATTTTCTCACTTTCTTCTTCCATTCTACGTTATTTCCCGTTTTTGTCGTGAAATAAACGTTATTGAGTTTTGGCCGGCTCCCAAGTTACTCCCAACTTTTTTTTTTTGTGTTTACGGGGTGAAGGATATATTTGGTGTTGCCCATATTTGAAACCAAGTTTAAGGAATGAAAGAAAAATAAAAAGTAAAAGTTTGGGTCGCAACGACGATGGGGAAGAAAGCGTATGAGAAAAAACGCAAGAAAACTGAGACTTACCTAACTAAATATTTAATTTTACGGAATATATTTCAAACATTCGTTTTTATTTTGTTTCAGGGCCATCAGTAATGCGAGTTTCTGAAGAAATACTGGTATTACGCTGAGCTACATCGTGTGCGGAGGATTTTCATAAGTAAGTGCGAAAGAAATTTTTCAAACGGCTGCATTTAATGCGGATTTTTCGCTTTTCCTTATTTTACAGAAAGGTTTTTTATATTTTATTCATTTTACTCAGCATTATGCTTAAGTTGGATTGAACGATAACCCATGACATGTCAAAATAAGATTTTTAATTTTTTTGGGCCGAGCGAAGTTCCTCCTAAATTATTCCTTCGCAGTAACATCATTCATTTGTCAGAGGAATTTGACGAAAGTCAAAAACTGGTTGAAAACTCACTGAGACAACAAGACATAACTTTGGAGAAACCGTACTACAATTTTATTTTTTACTTTTCATTTCTTACTTAAAAATTGAAACATATTAAACATGGAAAATGCTGAACTTCTTTGTTACGCCTTTTCAGGGCTTCAGAGAGAAATTTTGAGACCAAGGGTAATAAACTGACAGACTCTCGTAATGCTAGCTGCGGGGGTACAAATATTTTAAAAGCTTTTTTGTGTCCTACAACATGTATTTCATGTGTTTTTTTTAAGCCTTGCAGATTTGACACAATAAAACCCCTCATTGATCGGTTCTGAATCTTTAAACATCTATTCGAAGATTGTTATTATTTCAAAACTTGGGCCCTCCCGGGCCCTCTGGAAAAGTCTAAGTACCAAAATAGCCTTATAATTTAATTTATAATGCTCTGAAAAACCAAGTTCTGTGATTATTGAAATTTAGGAGACTTCGGAGCTAAGAAATACATTTAGTAAAATTTTCGTTTATTCTCTATTACATATATGGTTCTTAACCATAGATATATAGGTACCTTCAGTTTAATTGCATGTAGAACTCATTAGCATTACTCTGTCTTCAAACCAATTCATGCTTGATCTCACTCAGTTCGTACTTACCCATTTCAGCGTTATCATTTCATTATCATATTCATCCTTTCGACTCGAAGTCCTTCATGTGAAATTTAAGTCAAGATTCAGTGTCTTTCAATACGGATGGGAAATTTTAATTTTTTACGCCGCGTTTTGTGCTTGATTCTTCGAATATTTTCTTATCAATTAATAACTTCGAATGTGTGTGTCTGCATCTTGTGTCACCGGTGATTATGATTGACGACGAATTCGTAGTTTTAATCAGCTAACATTAAAATACCAGCTCTGTGATTTCGCAAATCTTAATACTCTGATGCGCATTTTGATGCGAGTCGAACAATTTTACCGCAATTTTCTTACTCCTCTATTTTTTACCTCCATCAATTATCAGGCACAGGCAGTCTAAACTTTCACAACGTGCATTCCAAGAAAAAGCTGATATCTTTCGTTTCAGCGTATCCAGTGTAACCTACGACGTGCCCAAACACACCGCCGGAGACATCCATTTCGTAAAAAACCGAAACTTTTCGTCGTTTATCTCGCGTCTGCGTCGACTTCAACTTCTCGGTTGTGCAGTTCGGCCTGTCACCCATTCTTCTACACACTCGCATGCCATGCGCATACACATTCATTTTCAGACCATTTACATACGATAATCTTACTGTATTGATAACTTCGTACTTTAATTACTCACACACGTATACACATACACTCACACTACCTACCTCTTCTAGCCTTCTCCGAATGATGTAGGTACCTACCGAAAATGGAAGAAAAAGAAAGTTATGTAAGCCTTGTAATGACGAAAGTTTACGTATGCGTCAACGTCGTTATCGAAGAACATACGTTAAGCACAGAGCTTTGCACCCGAACCAAAAGCCCGAAAGCTACCTACTCTTTTAATAAGTGTCGGTTAATTCGAACGCGCGTATCTTTTGCTTCGTTCGCGATACAGAAACCGAAAACTTTCTTAATATAAGTTTGGCCCATAATGCGAAATTATTGTCCTCGCATCGTTCCCGCCCGAATACTGCACACGTTTCGTAGGTTTATTCTGTTTCCTTCGGTGGTACCTAAAATCGAATCAAAAATTTTATCGCAAATTTTGAGCTTTATACGTCCATATAATGTATGGTACGACGAAAGCTTCTTTTTTCCTACGAGATTTTTCGGTGATTTTTCACGAACGATGCCCCACATGTTACATTGGGTAGGCTCCTAGAAAAGACTCGGCAATTATTACTGCATTTTAGGGGGAGTCATATTATGGTAAGGAAAAATAAAATTATTGTTGTAGGTTGTGCGGCGTGAATTCCGTGACTCCGAATATAACGTATTTAATGGAACAACGTATATAATGGACTATTAAAAATGGCTAAGAATCTGATTACAGTGACCGTTGCTAGGGCTTACTTGGGTTTCATGACGTTCGATCTCCTCTTCATTTCCCTACAGTGGCAGTTGTGTTGATGATGATTATTGGAAAACGGTCGAACTGGACGCAGTAATGATCTCACTCTTTGCTCATTATTAATTCGAATGAATCTTTCAAAATGACGAATGAAATTTCGAAAATTTTCAGTACAGAGACAAAAATTATACAAAGTGTGTTGAAAAGGTGCGTGCGATTGAATTCATTTTGACATAGTTTGTCAGCTAATATGTAACTGTGTATTATCTTCATCGTGAGCATACTAATGGGTATTCTTGAGCTTATCAAAAATAAATACTTAGCTTAATCTAACTAGTAAATCTGAGTTGGAAAAATGTAGCAGTAGGAAATAAGAATTAATCAGCAACGTGAGAATGCTACAAAATTGTATAATGTTTAATGAGTGCGGAAAGTCAACTCCCACTCTGGCTAATTTCGCATCACTCGCCTCTAGCTCACGCAAATTTCACACTCCTTGTGGAACTGTCTTTCACACTTGTTAATTTGCTTTGTGACGAGTGCGCTTGAGTAGTATGTATGCATGAGCAGTATGCCCTAAAATAAATGCTGAGAGTTACTCATGTGCAGTATGTTGTTCAGTTATTTCCACATAGTGTCATAAAATTGACCCTTTTGTTTATGCTATATGTATCTCAAAAATTGTGCTTTCTGTACACTCTTTACAAAAATTACTGTGGAGGTTGTTAGTTTGTGGAATTGAAATGGCACCTCCATTTTTGGGTGCTTACAAAACAGACACCGCACTCATTAAGCTATGGAGCCACCGATATACGTAGATAAGAGGGCAAGTTCTAGTTGTATTCCAGTTGCTTTACCACTTCCCCTCAGTACTGAAGGTGCAAGAAAGAGAGAGAAAGAAAGAAAAAGAGCCAACAAGCGCAGTGCGGTGTGGTTTCAGGGGGGTGTCTAAAAACCCAGAGCACATCATCGTGGGCCAATCCGTTTTTTGTCTTAATCAGTGAGAGATGAGGATGTATGATGCAGCCGAAGAGTACCCCATGTGTCTGATAGTGGGCACTTACTACCATTCTCCCAATCACCAACGAGTGTCACAACTCTAGAGTCCGTTAGTCTGTTAGTTCATGGAATCAAACAGGGCATCTCCCCTTTTGTTCGCTTACAAAACGAACACCATTCCCATTAGCTTATGGAGCTGCTGATTTAAATGGATACCATTACATGTAGGTACTCTGTCGCCGCAAATACATCAACGTACCTCGGTGTGTATTATTTTCAAAGAATAACTTTTATTCACTTTACTAAAATACTTTTTATCAGACTTATTACCTAATTACTCGACAATTTGGGCAGTAATTATTGCCTGTTAACTCTGAATCTCTAATGATTTATCAAAATTGAATAGAATACGATGAGCTAAAGAAATATACAGTATATGACAGTCAGATCCAAATTTTTAAAACACCCGATTGTGTTCTCATGGAAGCCTACTGAATTCACTTGTGAAATAAGATTACCGTCGTTGCACCGGTCCCCACGAATGAGTAGGGAAAATCAAATTGAAAATTATAGAAATAATGATTTCCTTCGCCAAAGACAGGATTATATGAAGGTAAACATCAAAGGTTGATATTTTTTATTCCTTTAGATCCTTGTTGAACTGTGAAATATTGTGAAGCTTTCGCCTGCTTGTCTTTCGTCAAAAACTTTATTAAATTTTTCTTAACGTTTTTTCTTCTTGCCCCTACCGTTCCGGCAACGTATCATAAATTTTGTACCTACCACCTACCACGCATCTTTTTAACTCACTTTTGTCCACTTTTTTCCACCATTTTCAGACTTTCACTTTGGATTTCTACCTTGTCTGTCGTTTTTCGTGGCACGAATACGTTCGTAACTCGACTACCTATACGCCATTTATATAGCCGCTTCTCCGACGATGATGCTGACGAGTAGATAGAGTATTTAATCTTTTTACAATGGAATCGACGTAATGTTTACAAAATGAATTAGGAACGTCGAGCTTAGTGTGTTTTTCACGCAGGGAAATCGAAAATTCGTTCACACGAAATCTGGCTCCCGCCATGGGCTGTGGTTGGGCGCGCGGTATTTTTTCTCCCTCTCCGTTTGTTTGATGCGCTTTCATGATGGCTGACTATAAATGAAAGCGCTTTTCTCCTGCGACAGTTTCTCCTATAATGCTTTTGCCAGTTTTTGAAGGCATCCGCCGTATCAAAAGTTCGAGCAGCCGTGAATGAAGACCGGATTTCGTGCGACGAATTGTGCCTCGGTCGAAGTCGAAATTTTAGAAGTTTTATAAAATGCACGAGTCTTCACTTTCTTTCGCATTGTCATTGTCTCGCGTCTGTTGGGTTGACGGCAATAAAATGACGAAAGCCTGTGGAAAATTTATTGTGATGATCTTCGACCATATATATAATGGACTACGCATACTGATAAAATATTGAAGGCAACCAAATGAAATGTACATTTCATTCAAAAATTTAATCCCTTATCAAACTGAACTTTTCACAATATTAAAAAATCAGAATTCTCAAATTGAACGTATTTTTAACCAGGTTTTCTTATTTAAAATAAATTTAGTTATGGCTAAAATACTTTGGAAGATCAACAGTCATAAATTCGGGTTTATATATTAACAGTTTGTGAATATAAATTGTTAAACTGTCATTTTATTCCTCGGAGGAAATGTCTGATTATGCTCTTTTCTCACACATTACGCAAAAATTTTAATATGATCTCTAATCTGTCGTTTATTTCATTAAAAAGTATCACAAACATAAGTTTCTTAGGATTTACCAGAGTTTTTTGAAGATAACATTACTATCTGGATTAATAACTTTCATGTTTTACTGACCGGAAATTATTTGCTCTTGTCATTGCAAGTGTGAGTATTGGGTTTCGTTATTCTTCCTCTATCGTTAGAAGATTTTATGTTAGTTTTTCTGTTTACCCAAACAGGATGATGAAGAAGTTGGTGTTATTGAACAACTGTGTTCCCAAATTTACAAAAATCTAGTTATGTTCACTCAGAGGTATGATGAAGAATTCATCCCTCACTCACCTCGATTTGTTGATGACATTTGGAATTTCTATTCAACTATTTACCTCGAAGATTGCTGTGATACTGTTATACAGATAAATCCTTTGGGGTAATTTAACTTCATGAATTTGTCAATGAATTTTCCTCGATTTGTTTGCATTTAATGGTATTTATTCGTCGACGAATTAAGGCTGTTAAATGCACCCAAATCACCTTTAATTCATGTGTGTTTATAAATATTAATTCGCTGACAAATCGAATAGAATTTGTCGTTGAATTCTATTCGATTTGTTTGCATTTATCGGCGTTAATTCGTTGACAAATCAAAGGGAATTCGTCGACGAATCAAGGCCGTTAAATGCACCCAAATCCCCTTTAATTCATGTGTGTCTATAAATATTAATTTGCTGACAAATCGAATAGAATTCAACGACAAATTCTATTCGATTTGTTTGCATTTATCGGCTTTAATTCATTGCCCAGGTAGTGGATTCAATCAGAAATTACAAAATTAATGTCAACTATTGGTAGTTAATAATACTTCCAAGACTAACTTTTCGTGAAGAATCATCTTCCCTACAGTTCTTTGAGATTATAACATGTTTGATCATCCCTTGTCGAGTTTTCAGTGTTTTGGAACAATTTGCACATTTCTGAGAAAAGAATAAGAAGTGCATTTTGTAGTATTGAATAAGCTTTTTAAGTTGAAAAATAATTTACAAAAATCATGAAATTAACTTACAAAGCTATTCATTATTTTACTCCACCAAAAACTAAAATGAAAATATTAAAGAGGAATAATAATGACGCTATTTAATTTTAAAAACGCTTTCATTTTGTGAAATGAAGTGCAAAATTATTTAATCAATTGACCTATAATATTGGATAAATCCTGAAAAAACAATATTTTTGAATGAAATGTACGCCTTCATGGTTTCTCCATATAAGCCAATGTTAATTTTATCAGTATGCGCAGTCCATTATATATATGGTCGAAGGTGATGATCACTTATGTGGATATTGTATTTTCAACAAATGAGATTTGACCTTGTGTGGGGAATTTAAGGTCATTTCACGGTACCCTAAAGATGGTTTCTGAGAATGTTGAAATCTTGAAAATTGTTTTCAAATATGTTGGCTTGAAAATCGTTTTTTGTAAGCCTATTCTTACCCCGCTTTTGTTTTTTTACTATCGTGTCATTTCATCTCCACTGCAAATAACAGTGCACTCTCGTCCATTTACAACGAAGTTGTGAAGAAAATACGTCGCCGAGTGTTCGAAAATTTAATATTTTACTCGAGTTTTGTAAGTTTTTAGGTTGAACTATATGCATCATGAGCACAAGTGGGTTCGTAGATTGGATAAAATTTTTGAAAGTTTGTAATATGTTGCGAGGCATTTCGAAAAATTAAAATCTTCAAAAACGGTTTATTAGCTATACTTGAGCACTAATATTTGTATACGTCTCCTTCAGTGGCGTTTTGACATTCTACCATATCTTCAAAAAATAATATGTTCGTCTGTTACCTGCAAATACATTTCCGCGTACCCCCTCCAAAAAAAAATACTCTACCTACGACACTGTTCAATTTCCCGTAACTTGATCTTTCAAAAATAATTTTTCATCCTTCTGTGATATTGAAAAACCTTATTTAGAGAGCTCCGAGCATACGTTCCTTGAAGAAAATTAAATTTTGATCGCATTTTTCGCTAAACAATTTTTATTTTCCCTTTCATTACGTAAATTCCGACTTGGACGCAGTTGTTTATGCCTAATTCAGATTATAAGTGCTTTGGAGGTTACGAATTCTATGCAGTTCGTCATTTGTGTTGAATCAAGGAGACAGTTTCACAAAGCAAATATTGATTAGGGTGTTTATTTCTGAACGACTTTGATTTTTAGCGGAAGTGTAATACAATTCCCTGATTTTACTGAAATTACAGAATTCTATCACATTGAAAGCAGATAGTGTTATTTGTATGTCTGTTTCGATTTTTCATTCCCTTCGGTCAACTCTTCTCAAATTAGTATTATTGTTGCAAGTAAGTATTTGTGAACAAATAAATCGTGTCATCAGCTTCGTTTTTGCCACAATATTTAATCGCAACAGTAACTTCTTCACCGACAATATAATTTTCGTTTTATCGAATCCAACACACTTGCTCGATTCTGCAATTAGTTAATTTTTCTCTGCAGTATCTTCAAATATATGTAAGATAGGTTCAAAGACAGTATATGAAAGAATACACCCTGTGCATAAACAAATAAAAATCGGTACTTTAAAAGTTACTAGTTAACTGACTACGTACGTATGATTCATTCGAAGATGACTCACTTGACGCGAATTCTGCCTCGTGTAAATAAAATTCCGATGGATTCTTTTCTTTGGAAATCTTCCGAGTAAAAGAACCGGAGGGGGAAAAATAGAAAAAAATAAATAAAAGAAAGAAATGAAGGGCAGAGAGAAGAGGTAGAAGAAGTAGCATTGAAACACCGCTTTAACAATTAACATGCTATTTTGTTTTTTAAATTGCATTAAAAATTAACGAACACGTTCAGACTTTCTAGTGCTGCTTACCAGAAAACAGCACGTTGAACCAACTTCAGTGTATAATATCATCTAAAGGGGGCATCGTTTTGAACCGATATCGAAAATAAAACCGAATTGGCTGTTTGACATTTTTGACCTTTATTATTGGTCTGAATTTTACAATTTGGGAGACCTTTCGTTTGTACAAATAAGTGCTGTTAAAAAACAAATGGCTGCGAAAGAAGTGCTGATAGAACTTCAAAAATCAAACAGAATAATACTTTATGCATATATAGGATTGAGCAGTTAGTCTTTGAAGGAGAGTGGCTGCTGGCTGCCACAGTTATGTGCTCATGTTCATTATCGATGAATTAAGACTGTGCGGCACACGTTCTATATTATAGTGAATGTGTTGTAGTAGACTGGATTAAGTAAAGGTTTTCGATTTTCATTTTTTATGCATATGTTTTATTTTATTTTATTTTTTTTTTTGCGGGTGAAAGAATAAAGGAGTGAAAAAGAAAGAGAGAGAAACACGAAAGGTTGAAAAACAGCGTATATACGAATATACGATACCATTAAAATAAACGCCTATTCTACCGTATATATCATTTTAATGAACGCATCTGCTCCATGAATGCAAATGGTTACTTTT
The DNA here is from genome assembly GCA_011428145.1 of Ericerus pela. NCBI lineage: Eukaryota > Metazoa > Arthropoda > Insecta > Hemiptera > Coccidae > Ericerus > Ericerus pela. The sequence continues at coordinate 145,365 of WOFM01001393.1, read as the reverse complement.
TAAAGTACACTTTTCGGATCTTATCTGAAACACAAAATTTTCTTCGTTTTTCCTCACGCGCGCTAAAAAAAGTTCGAGAAATGGTCGGAAGAGCAGGCGAGACCGTAGTGGCTGGAGGGGGAAAAACTGTTGGCAAAATTTACATCGTCGACTTCAAATAGGACGGTAATCGCCTTGTCATCGTTAAAAAGACGAACGTTCGCGTTGTTGAAATTCAAATTTCGACCATTTTATGTCGGAACATAAAGCCTGCGATTAGCTAACCCAATAAAATAAAATAAAATAAAATGAAAATAAATGCTGCAGGCGTAGGAAACGTTCTTTTAGGTTTTGTCATTGCGCTTTATGTAGAAAGACGAAACGGAATTTTCATCTTCGTTCAAATAGCTCAGCAGAGTCTAGAGAATGACTGAATTCTGAAATACTTTTTATGCCTGGAGGCGAGATCAACAGATGTTTGTGGAGGGGGAAAAAAGTATAAAATTGAAAAATGTCAGTTTAGAGTTTTTGATTTTAAAATTCCAAGAACATATGTTTTTCAGCGTTTGTCGACGAAGTCACTTCGAAGTTCAAACATAGCAATTGGAGATTATCATGTGGCTCGTGAGAGGAGGGTAGGCTATTAGTTCGAATCTGAAGGTCAGTGATCTCTTAAGGTGAATTTTCCAGTCACATGCGTATGTGCCGGATTAATCGAATCAAAGATCAACCACCACTTCGGCTTGGGAATATTGTGGCGTTTGCGCACCCAAAATAGTAGATACATAAGAATTCAGGAGGTTTAAGTGAAGCTCTGAAAAACTTACTGATCGCGAAATAAATGCCAGGATATTGATCATTGAAAATGATTGATACAACTAGTAAAATTTTTTGAATAAGGTGCTTTATTTATGCGTACGCAAAATGTACCAATACCAAAAAGCTCCACCAATTTCCCTTCATCATGTAATGCGAAAAGTATTATTCTGTGGGCAGGTGTTGCAATGCGAGTCAGTTTTGAGTAATGAATTCTAAATATATTCGACCATACATTTACCTATACGGGTATATATTTATCGGTTTATTGATATAATGTGTAGATGCATGGGTGACAAAAATCTGTAGGTTACGGAAATCTTCCGGTCACGAAGTTAGGAAGTATCCCTCGGTAAAATAATTTTCAGTTATAACGAATAGATCCATGGCAGTTTATGATTTGGCAAGACGTGAAAAAATCTGAAGAATTTATATTTTTTCATTTACCAAGTCAATGAAATCGTGGCTTGCTTTGGATACGTCCTCTGAGTGAAGGCCAAAGTGAGAGGAAGTAGTGTTTTTTTTTGCTTTTGTTTAACTTTGTTGGATTAACGATACACAAAGGTTGTCATTTGATTGTATTGGTAATCGAATCCGTATGTTTTGTATTTTTATGATCTTTAGGAAACAAAAGAAAATGTGTAAATGGTTCATGGTTGTGAACCTTTACGAAAGTATGATTGTGAAGCCAAGCCTTTAACCACCACTGTTTCCCAAAGGTTTCGATACCATATTTTTTTAAGGAGGACATTGGAGCGATCCTGGGGGTTGGTATTGTTCTTGAAATTAAAATAATGAAGGCAATTTTTTATTATTTGCACAACTAGGACGCTATTTAAACTCGTAGTCATAAAATACTAGTTACAATAACTTTATATTATAAGAGGAGTATCTTGGTATCTTATTTATTTATTTGACCGTTTTTTCTTACTATGCTCTATATCTTCGTAGAAACTTGGATATGGTACACCTGCATATGAAATAATCCCAAATGGTCCTGTTCGTTTGCTTGGAGAAGGATAATGTCTGGAGTGGCGTTCAGCAATTTTTTCCTGAAAAGCTGGCATTTGGGCAGATATGTTTGGGAATCTCTGCATCAAACCATGTAGATCTCTAGAAAGAAGTTCTTATAGTTCTTTGAAAATTTTAATAAATCTTTGTCAACTATACTAAGAAATTCGCCTCGCATATTTACTATTCAATTAAGGTAGAAGGCTTAATTGCGGATTTAGTAACAGTATATAGTATGTATCGTCACACTTTGTTAAGAGAATAAAGCGTCAGAGTTACGTACTCGTGTGGTGATCTGACGTGCATTTTTTTTTCCTACGTATTTTAAATTTCTTGTGAAATATACCAAAAATTTGTACTTGGTGTAATTTTGTCAAAGAAGTTACATTATTTTATAGTAGGTAGGTATTCGTCTCACCATTGTTTCTAAAATTTTATAAAAATAGTTGAATGTTAGAAAATTAAACAAATTTAAATAAAATCTATTATTCATTTTTTACCAGCGCACTCAAGGTTGGAATGGGAGTTAGTTTGAAAATTTGTTCACTTCTGATTCTTTGGGACTTAAGTTTAATTTACTTGAAATTAAAAGGCAGAGTTGAAACTGCTAAATGAATGAGGATAAAAAAAGAAAAAAGTAAAACAAAAAGCGAAGAAAGAGGATGGAAAATTAAAAGGAATTTTTAAAAGATAAGCTTTTATTTTTATTTTTTGCTTTATCTTCGTGCGAAATAAACATTATTTTGTTTCGGAAGGTTGACTGCAGTATTGGTATATTTTAAAATCGCAGTTGTGGGTAAAATAAAAGCATATAATAAAAAATTAAGACGATTCATATTATTATTTTTTGTATTTCAGTGACATTTTTAATGTAAATTACCGTATAAACAATGCTTTAGTTTTAAATTGTAAGTTTAAAATTTAATTTCTGCAGGTTCAGTTAGTTTCAAGAAGCAACTCTGGGAAACATGCAATTTTCCGACTATTAATCAAACAATAAGTTCTCTTTGTATTTATTGTCAACGTCTTTCAAAAGCGCCTACATCAATAAATTTTGGATCGTCTCACTTTAATATTTATAAGAAGGTATATGCGAGTATCATTAGGTACCAGACTTTGTAACAAATTTTTTTTCGGAAGAGTTTATAAATTTTTCAAACAGACCACGAACAATAGCCTAGTTAATTCCCTCCAGAGGTTTTAGTTCATCATTATTATCATTGTTACTCGTCGTTTCCACTATTTTACTCATTAATCATTCTAAACATGTACGAATATTGTTTTCGAACGAAAAATGCATTGTACGTTCTTGTTGTACATTCCACCTGATTCTGCAATCGATAATTCATGTATTTCAATCAGGTTTTTTCAACATACCTTTTACGGTTCGTAAATGATAGCCTAAATTTTGTAAAAAGAATCGAGAACTGGTTACCAGATTTCAAGATAATTACTACTGTACCGCATGCAGTTTTTCTTCAGAATATAATTATTTGACTTTTCTAGCATTTGAAATTTTTCCCAATTGTCCAGTTTATTCACCTCAGTTTCAGCCCATTTGTTCGTCAATGAATTCATCATATCTAACAACAATCAAGGTGACATCCAACATACCTGTCCTACTTTTCTGCTAATGCATTTTTTTGTTTTTTTCTATTTTTTCTGCTTTTTTTGACGTTATAAAATAGATTTTTCTCGTGAGGAGAGAAGTCTTTAAAGAGTTTAGGGAGGTTTGGGAAACACAAAGAAAATTCTTAAAAAATGGATAACAGGACAAGTGAGTAAAAAGTGATTAACAGTGAGGGAGAAGGAGAGGTCATTGGAACATGAAAGAGACTGCCGAAAACAATAAGATACGAGTGGGTTATGAGGGTGTGACCTTGGCGGATTGTTGAGAAAATGAATTTTTAACCCTTAGAAGAGCGATTGGAGGAGGTCAAGTTGGTTAGTATAAGTTTGATAGGGAATAAATTGAAAAAATTTTCTCAGTTTACGATTGCTACCATTTTTTTGGATAAGTGATGGAAGAACGATTTGCGATCTGAGGAATATTTTTTTGGTCCAAAGGTTCGGAGACTATGTTTTTCTCTGAGATTTTTTTTTCGTTGTATCGACCAAGTCTCATACGTTTCTATTTCGTGGTTGAAGAATTGTGGAAGGGTGAGGCGAAGATTTGAAAATTGTCCGTAACAGTTCACCATAATTTAAAACAAAGTTCAGCCAAGCGATCATCATCACTAACCAGTCTATTTTTGTGTGTTTCTTGTTTGGTTTTTCTTCGTTGCTTAACTTTGTTTTAACGCTTCGAGGCACGTTTTCGCCAAGTTCCTCGTCAGAAACGCTTTCGCAACAAAAGATCAAATAGTTTTCTTTGGCTGTAAGAAAAACGAAAAAGAAAAAAATACTGATGGGACCAGCCGTTTTGCGGGCAAGATTATTTTAACAGCTTATCCCAAAAGATTTGCTTCCTCGGGCTACGGTAAAACGTGGTGTCGACGCGCGTAAAAAGTAAATTATATCCAAACGTTTTGGCAAAGAGATATATATTTTCACGGACTTACGAGGAAAAGCTGGTTTGGAGGGCGTACTTGAAATTAAAATGCTACCCCTGAATTTGTTTATTTTTTTGTGACGATTTTCTGAAAAGAAAATTTAATTAAAAAATGGAATTTCTTGTATATAAAGGAACGTAAAACTTCAACGTCTTGAAGATATACTGACCGTAACTTATGGGTACTGGCCAATGGGAACGTAGTTGACGACGATGTATTGCATTGTTACCTACACCGGTCGCACTCACACTTGCAGTTTGTCGTATGTACGTAAATCACGTATTTTCAAAAATATTCGATCGGCTTGTTTGTTGTTTTTTGTTGCCACTTGTATTTTTTTCGGAGGTTTATAAATAACCTACGATCGAAGTGCCAAGATGGAGTAGAAGCGGAAACGATTTTCAACTATACGCGTGTTTCATCCACGAAATGAACGCAACCAGAGAGGAACTATCGATTCTTTTTACCCAAATTGGACGATACTTCTTTTTTTTAATGTCAAATTGTTTTCACGAGCATGTTTCTACGCGTTGGCTTTATCCAGACTTGAAAACTTTTGAGACGTGATTTTTTAGGTGCTTTTGAATTATAAATTTATTCACGTGGTGGAATACGATTTGGTCTCCAATATTCTACGAGATCCCTCTTTTGGGAAACCCAAAGTTATTTCTGAAAATTCAGTTTTCCAATTTCCCCGTGCATGATTTGAAGTTAACTTATTTTTGTATCTCATCTTAATTATGCATAACTGAAACTATCATTTGAATGTGCGGTGAAGAAATTGAAAATTTTCATCTCAATCTGTTGATGAATTATCATCATAATCACCGATGAAATTGGTTTTTCACGAAAAATCTGTAGGTTATGATTTCCTCATTCCCTTTTGAATTTCGTTTTATATTTTATTCCTTTATATTTCTTATTTGGTTTTGTGAAAGTATGGTTTTTCTGATACCAATGTGTAAGTACATTTTATATGGTTCGAATGAAGTCAGAGGCTATTCTATATTTATTTATTTATTTATTTATTTATTTATTTATTTATTTTTATTCACCTATTGTAACCTATAATGAGAGAGAATCTTTCGTACATGTTGAGATTCTCTGGCAATCGGTTTTTTTTTTTTACTTCATAAATGAATTCGCTTGTAAAACCGTCGAAGAATGTAATTTATGGTCATAAATTTTCAAAAGTTGTGGTTTTTGACATTTTTTTTCGAAAATTTTACGTATGATTCACAAAAAACCACTCAGCATCGACGAATATCAAGTGTATTTAAATTATATCTCAGTTTACGTTTTTGATCACCGTGTTCCCTTCATTATTCTGTCTTATTTCCAGAGCGAAATATCTCAACATTCTGTAGTAATTGGAATTTGTTCTTTCTTATCCCAACTCTGGAGGCATCCGGTCCGTTACCTATATTACCTCCATGCTCACAGCGCATTACCTTGAACACCAGCTCATTATTTTATATTATTCTTTACCGACTTGTTTTTTACTTACTCACTTACTTACTTACTTACTTACGTACTTACTTACTTACTTACTTACTTACTTACTTACTTACTTACTTACTTACTTACTTACTTACTTACTTACTTACTTACTTACTTACTTACTTACTTACTTACTTACTTACTTACTTACTTACTTACTTACTTACTTACTTACTTACTTACTTACTTACTTACTTAATCACTTACTTACTTACTTACTTACTTACTTACTTACTTACTTACTTACTTACTTACTTACTTACTTACTTACTTACTTACTTACTTACTTACTTACTTACTTACTTACTTACTTACTTACTTACTTACTTTACTTACTTACTTACTTACTTATTTACCTGCTTACTTATTGAGCGAGAAATTTCGACAATTTTTAGGAAAGAGAGACTGCAAACGTTGCAGGGTTACCATTAATTGAAGAAATACGTGAAAAATCAATTTATTGGATTAATAAGATACTAGTATCTTCCTGATTGGAACGGTTAAAAAAATAGACTAACCGTTAAAATTTGAACCAAATTGAGTCTGAAGTGACTAGAAGGGATGATGCAATTGCATGCGCAGTTATTAAATTGTGGTTAGTGGGATTGGCTATTTGTTAGTTTTACTGTAGTAACATTTTGATGGTTTTGTTCGCAGGGGCGTAGCTAGGATTTCTTTAAGAGAGGGGATCAACAAAAAAATTTTTTGCTTGTCAATTTTGAAAATTTTGAAAATTTGAGAAATTTAGCATTTATGAAACCGACTGTTGCATATTTATCATTAGAATTTTTCCTAAATTATAAAGTGACAAGCAAAATAAAATGAAAAAATAGGTCTTGGGGCGCCCCCTTCGCTCCCTTGGGTACCCTTGTGTGTTCGAATCCTGAAGTGGATCTTGTAAAATTAGTGATGCTAAGTACTGGCTACAGTAAACTATGACAGTTGTTAACCTTCTAGTAGGCCAACGGATTTTTCCGAAAGATTGCATGCACTGCTTAAGTAATGATACCATACGAGTTTTGATGTTCACTTCCACTGATATGTTCACATTTATGTCTGTTCAATAGTTGATGTATTTTCAGGTGATTCGGTACTTACAAATTTTTATTGGTTTCATGTTCACATTATTTATACTTTATTTTTACCTCAATGAAATACGGTTGGCAGAGGCTCTTCAAGCGGAAATGTGTGGAAATTTCTGACCTCCTGGTTCGATCTTAATGGATGAAATCTTAGTGCAGTTTGCAAAATTGTACTAATTGACCTATTTTTAGCGGGTTTTCAAACCTGATATTTAAGATTCTTTCTTAAGTTATTTTTTTTTTGTTTGTTAATTTTTCTATTTTTCGAAAGTTAGCAATTTCGTTGTAAAATCGTTGACTAAATTAAAAATTAACCCTTTTTTGCTTAAACTACTTCGCAGAGCCACTGACTGTTGGGCGTTGGCTACAATGAAATATAATATTTTGCTGTGTGAAACCTAAAATTGGTTTTCGTATATTTTACTAGGCGTTTAAATGTTTCGTTCGTGAGCCTTAAGCACCGAACTAGCCCTTGATTGAAGACTTATTTCAAAAACAACAACAACAACAACAACTAAAACTGATCAATAAATCATAATATGGAATCTATAGTTGAATTAGTTTTCTTATTAATTGGTACAAGGCACCGATCTCAGAAAAGTGAATTGTTGGTAAGTATTGAGGCAATATAAGAAAAAAATGAATGAAGGAAAAGAAACAAAAGTTCAAACTCGTAAACTAGTTAAGAATTCTCTCACTGCCTTATGTGCTAGGATCTCCGTCTGTAGGTAACTGAAGATTCTTGCATGGCATCATCTGTAGAAAATTTTTTTATACTTTGTTCCTTATATTTCAAATAGAGAACATATTTTTTTCTTTTGTGAATAACAATATCCATCCTAAAAATTTATACCTAATGTGATTTACGCGTATGATTATTCCATATTGCTCTATGCGGAATCTCTTGCAAAGAGAAATGTCACCTTCTAGCTTCATGCACTGCTTCAGTACATTTTGTTTCATCATGTTATTCGTAGAATATGCCACGTGAATATGTTTTATTTTCACTGAACCATAACACCTCGCCCCAAAACTCAACTTGAGAAATTTTCCATTTACTTTTTTTTTTCATTGTATTCCCTGTACGTTACGCACAGTTGCCAATTAAAGTTAATCAAGTTTCGTTTCCGGTTCATTCTTTTTATTAGGCTTACGTCGGTCGGTCATTAGCATTTATCTTGCTCTACAATCGACTTGCGGAGGAGATTTTTTCGTGGTGATAAAAGAAAAATCGAGAATCGAGTACGCGTGTGTACGTTGCACTAGATCTCGGTACTCTATCAGCGACTTGTCGTTGTCGTTCGCTGATTGGCTTCCATTAATGTTTTCGAAAACATTTCGCCGAGCCTCGATAAATATTTTGGAATGGCTGTCGAGTGAGAAGAAAGTTAAAATGAAAAATGAAATTCAAAAAAACCTACACGAAAATGATCCTGAGAGAATCCGTCTCGCGTCGGCGGGGGGTTTCGTATTTCGGATCACCTGGGGATAATATGGCACTTTTGGGTAGACACCGATGGTGCGTGGATGGGTAGGGGGTTCGCTTTATGCGCTTTTAAATACGATTTAATTTTCCGGGCGGCCGACTTCCGGAAAAGGGTCTGCCAGTTATGCGAGGATTTTAATCATAATGCGGTTTTAGGTAACCGTGTTTTCCTCCCTTTTTGCGCCATTTCTCTGTCTCTTTCTCCGTGTCTCTGCTCCGTGTGGAAAAATCTCATTGCACTAATGGATTGAGTGTTTGCTACTGCATTTTGTGGTGTTTTTTATTCTTTTTTTTTAATGATTTCGTTTTACGAGCACAATTTAAACAACCCGATTTTTGAACTGAAAAAGGACATGGATATGGGTGTGGTTGAAGCTGCTACGAGTTACAAGAAATTCCAAAAGCCCGAGACTCAGTTTTCAGGTGTATTCATTAATAAGCATGCTTATGATGAAGTCAAATCACCCGTATAAATTTGCATATAAATTTGAAAGTATGTTATTCATGCTGAATTGCGAAGGTAGGGGGCAAACAGTGAGGCAAAAAATTGGAAATAAGTGAAACATTACTGCTCTGGAACATATCCAATCTTGCTTCTCAGTTTTCTGTCTGTTAATTTCATGTAAAATTTCGAATAGAATGTGATTTTTTCGTGAAAAATTACGAAGAATAGATTTTATGGCTTGCCTACTTTCAAGATTTTTTATTTGAAATTTCAAGTGAAGTCAAGAAGAAACTAACTAGTTCGTATTGACAGAATTTTTTAAACTTATGTAAAATCCTTATTTATTTATTCTCTGTGTTATAACTTGTCGAATGCTGTGGTGTGTGAGCGTAGGAGGAGCTATTTTAATGACTTTGAACGAAACTGGAAAGTTACATACTTCTATTCTTAAATCAGAATATTAACATCCGTGGAAATGCCTGTCGTTTTAATGATTACAAGTCATCGAAACACAATTTAAAATTTTTTTTTTCATTTTTGAAGAATTGTCGTTTTACTATTCAACAATTACACAAATAGTGAGTGATAAAGAATATATTTGTTAATAGGTGTATTTTTTTCCCTTTGGTCCTGACGCGAGATCTTTTTTTGAATGTAAACTCATATAAGGCATGTTCAGAACAAAAGAAAAATGAAAAAAAATTTAACGTTGTAGGCTGATTGTATTTTCCAAGCTTTTCGAAGTTCAAGGTTTTTGTTTTTTGTTTTGCTGCCACCAGTACCTCTAAATTATGCCGAATAACCTTTTACCTCCCCTTTATTTTAGTATTCAGTTGTTTGCTTATCAAACACGAGTTGAACTTTCGTAGGTGCGCCTCGGAAAACTTCATCTTTCATTCCCTCTTCATCTTTCGTCTCTCTTCAGTCATACCATCGTACCTCAGTCAACAATTCCATCACTTTTTGTCTTAAATTGTACCTACGTTAGTGGCATTTCCACCGATGTGTTTACCTTATGCACTTTCAGTTGTTTTTCTTATCCCTGTGACTAGCCCTTTTTAAAAGGGTGCTGCTGCTAAATACAGCCCAATTTCATATGCACCCTATATACATGGGTATCTTGTGTGTGAGCGGCAGGGAGTCGGTGGTTTGGGAGGCACTTTTCTCCTAGTTAGCTATTGCGAGAAGCTTAATTTAGCTCAAAAAATTACGCTACGTAATGCATTAAACACGTTTTTCTCGTTTCAATTCGGTGCTAATTTCGAAGTCACCGTGATTTGTCGTGTGAATTTCGAGCTTTTGGGCGCATTTTTTGACGCAGAGTACGCCACCTGCTACACACATTTAGTCGTTATGATTTATCCGAGAATAACCCTTTCGTCCCTCGCAGTAACTTTTTTCGCCTACGGCTGGAACGTGTCAACAATCGTTACGTTATTTTGTTCGCACTTTTCAGGATTAGCGATTTAAGATAAGCGATTTATGCTCATGTTGCCAGTGTAAAGTGCTACGGAAACGGTCTGAATTTTAAGGCGATGAAATGTCGGTTAATGCATTTAAAAAATGTAATTTATGGACCTTCATGCGCGATCGATAAAGGCATAAAAGTGAAAAAATCTATTAACGTACCATTACCAAGACTGATTGGTACCGGTACTAATGAAAGGGTGGCATTAGAACATATTTTCTTTGCGTGAAGACGAATTCATTGTGGTGAATTCGTTTTCCTTTGTTGCATGCATAGGTATACGTATTGTTTTTTGAACGCACCTTTTTCCGTTTTTACATGTTATTATTACCTTGTACGCATAAGAAGTGATGGATTGCGCCTACCATGTTCATGGTCTATTGATTCGTAGTAATCTTCTTGGTCGTTCTGATAGAAAAAGTGTAGGTATTTATTTCTTGCCTATGATATTTGCCCGTTGTCGCCTTGGCCTTTTTGTGGTGAAATTTGTAAAAACTCGGTATAGATAAAAACGTTGAAATAGCAATCGGTTCAACAGACTGTGTAGTTCTGTAACCCTATCGGACATACCACCCTCCAGTTTTACTCACAACAGTCATAGTATCGAGTCATTATTAGCTTGTATGCGTGTGTCAAATGTTTTGGTTATAACAGCTGGATGCGAGAATACGTTGATTATATCGACGTTTAACCACGTTCAATATTGCGAACGAATAGTAAATACTGAAATCATGATCAAAATATGTACCATCTTCTCTGCCATTAGAACTCTTGACTTTGTGCTGACGAGATAATATATAAAATTATATTTGCATAATCTTCTTCACTAAATTCGTTTCTCCTTGAAGGCGTGATCCTAGCACCCATTTATACTTGATATTTCTCCGAAGTGTGACTGACTTTTCAAGTATGAACAGCAATTAATCATGTTTGGAGGTCATTATTTTGCTACTGTCTTAAATTTTTGTTCGTAATTTTATCAAATCCTCTGATTAGAATTGTTCCGAAGGACTTTAAAAAATACCTTTTCAAATTTTAATCCAATTAGGTAGGTCTAATATTAAGGGTTGTCGTTTAGGGAACTTAAGGTTATTTTTATTATTTTTGTCTTTTCAAGAGACATAGTTGGTACGTGTTTTGTTTATCAATGAGTAAGTTTCGAGTCAAAGAACCAAAAAAGTTATTATCATTTTTTCATAAAATTGAACAGTTTTTCTGCCAAATATATGTTGTCCAATACGAAGATATTGTAATTTTCTTTACTCTTTTTTCCAGTATTGAACGGTGTCGGTGAGTTGCAGCCAAATTATTAAAATTAGAATGAGTTGAGACTCAACTCTAAAAAAGGGGGATGTTAATTTCAGCTCAGAAGATAAATTCCTTATGAACCAAAGAAGCTGGGCGGAAAGCATGCGTAATGTTATTTTATTTTCTAATGAATCACTTATTAAGCTGCGTATATTTATTGTATTCAAATTTATGTAAGTACAGGTCTGATAAAAATTTTTACCTGTTTGTTCGGTAGTTTCTGAGAAAAGTGGAAAAAAATTGATAAAAAAAGGTTCTTCCAGCATTTTGAAAAAAGTACGAAAGGGATGGAACTGAAATTTTCACAAAAGTTAGTCCCCACATATTCGCAGATTTTACTACCGAAAGAATAGGGCTGAAATTTTTATGATTGGTAATTTTCATAATGTATCAAGTAGAAGGTCTGAGGAGTTTGGTTCCTATTAATTTATTCAGTTGTTTTCGAGAAAAATGTCAAACAAAAAGAAATTATTGGAGGAAAGCAAGTCAAGTATTTTTGCTATATTTACGGCATAAGGGGTTATTTTTCTTAAAATATCGATAAATTGATATGTTTATTAGATATCGATAACTATCGTTAGTTGTTTGAAATATTAGTCTATAATTGAAATTCACGTTTGTTTATTGAACTGTAAATATGAATTGGCAAACTTGGTGATAGTACAAAACCGAGTCTCAATTTGTAAAAATTCAGGCCGCAGTTCTAACCATCATCGGTTGCATTTTACATATTTTTCGGACTTGCAATTCTTAACGTGACTGACAAAATACTGAGCCGAAATTGATCTGTCTCCTTATCAGGAAAGAGATCTTCGGCCACAATTCACTTCGAGCCGTATTGAAGTTACTTTTATCCAAAGACATTTAGCTGTATGTCTCTATTTTTATCATGCTCGCAGACAGAACTATTTTTTGTGCATATCTATAGTTATGATGCAGTTGTTCGAAGAAGATATTGGATTCGAATGTTTAGATTCTAGATAATTTTAGACAGTGGGTTAAAATAGCCGATACAACTTAAGCCTGTAAGAAAAAGAATTAAGTGAAACAAAATAACGAGACTTCACTTGAAGACCAACTATAAAAAATGGAAAATTTCCGAGTCAACACTTGTAATTTTGACAGGTTGATATACGGTATATAAAAGGATAATATGGCAATTATCTGAGAATAAAGGAAGCTTTTTGAAAGAAAAATCACAGTATCCTATAAATTTTCCTCTCTTCACCCATAAATCTTCGTACCATTCCTTGTCATAGTTCACTATTTTTCTCCTCCTTCTCTTACGTTTTATTGCTCTCAACGTGTAACGCGAAATATCGAACTCTAAAATTCTTTTTAGGCTCACTTACCAAACCATTTGTATTTATTTGTTCATTTTCGACTGTTCATCTAGCGTGAATGCTCCTTGGCTCCTTGCTGTACAGGTTTTATTGATGTCGAGCTCCTTGCTTCCCCATAACATACGGAAGGGGGTTGTACAGAAATTGACTGCCGTGAAAACTTTTTCGCACCACACTTGGGCTTACGCTTTTTAATGATAAAAGTTTGCCACTTTCTTTAAGACTGACGTTACACGAGTTCGAAACGTGTTTTAAAATTCGTTTTACATTTTACTTAGTGGGGATTTTTCCTCGTTACCAAAGTCTGGAGTATGGTTTGGGCGAGAGATGGCGAAAAAAAAAAATTCGAAGAAAATCGTCCTCCATTTTTCTTTTTTCTTTTTATGGAGATTGTGCATTTGTTTCCTTACAGCTGCACTATTTTCCAGAGTAACCTCTAAAAAATGGGCGAAAAAAGAGGCGTATCAGGTAAAACTACGAATACGTGTTCGATAAAGAAAAATAAGAATATAAATGAAACAATAAATTCTTTTTCGTTTTACGTATTTTCCCTCTTTTTTCAGTTTTCCTCTTTCTCTTCTTTGAACTTTTTTGCTTGGGGTTAAATCGAAAAAAATTGAAAAGTAACTGGAAAAATGTGTTTGATTTACGATTTACGCTGTGTTTATGTGAAAAATGGAGAGCATTACAATATTGACGCTAGAATGTGCTATTGCTTGGGTTTACAGCAGATTTCATTTCAGTTTTTAAATATAATTTTTTGGCCCAAAAGTCGAAAGAAAATGACAAAAACGTGCCTTTCTGCGCTTACTTTGCGAATTTCTTCTCCAATTTTTTCCCTTTCGGCTCTTCTCTTGTTTACATCTCGTGCCTTTCATCTTTGAAAGTCTGCTCAAAACAAAGTAGTCACGAAGCGTTCAGTGTCTCAGGTAGAGACTGGAAAACTATCGCCAGTAGTGATTATAAAAATTAGTCTTGCAATCTTGGTTCTTGATTATGCGCTTTCTTTATGACCAAGACAAAGGCTTGACTGTGCGAGACGTAGGCCCGACTTTGTAAAACCAAGACTAAATGGAAACTGAGAAAAATTACGAACGAAGTGTAAAATGTTCACAATTTTAGTCAAAAAGAATCATGAAGCTAGTCTTTGGTAATTCGCTTGGTGATTTTTTAAATTGCCTTGTGATGAGCCTTCAGGAGTAAAATATGCAAATTCTTGGCTATGCAGCATATTATATGAACTAAAAATTTCAGGAGGTAAATTTTTACTAAAAGTGATTGTACTTTTTTGCAATGTTGTTTTCAAGGTTCGTACGGAATTTTCTTGCGTACGTGGTGCTTGAAAAATGAAGTGTTGATTTGGTGAAAAATTTATTTCAGCTGGTTTCTAGTCGAGTGTACCTCGAGAAAACTCCAATGAAATTTTCAATCGTCTTCCAAATTTAAGACACATTGTCAATATTTCCTTCAAAGTGTGGATAAATACGAGACAATGTGAAAATAAATGTGGAAGTTTTGGAAATAAACCATCGGTGAATGATTGTAACGTATCCATACAACATAACTTTTTACTAGAAAAGATAATTTTTGCTAGTTTAATATACGTTGTACCATGTTTTAACGAGTTTGTTAACGTATAATAAACAGTTCAACGAACGCATTTTCATCAAAACTCGAGGAAAAAACGATGATTTCAAGATTTTTTGCTTTCCAGAATAATGATATCGTCTCTTTCACGATATCTTTTCCATTTTTGAATTATAAATAAAAAAATCACCACTTTCTTTGTGATCCATCTCGTTACCGAACGGATCGTGGGAGTAGAAAGTTTTTCAAACAAAATTTTGGCCCAAATTTTTTAAAATACTCTAGCGCCTAAAAAGAAGTTTTTATTCTAAATTTTTGTTAAATTTTTCACGAAAATTCAGAATTTTCTGTAAATCGAGCTACTCTCCAACTTCTTCATTCTTGGCGTAAATTTCTTCTAGACCTACCTTGAATTGATGTATTTTATTTTAAACACACCATCCTATAAAACTCCATTAGATAATTAGAAGTTTATCCAACAACAACTTAGCCTAATGTTTTGATTTAATGTTTGATGCTCTTTTTTAGCGTCTGGTTTGTTTTCTGCAGTACATAATTTAAGAAAATTACAAGGTTGTGATGTATTGGATTGTTAATGGAAACAGAGCCCTTGTAGAGAAAATGGATGATATGTCGCAGCAGTCTGTCATATATTCCTATCAAAAGTCTTTGTGGCTCTATAACATTCTAAAGAAACCTATTGCTTCAATTTTGAAAACTTTTATCTGGCAAATCTTTGCATACGTGACGCATAACATTTGGCTCCATTGACGCCATCATTGCGAATGTTCCTTTACTTTTTTCCCCAAACTTCGTTAATTTTCGCTTCTTTGAACGACTAATTTCGTGAAATTGTTTTTCTTACTCGTTTGGTTTTTATTTATTTTTTTAAATGTTTTCCCCCTTTTTTTTTTCCCTCATGTTTGGCATCGTAATTAAATGAAACACTTTTTGCGGTGAACGGTGGAAAATACGTATAAATTAGTGAATTGTTGAAACAACGCCCAGCATACTTCAGTATTTTCGGCTACACGAATACATTCTTTTAATGGTTTGACCATAATGTGGTGGTATGTGTTGGATCAGCTGATTTTTGTGTCTTCTTTTGTAACTTATACACCAATTGATAATGTGTGGTCAACGATATCGTTGTAAAGCATGCTTCTACACGATAGTTAAATTCGTCAAATTAAACGTTTACTGGTGTGGTTTAATGATTTTATTAGAGTAAGATTGAAGTCATCTGAAGGACATGATGATTAACGAAAATTCTTTACGAATGGATTTATCTGTATTTGGTTAGTCTCGTTTTCTATATCAGTCCCCTATGCAAAATGAAGAAATTTTCATGACTGATTCGTATAATATTCACGGAAATTTTATCGATCTCTTGATTTTTTTATGAGAT
Organism: Ericerus pela; assembly: GCA_011428145.1. Classification (NCBI taxonomy): domain Eukaryota; kingdom Metazoa; phylum Arthropoda; class Insecta; order Hemiptera; family Coccidae; genus Ericerus; species Ericerus pela. The sequence goes on along the minus strand of WOFM01001393.1, from coordinate 129,380 downwards.
GTAATTGTGCATTAAGATTCCAATCATATTTGGAAGCCATTGAAAGTGCGCTTGGCATTTGAAGATGCTACGTTTGTTTGTTCATTCTGGCTGTGAGTTAGTGGTCCGAAAATCTCAATAAACATGAGTGGTATGCTGGTTTTTTATCTACTGATGCCTGACAAATTGCTTATGAGGTAATCGGACCTGAATATTTCCTCTATGATTGAGAATAAAATAAAGATTTGTGATATTGAATGTTGTTAGAAATGAGATTGGGTATCGTTCTGATTATATATCTGTCTTTATATCCCTACATCTCTACATATCTCTGTACCTCTATTTTTTCATATTTTAAAATATTACGGAGTAAAAACTGTTGGAAACACTATCACTTCAGAACCGCTAGATGGATTTGCATGAGATTTTCCAGAAAAAATTGAGTTATTCCAAGGAAGGTTTGTAGCCAAGTGGAAGTCCATACACCCTCTGAGGAAAAAATTCCTAATTTTTACCATCTGTGAAAACAGAAAACGGACAAAACATTTCGTGAAACGAACGAAAAAAAGAAAAAGACAATTGAAAAATTCTTCTCACTGTCTCTTTTTTTGTGGTCTAGCTTCTACTGATTGATTAGATAGATACGATTCTCTCTCTCTCACTCTGTTTTTTTTTTAAATTTCTTCATGGGGGTATTATTTGAGTTCACCAAAAGGGGTTAAAACAGTTATTAGATTCTACGCAATTGAAACTGCGAGCAACAGCTCTTATAATTAAAACTTTTTTTTAAGACAGGTCTGTTTATTTCAAAGGTAGCTAAAAAAATTGAATGTAAATAAAAATACAAACATAAAAGCCAAAGTATTTGGTTTTAAGGGGTTGATTGTGAGCCTATTAAATGAGAATCTATACTTATTACAATAAATGTAAAGAAAAAAGTACCTATGTAAGTATACGAAGACTCATTTTGTATGAACAATCTAATTCATTAAAATTTTCTCAGTTGATCTACTTCCAAAAATGAAAAATCATGCATTGCTAAAATGCTGAGATTTGATACACCATTGTAAGTTTATCAAAGATGAAAATTCTGGACCGAAAACGTTTTTTTATTTATTTTTTATTTTTTTTTATTTTTTTATTTGCGCGATTTCCAGTTATTTATTGAATTGTTCCAACCATTTTGACGCATTCATTTTTAATTTTTCTTAGAACTCTTACATATATATTTTCTTTTTGTTGTGAATAATGAATATTCTTTCGTGATCATTATTCGAAAAATTTTAATTTAGTAGTCTACGAGAATATGAATTATTCAGAAATGAAAAATTTTGGCTAATCTGTCGTTCTTGAATAAAATTACAACTTTTTGTTTTTTCTTCGACTAAAATGTTCCAAATATTTGACACTAATTTTATATTATTCGCTGTTATAAACTATTTTTGGAGTTTGTTCGTATGATTTTACTGACTTGGTCTTGGAATTTCAATGTTTTTAATTTATTGTTATCGTTCCAAAATCGCGATAAGGTATAATAGGCACTATATTAGTCGATTTTATCTTCGCAAAATTTTAATTTTATGATTTCTTCTCCAATATTCAGTCAAAGATAATGAAATTCTCATTATGTGCTTACAAATTTTCAGTATTTAACTAACCAAGATAAGTCTTCATGGCGATAAACAGGAAAAGTTTTATGAATGTTCTTTTGATTTTTGTTTTGATGTGGCTTTACAGTTAACACAATATCTTCCGAAGGAAACCCTAAGAAGACCTGAAATACATTTTTTTGCATTTTTAAGAGCAAATGCAAAAACACGGAGAATTAAAAAGTCGGAATTTAAGTCTGAGTGCTTTATCTTATTGTCAGATCTTTTATTTCTCGAGAATGATTTTATGTTCTCATATAAAGTGTAAATGCAAATCGTGACCATTAAAATTCTCTAGAATCGTTGCGATGGGTCTATTTCTTTCGCTATTCGTGAAACCGTTCCCTTTTATCACCACATCCTGACATCTTTCTTACCTCTCTGTTTTGAAAGTCGACCGTCAAATTAAAACATTTCCCTCTCGTCGTTGTCAGAAGAATTTTCAAAACCCAGGATACGTACCCGTCACGTTTCTCACCCCTTCACCCATTTTCCTCAATGTCGAAGCCCTCAGCATTAACGGAATTAGCGAAGAAATTTTCGCCATTTTGCTCATAATTTCCTCATAAAATTAAATTTCGCCAAATCATGTAAATTATAGTTGTGCTTTTTTCTTCGACGCAAATTACCGTCGCCCTCAAAATAATGCGAACTTTATTCTGGAATCCAGATGAGATGAAGATTGGATGCGTCTATTCGTATATTGAGGCGTATTTCTGTGGGGGGGGGCTAACTAACCTGCTTCCAACCGAATTTGCTATCTTATCGACCAGAATGAGCTATACACCCGTAGCTGTATGGAGGGAGAATAAAATTGTAATCTCGAATGACGGACAGGCAGAAAGCCAGGCTGTCTAAGCTCTTTTTTTTTCGTAAAAAATGGATAATATATTTTTTACATTCTCCTTCTCTTTCTTACTCTCTCACTCTTTCTCTCTCTCGCTCAGGGATACCGAACGTCGTGCGAAACACAGATCAGTTCCCATGGAAACCAGCCAGCAGTCGGTCTAATGAGTGAACAAATGTGTATATCTGTGCACGGGACACCATAAAATTCACGTATATAAAAACTGCATTCTACTATTGACCAGTGTCCAGTTAATATATGTCCAGTGTAGTTGGTCGAAGCGGGAGGGTTTACATCGTGGGTACGATTATGAGTTAATTTTCTGTATTTATTTTTCGCATCTGCAAAGATCGCCACCCAGAGTTACTCGATTCGGTCATTAGATTTGGTAATAGAGACTGATAAACAGTTTGGAACAGTTGAAGAGTAGGGAAAGGGATTCGGATGGCCGACCCTCTAAAACGACTTTTACTAATTCACGTAATTTTTTTCGGCCATAAGAATATCGACCTTTAGTCCGACTGCTACACAAGATTCAGTTTCCTCTTTGCAATATTGCCCCTTCCTCGGCTCGCGTGGCATTTTTTACGTCAGCAAATTTTTGAAGAGATTTGACGCGCATCGTTGACTATATAGCAGCACTAAATCGAGTTACAGAATTTTCTCGTTTGTGGGATATCGTTTGAAAAGCGAAATTTTTATCAAACTACACACAGTCGTGTTCGTAAAATGGTTGAAATAAAAGCTTCACTTTTAGATAAGTAGGCTGATATACTTACTCGGGGTATAAATGGTAATAATCGTCGATTGTTTTTTCGTCGCGAGTGTTGTAAATCGCTTTTGACAAAGAACGTACTTATTTGCTGGTGCAGGTGATTATTACGGAAGTACTCTAAGTAATTAGGCAAAGTAAACAACCGCTGTATGAAGTATTCTGCCTATTACTGCCTTACATTGTTTTAGCAAACACTTGTTTGTAGGTAGCATAAAGAAAACACTACGAAAGGAAAGTGTGTAAAGAAAGGCTCGAAAATTAGGTTACAATTTAACGTGTATTTGAATTTTTTCCTTACTTTCCCTACTTTGATAATGCCTGTGTCTATTGTTATTTGAAAGTAATTTTCTGCTTACATATGCGTTGAAAATCGCTGGTAAAAAAATTCGGAAGGAAACAACCTTATGTTAACACATCCTTTAATGCATGATGTTAGTCACACAAATTGAAGAATGTATTTCTTTAAAATGCAATGACAAATGCCCATTTGTACCGGTGAATTGCTGGAGTATTTTTTATATTTTGAAGTGTTTCTCTGAGGAACTATGGCTGATCGATTGCAAAATTCTCCACAAGATGATATGAAACTGATTTAATACACCTTCTACCTTTTACATTATTCCTCCTAATACTAGAGCCAATTCTAAACAAAACTTATTGGTTTCAGATTACCAAAAAAAGCTTTAATGTGTTCAGATTTGCATCGGCATTAACTAAAGGTTTTTTCTCTTGATCTTTGACGTATTTTTTTAATTATTAGTTGTCGGCTTTAAAATGGTGATAAGGAGTGGATGACTAAAACATGAATGGAGAAAAGATCCAAAAGCGTCTGAAAAGAAAATAAAAAGTCTCCGGAAAAACGAAAAATTCGAAACTAAAGTTATGAAATTTCAGAACTTTTTTTGTTATAGTGTACCTACACAGTATAGATAACGAGAATTAACAGATAAGGATTTATCTTAAGATGAAATGATTAGTGAAAATTAAGCCAGTATTTGGTCAACGGTACAAACGTACAATGTAAAACTTCAAACATTTTTGCGTCGTTAGATAACTTTTGATCTATTTTAGTGAATTCAGTATACGTCTTTTGTGGTTTTATGGTTCCATGATTTGTTTTTTCTTGATAAATAAGTTGGTGAAAGTTTGGTTAACAAGCTTATAGTTAGGTTGTGTCTGAGTTTTTTTGCAATTTTGGAATTTTTTTTTTAATTTCTCGTCATTTTTTGACATATTAAACTAATTTTATTGTATCACAATTATGTTTACATTTTGTTAATCTTCTATCATTATAGACTATATTGGTAGTTTATTTTAGTCGTAGTACTTATAAGGTGATGAAACAGACATAGAAATGTAAGACAAAAAAACATAATTGCTAGAAACTGACGATCAACCTGATTTTACCAGGTTACACCATTTTTTGAAGAAAGTGATAGTTGCTGTGGGAATAGCTCTGTGCAATATCATGAACAACCACCACTCGATCGTAGTAAAATATTATGGCTCGGATTATTTCGACTTGTTGTGTCAGTCAATAGCGCATCACACATATTCATAAATCTACCAAGGGCCTAGGTAGGTATATAAGATTGAAATCTGGTTATGAGCCACCACTGGGGCTTACCTTAACAATGTTTCTTCCAAAGAGGCTAAGATAGGAATAACTTGGTTCCGAAATCGAAGATACAATTTTCCTGTCATTTCCTGCACAAATTTAACTGCCCTGTAGTTCAGCTTAGCTGCTCTTGCAACAGCGTGCCTCATACATTTGCCGAATGAGATGACAAATGCAACGCTCATGAATATTTTTGAGCCTCGCCTGCGATGTGACTCGATGCTCGAGCGGATGTGATGGCGAATATATAACGAGAATCATGAAAGACGTATCATGAATTCGAAAATGTACTCCGAAATAAATTAAAATGAAGTTTTGGGTTGTAATGTTGGTCAAAAATGAACGTAAATTTACTATAGTCTTTTCGAAAGAGCAGAAAAAATTCATCGAGTAGCATGGTGTCCGTGATCTTCCTCCATTAATTCCAGTTCGACGCCACTACTTCGAGGCGACTCTGTTTCGACGTTCGTTCAAATTGTGGTCGAACTTCATGGCGTCGCGTCGCTGTTTCATCAGATTTGCCAGACGCGTCGCTTTTTCGTTTCGAGAAAACTTATTTCGTTTTTCTCGCAAACAAAACGTTAAAAGTTCGAAGCGACAGCAGTTTTTGCGCTGCGTTTCCAGTTTTGTTTTCATTTGCTCGCGATCGGTTGTTCGCTTTTCACGAGACACAACACGTTTTACTAGAAGAAAAGGCGGAAAATCTTTTGATTTACCGTCTTTAATTTACACGTTTTTCCGCAGACTTCGCGTAAAGTACGCCGTGATAAGCGAAAAAGGTTACGTGTCACGCGTTTTTTCTTCACATTTTCTTTTCTTTTTTTCCACCCTTCTTTTTCCTTTTCTTTTCCTCTCTTCTAAGGGGGAAGAGCTCCTTTGTCAGATATCGTATACAACACTCCGTGACAGGACTATAATAGAAATCTTTTCTTAGTCGCAGGACGGGTAAGGGAAATACAATTTGCTTTTAGGGTATAAGAGCTAGGCTGGAGGGGGATGGCTGAGAGGTGAAAAATCTAACGGAGTGGGCTGGAGCTAGGAAAACCGTTTACCTGCTTTTGGGAGATAAGAAACGCGGATAAGATGAAAACGAATCAACTTCGGCGTGTAATGGTTCGAAAAACGAGAATTATATTTATATATATATATTTTTTTTGGGGGGGGGGGTCGTGGAAATGGTTTTCACTCGCCAGATAGGCTTTAATCGCGTGCATCAGATTTTATTTTATTTCTATTCATTCCTAACGTATAGCGTAGGTACCTTAGGTACTAAATTGTCATAGCTTCGGACGAGGTTAACTGGGTACAAATCACAATTATTGACGACTGAATTAGGGGGTGCTTTAGAATGCACTTTGCATGCTCGTAACGTTACGGTGTGGGAACTGAGGAACCAAAAGGGGTTGGCGAGTGATTTATCATTTCGGAGTGGGATGGGCAGTGATTAATTTTGAGGCATATTTTTGCGGCGTAGGTTACGTAAATACAGTGTAGATAAACCAACCTATGTCATATTTTTGATCTTGAATGGGTTCTGACCCTAATTTATGGACTGGGATTAAAAATGAAGGATGGGTCGAAGGGAGAGGAGAAAGACATTGATACGTTTATCGTTGCTCGCTTGTTGCTGCATCGTGATGTTGTCGGTTCTTAACCATTCACCTACTGAAAGTTGAATAATTCAAAATCGATCTGTCTTGAAAGTCGAACTTTTGAAGACGTATAATGATAGAAATAGTTCCTCAACTGCATAGCATTTGTCGGAAGTTTCTGGGCAACAATAAATCTCTCACGCTTACATCAAGATTTGCGAAAATTTTAGCTTTTGTTTGTTGATGCCACTTTCAGTATTCAAATGATAACCATCTATACTCTCTTCTTAGGCTTGTGACTGCGTGCAAAAGCAAGTGACATCAAAGACGTGTATGAGCAAACGAGACAGAGAACGTAAAAAAAAAAGAGTTTGGTTGGAAAATGCTGAAAAAAAAGTCGAAAAAATGCCACGAGGGAGTTAGTGAATGCGAATCGATTTAGTTCATTGTCGCATAATAGGGAAAGGGATATTGATAAGTTTTGTCATTGTGTAGAGTGGAAAGACCATTATCGTCGTGTTTATAACATTTTCCGCTCGATCTTTGTCTTTTATCGTAAATCTCTTCTTTTATTTTTTTTTATTTTTTCGTTTTGCTTTTTTCTTCTTTTTATTATTTTTCTCTTTCATCGAAAGTACATGTTTAGTTTATCATTCGTTACCGCATTTGACAAGCTTTTTGAAAACTCTATACGTTTAAAGTTCCCATATTTTCCCCATTGTATAGGTACATCTGAACTTTTTTTTTTTTTCTCATGTTGAAACACCAGAAAATAAGAGTAATATTGTATTTCTTTTACACGGACAACTTGTCATTTTTGTCATCGGCCTCAGGTATAATGTGAGTTGTAATTTTTGAAAATGTATAAGACGAACCTGAGGGTTCTCAACGCCGGAACTTAGGTAAACACTTTTTTTGTTGTTGTTTGGTTTCATTTGAATTTCGACACTTGTTTACGGTTCGCCATACCTAGATATATTGTTTGCTTTGGCCCTCAGCTGAATACCATTTTTTTTTACGACTCTTTAGTCTTGCATGAACTGTTACACTTCAGGTAAACGTACCCATATCCCTTGAAACTATCTAGACCAGCGGTTTAGGTGGTGGTGGCAAGATAAAAATTCATGCGGTAGAGTCGAGATATACTCGTCGACTGTGAACAAGAAGCATGTTAGAATTGAATGAATTTCTCTGATCATGTTCCGTTTTGATCGCCTTGAAAAACACGCATGAAAAATAATTTATATGCTCCAATTCCACTTTCAGAAATCTGGAAAAATAAACACTTAAAGTTTTTTGTTTGAGAGTAGTAAAACCTAAAATTTGACCAAAATAAAACTATTGAGATAAAAAGTTTTCTTATTGGAAAATGTCAATAATTTTCGGGAAAAAAAAATTATTTGAATTTAATTTTGGTAGTAGAATTGGCGTTTTAATTGGAGGAGGGAGAATAGATCTGCTTTTATTCTGCGAGTAAAGTTAAATTTTATTATAATAGGGAATAAAGCTAATGATGAATTGTTGAAAATTCGTCTCTGTGGATTTTCATTTCCAGCAATAGGACGATTTATTGAAATTGAGTTTTAATCTGATTTTGAATTAATGGGCGAATATATGTACTGTAACCTTATCGATTTTAGGAAAAAAATTGACCTAGAATGAAACTTGTGGGAACCGCCATATCTTGTTCTATATGAAATACATTCGCCATTTGTAGCCAGTGGTGGAATGGTTGTGCGATCAAGTTCACCGCTTTTAGCTGGAAAATATGTAGGTACCATGTTCGATTCCCCAAACCGACAAAACCTTCAAACTTGTTCATAATTTTGATTTTTTGAGAGAATAACTTTGATAACGCATGGCTATGCTGGATGGAAGTGGACTTGTTGCCCAGTTCTTGTGGAACTTTTAATTTGTGCATTTTTTCATAATAGCCCATATTTTATTTGGCGGCTTACTTTCTTAGGCAATGACTCAGAAAAGTTAAAAAAAAAGAAAAAAAAGAAGCAATAATTGAGAATATTGCTATTGATAAAGACCCTACAAAATATTTTTTTCTTCTTGTTGCAAAATTTGCACTAGGCTATATTGTGTTAAAGGTGTCCCAGAACTCACGTTTTCAGTAACTTTTAGCGTATTGTGACAGAATTCGAGGGTGATGGTAGTGACTACGAATTTTCTTTCATTCTTCCTGAGTGACCCATTATGTGCATATTCACTCTTTGTGGAGTTCATTTTTCTGGCTCTGATGAGTTAGTCTAGTTAAAAGAAACTTGAGGATGACTTTTACCAAATTCAGAAAATTAAAATATCATCATTTAAATTCTTTGGAATCGTACTACGTTCTTAATGCATTCTCTTAACAATAATATAGTTAAAAGTTTGAAGAATTCTAGAGTGACAGAAATTAGGGTAATTTTCTGATTATTAACCTGCTGCATCCAGTACTTTGTTGTTTTTTTCCCCTCTCTCCAACAAACAACACGTGTGACGTTCACGAAGTTAGACGTAACCCTACATAAAACACGAACAATAATATTCGATTCTTATCGCAACACATATCCCATATTCGAATGTCTTATTCTTAGGGTCGTTTTTCTTTCGCTCCTTATACATGTACTTTTATATAGCCTAGTATTTTTTTTTCCCTCACGTTTATTAGAGCCACGACATTTTTCTATTCTCTACGCCGATGGTATCGTAGTTCCCTATCCACATTTTTTTTTGGGTGTATATTCCTCTAATCTGATTCCCATTCAACAGCATCCTCCATGCCGAGTTGTAGCTTCATTTAGTATTTAATCTTGTCGTCGAAATATATTCGGTGGCCTCTGGCATCTGTCCAAGTATATACGGCCTACAGAGTTCACCTAAAAAAATGCATATATACTCATAAGACAGATTTCTCATTCTCCCCTTCCGTTGTAACTAGGTAGCAAACCAGAAAATATATACGTGGTGGTTCATAAACTTTTCCTACTCATACAGAAGTCGATTCGATTATCGGTTCGTCGAACTAACTCGAAAAGCGTTTTAATCGCTGTATCGACGATGATGATGACACTGTGCACCTCCAACTGACCTTTCATTTCCTAAATTGAGTTAACTATATATATACCTATTGTATTATATATATCCTATACAGTATATCGACGATACTGCGACGTCGATGGCGATAATTTTTGGTAGTCCAATATAATTCATAAAATACTCTATGGATTTTTTTGGAGTTGCCTTGTAGTGGTAAATTAAAAATATTTATCGTCGTACCGACATAACAAGAAGGGTGGCAGCAGCCCCCAAACGAAATTACACCAGTTTTACGATTAGTTAATTTTCGGTCGTATCGATACGCTGTTGTCGCCCACTAAATTTTGAATCAAGTAGAAAAATTTTCAATTGGCCTTCGCCCTCGCAGTTAGAAACTTTTTTCGTTATATTTTTTCTAAGTATCTATTGAGGCTCTCTTTCACACACACACTTCTTTTACTTTTGCTACAAACGGTGTTATGGTTTTTTAAAGCTTTGCTATGTTAACGACGACGACGACTTTATATTATTATTAAACGACCATTTTCGACAACGTCGTCATTGGGTATTCTCTTTCATACGTAGCCATAGTCCCATAAACGAGCGCCTTTGCAGCGTGTCAAAGAACCAAATTTTGACTTTTTCTATACGACGCTCGTAGAATCCTTACAACGCATTATAAACACGTCTGTGAAAACGGCTGTTCATTCTTTAGCCTTCATGAAAAGCTAGTTGAAGGAGAAAGGCGGACAATTGCAAAACACAAAAAGAAGCATTAACAACAACAACAACCAAGTCTACGGGCCTCTGATATTGTTAAATATCGATTTCTTCGATCATGACTTCACTAAGGAACCCGAATTTTCCCAATTTTCCGAACTACATATTATGTTTTATTACTTTTCAACTTTTTTTTACCTCTATAAAATGTTCCGTTGTCACTAGCTGTGTTCGATATGGAAAAGCGCAGAAGTCTCAATACTTTTAGGTAAATGACTATTCTATTTAGAAAAGTGTGGCAGTAGGTCTTTTGTTTTATTTGTCGGAGGGAGTTTTTGTCAATTCGCAGATATCTTACGGAACTAAAACCTTAGGACTGAACTGAAATGTCAAATTTCAACAGGACTCGTCGAAAGGGTAGAACTCCAATTAAATGCTTTTTCAACGTTTAGAACTCTGCTGTTAACAAACAGGTCCACACATTGGGTAAAAAATAAATTCCAATAATTACAATAGAATTCTCCTAACCCTGAAAAATCAGCTAAAAGGTTACATTGTAGTTTCTCTGATTCTGAAAACTACCAGTAAAATTATGATGTTTGGTATTTGTTTGCAATCTTTTACTGTATACTGCTTTCGATTAATGTCCTTAGTTTGAAGGTAAAAAATACTAATATTTCCTTCATCTGATCTAGTAATGACAATGTTGAGAAAATTGAAAACAAAATCAAAATATTCAACTTGGCATTGGCTCGATCCTCTAAAAATCATTTATACAAATTTTAGTAGAATTAAGAACAATCGTGGGAAAATTTTTTCGCCCATACGATTCACCATCGTCTGCTAAATATATTCATTTGTTTATTGTTATTGTCAGTGTACGTATTCAATGAAGTAGGTTTAGTTCAGAGATTCAGTGTTCAAAATTGTAGTACAAAGTCTGGCAGTTTCATCTAGCTTCTGTAGCAACCATAGAGCATTGAATAAAATAAGAAGACGTTTGCTCATAGATGTTACGAGAAACGGCACCATTTTTGTAGCTACTCTCCCCACCCCTATTGTACCAAATTCAAATTTAATTTTTCCGAATTTGTCCCCATTGGCAACAATGTTAACTTTTTTTTAATAATTGAATTAAATGAATAAATAGACGTATGTAATTACAGTTCATAAATCACAACAAACACAAATTACGTAGATAAAAATGAGACTGAAAATTGTAAGGTACCGTAAGTGTAGGAATATTTTGTCTTGAAAGTGGTGCCATTTTTCATTTCGCGGTGCATCCTCTATTATAATTAATACTCTATGGTAGCAACTTGATTTTCCATAATAATACAGTAAAAGAAATGTGTTTCGAGAAAAAACGGTTCAAGTTGAAATTTTTTCTCAAAAATTTGATTACAACTGTCGGTTGAGTTAGGACAAGCTCGAATCTTTTAACTATCAGAAATTAATCGATTTAAGGAATGAATTAGAAAAAATCTACACTTTTTTGAAACACCCATCTTAAAAAAAGAATTTATTTAAAATCGGTGAATGCAGTCATTTACCAGTGTTTTAAAATTTCGTGTCATTTTTGGAGGACCGTAACACAATGTGTTTCATTTCATCATCAGTTGTGAAAGAAAATTAGGTGGGTACTTATCTGTAGAAAATGATATCGATAAGAATTTTTAAGACAATTTTCCTCGCCACTTCTGCTGTTTCTGATGCCCATTTTTTATTTCAAAGGAGCTGTTAAAAAATATTTATTTTTGGAAAGTAAAAATTTGAGAAAATTTCCCGTTAAATTGGACACTAGAAGCTGAACTTTCAAGTCTTGAGAGAGAAAGTCCGTGTCTCGAGGTCATAAGTGTGTTCCAGCAAATAATCTATTTTTAAATTTTTGTTTGACTTAAGCATGAAGGGCTCTCTCATTGAGTCCAGGGTGGCAGGGAATCTTCATTTTTCCTCCTTCTCCTACCCTGTGGAGGTACAAATTCAGATTTTTCTTTTTCGTTCGATGAAAAAATTTTTGATCTCATGAAAATTGGACTTTATCTATTTCTCTCCGGTCTCATGGTGGAGCACTTTTATTTAATACTCGTGTATCTATTCGTTTATCTGTCGTTATGGTCGGTATCTCAGCCTTCTTGAATTCTTCTGATACCAAAATGTAGTTTCTATGCCTGTTATACAAAGATTTCAGGTGAAAAGAGGGTTCCAAATTTCAAGAATACACGCGCACATTTATTTAAAAAAATTTGGGAACCTTTTAAAAAAAAATTGTTTAAAGGAAAGAAGAAGAGACCAAAGTGGTTCCTGACTTGAGGCAGAAATATCCAAGTTATATATTATTTTTTCTGTCAAATACAAAATTTCATGTTCTAGAAAATGTGAGCCCACTATGAAAACATAACCTCGGCATAGTTGAAGAGAAGTGACTGTAAATGCCTAGCTTTTCTAGTGCAAAGAATAAAAGTATAGCATTACCTCGTTCTCGTAAAATACAACCATTTTTTGCTTCGAGTTCACGTTATCTTTGAAAATATGACCAAATTAAATTATATTGTAGCCAAGACTAATTTTTATTGTTACAAATGAAAAAAGAAAATGTCGGTGTATGTTTTGACTTTTGGCCCTCCTGAATACACACTTACGTAATTCCATAAGTAATGATTTTTGGCGTCTAAATTTCACGATTGCTACATCCTTTTTCGAATGAGAAGAATTTCAGATGTTATTTTTGCATTTAAAGTGTGAAGATTGTGGTAATCTCTCCCTGGGTCTCAGTTTTGCACTCCTCAAGCCTTCTCGTATCCATATCATGTTGCGTCGACTTGATTCATCCTAGGTACCAAATAATTATTATTTTTTAATTCATCTGGCGCAGGGAAAAAGGATGCTCTCAAACCTCTAGGAGTAGGCTAGATATGTCGAAAATCATCGACACGCACATGCTTGTGCACCAACAAAAGTACATCCCATTTTACCTTTTTTTTTTTTTCTGTTTGCAATCCTTTTAGAGGCGCTGATATTTAAAGGCGCGTATTAGCGCGATAAAACTGGGTTATAAATTAAACAGAGAGGCTGAAACGGGAGTGAAACACAAACTGCGAATACACAAGACCGAAAAGAGATAACCCATGGGAGCCGTTTCGCACTTTCTGCAGTTTATACCTCCACCATCGAGCCTGAGTTACCTCACCAGCCAAAAACGACTCCCGATATATTCTCAGCTTTTTTTTTTTTTTACCCGTCTCTTCCCTTTTCTTTTTTACTGCTGCATCAAGACAGGCGTCTACTGAACGCCACGGTCGAGGTGTGTTTTTCGGTCGACAGGTATTTCCTTGTATGCGGAAAAACTTTCATTCCACAACGCGCGGAAGAGTGGAAAAGCCGATGGCACGTTTTTGCCATAAAAACAGCGAAGAAGAGACGATGAAGAAGAGTGGGGTGAGAGAGAAGGGGGAGGAAAGAGCGAAATGGGCAAGTGTAGAGATGTGAGAAAAATCGTTTGAAAAACTGGTATTGTCCGCATTACACCGATAATGCATCGAGAATCGTCATTTTTTTCGTCTATTGTCTTGGTTGTCTGTGGTTGTCTGTGGTTTTAGCTTTTTTTTCTTCTGCTGTTTTTTGCCATATTTTCATGAGGAAAGAAAAATGAGTCGTGTGAAATTTGATAAATTAAAATTTTCCCAGAACTGCGTCGAAAAACGATTGTTAAGGTCTCGTTTAATGCGATAAACGCGACATGAATGAAATGATTTCTAGATGACTATAATGGAAAATTTTTGCGCGACCATAATCGAAGGAAAAGGAGTAATAAAAAAAAAAAGGGTAAAAAACGAAAAAAAAAAATGCTGCTCACTTGGTATGTTGTGTTCGTACAGAACCCTTGTCCTATTCTTTTATTTAGTGGAGGAAAAAAATGTGAAATAAACGAGAAAAGTTACGAATATAACGTTTTTTTTTTATTCTTTGTTATTAATGCATCAGATTTTTAAATTAAGGTGAAAATGAATGAAAATCTAGTTTTCTCCCTCAACTAATTTGTTACCCTCTTGAGAAAGAGAGAAGGACCATAATCGAGAAAAGGAAAAAGAGTCGATGCGAAAGGAGAAAAAAACTGAAATAGTTTTCCTCTCTGAAAACGGAAAAGGAAGAAAAATCGCTTTGCAGAACAAGTTGAAAATGAAGCAAGAAATTTTGTGACCTGAAATAGCGATATGATGAAACTATGGTTTTTCCAAATCATGGAACCAAATTTATTCGTACTTCGGCATTCAGTCGATGAATGAAGGCTCTCGGTTGTAGCATATACTCGTGAAATATGCTGTTACAAAATTGTAACGCCTCTTTAAGGACAACTTTAGACGGTTTTTTCATATGTATCGATCTACGCTCTCCATAGAAAAATTTTTTCAAGCGAGTACTCAAGTGTACAGGATAAGTTTATAGCTTATATAACCGTAATAAGTGGATGTCATTGTCATTCCACCTAAAATGCGCCTATTAATGGTTATCATCTTGAAATTATTGCTTCCCTGGGAAAAATTTTTTGTATTTTCTTCCTCATGCGTTGCTAAATTGTCAGTTAATATAGTTTAAAACCATCGTGCGTATATTACCTTATAACATTTATAACAGAAGGGTTGTGAAGTCAGAGAACTGAGTGACCTGAACAGGGAGTCACACGTTGTTGTGGATAGGTTCCCGGCTATGAAACCGTAACTTTGTTCAGCCTAGTTGATACTGTACTTTCAGATGCGACTGACCTGTTGATGGATAACCATTAGCTGTCGGATTTCAACCTACTCTCCACCCCATCGCTCTACGGTATCCAATGATCTCGGAAGGCTGGTAATATGCTACGAGATCAAAACCTGATGAAAAAAAAAAAAAAAGAGAACTGATTGTATTGCATTCCAAGGAAGATGACTCTAAATATCCATCTCATTTACCTTTATCTTAAGTTTCTATTAGTATTCGTCTCAATGGTTTTCAAGTTTTTCAGTTAGGAAAATTAACGCATGCATTTAACTCATCTTCTGTTGAAGATATGCTTAGCTTTTCACGACTGAATAATTTTCATGCATTTTATTTAAATTTACTCGGTGAAACTTTTAAAAACTCCAAAAATTTGGTTTTACACTTGTCAGTGAAAAATTTACAGATTTCGCATCAAATGCAAGAATCTTGATCCTTGAAAATGATTGAGACAACTAAAAAAAGTTTAAAAAGCTTCACCAATTTTCCTTCATCACGTGATGTATCTTTCCGCATATTTAGGGCGCAGCGATGTTCTCAAATACCCTGTACTTCGGGAAGTATTCTGTAAACAGGACCTATAATATGGGCAAAATTTGAGTGACGAATTCTTAATATAAATTCCTATTTTCAATATTTGACCATAAGATCATATATATACAAGCATATATTATATATATCGATATAAATCGATATACCTATTAATATATAGTTTATGTAGTATTTTTCTTAACTCATACACCAAAAAGAGGTTATTATTAATTCGATTTTGGTTAGAAAAGTTCGAGGTTTCCAAATTGATTTGAAACAGTTGAAAACAATTTTTTTTTCGCTAGTGTAGAAATGGAGTTTTCTCTTAACAGCTTTTTTTTACATTTCCTTACGGTATCATTCACATGTACATAAGTGCTGCAGTGTCAGGATTACAAGTGGCTGTTCTACAACGTGATGTCCATGAACAAAATATTTCATCTTTCCCCAATTATTTAATTATTTGATAAAAGTCTGTTAATTAAAGGAGTTAATATATTTAATTGAAACCTCTGTTTATTGGATTTGTTGAAAAAAATATCATGTACTTATTTAAGAAAATGAAAATTAAACACAAAAAACTCTAACGCAGCAGCAGGTTCATTAGAAAAAGTAGGTTTTTGAAAATTATAAAATTAGATAGTCACTAAAAATTTAATTAATCATAATAAATATTAGTTCTGAATTACGTTCTTATTGGTCCAAAATTTGGTTTTTTGTAGCAAAAATAAAAACAAATAAAAACAAAAATTGTGTTACCAGATGTACTGTATGACTGATATGCATCAAAACTTATAGCAAGTTATAATAGATCATAAATAATATTTGTTTCAAATTTTGTAGTTATTGGTTAAAAATTAAAAATTTTATAGCCAAAACAAAAACAAAAATAGCTGTACCAGAACACTGTACACTCGATCCATATTAAAATTCATTGCAAGTTATAAAAATTATAATAAATTGTAGTAAACATTTGTTCCAAATTTTGTAGTTATTGGTTGAAAATTAAATATTTTATAGCTAAAAGAAAAATGAAAATAGCCATACCGTAAGTATAGTGTGGCTGATCCACAACAAATTTTGTAGTCAGTTATAATTAGTCATAGTGAAAATGTGTTTTAAATTTCGTACATAGCTATTGATCAAAAATTGAAAATTTTGTAGCCAAACAAAAATGAAAATAGCCATACCAGAAGTAACATTTGGTCAATCCTCTCAATAATATCAATAGATCAGGTTCTCGGCTTAGTACTAATGTTTGTTACAAATTTCACGACTATCGAATAAAAATTGTGACCTGTACCGTGATAAGAAGAAATTGGCTTATACATTTATATGAATTTGAGTTATTAGTGCAAAAATTTTTCTTTAGTTTTGAAACAAAAAATGTAATCACCCCCACCTCCAGTAAGAGCGGGCAAGATTTATGAAAAAATGGGATTCAAATTTTTTTCAGAGACTGAAAAGGATTTGTGATTCGTGATTCGAATCATTTATTTACAAATAGCGGAACAACGAATCATGAATCCTACTTCTTTAGTCAGGAAATTCCCGAGAAATTCCGTTGGTAATTGTTGGAGAAAAAAAATTCATGAGTTTCATTTTTGTAAAATTAAACAATTTTTTCAGAGAACTTTTAGTTTTCACTTTCCTAAGTAAAATAGTTTTTTATCAAAAAGTACTTATGTTTGGAAATTTTTTCTCACATCAAGGTCAAACAGAATTATTTAACGTTTGAGACTGAGGATTGTTGATTCGTACAAAAAGGATTCTTGCAAATAACTTTTAATCTCTTGACTGAAATTATTTGTGATTCAAATCACTTTGCTATGAAGCATTTATGATTCGAATCATGTTTTTGAGGAATGTGCCCACTCTTGCCCCCAGATTGTTCCATGACACTAAGATTAATAAGTGGATTTTAAATAGAAAACTTCCAATATATTCTCGACTATGCAAGAAATGCCATCGTGTAATTTTTTCTGGATGAAGCAGAAAACACACCAAACACTCTATAACTTTTTCGCTGCTTCTTCAACCATCTTTGACCACTGTATGATTAGGTACGATTTATTTTTCTGTCTATAAATTTTTTATTATATACGATGAAGTATTATTTCATTTACATCATTGAAGGTGAATGCCTTTGTTTTCATCTTGAGTGAAGTGTGATTTTATGTCAGTGTGTTTTGATTGGATTCTGCCACCCAGGGTCGCATACCACAAGAGGTTATTATTTATTCAATAAAATAAATAAAATTAATTTATGAATAGAATTTTAGACAATAATTAAATAATTATGGAGAGGTGAAGTTGGTTGTTTTTTGGCATCATCATGTAAAACAGCCCTTTTTTCTAGCGTCATATCGTCTCTTGCGTAAGTGTAAACCCAGCCCTAAAGAAATAAACAAAAATATTTTTTTCGTGTAAGACTGAAATGAATAAAAAAACAACAGCATCAAAATGGATAATTTGAAAAGTTCATCACATAGAGTTTGAGAAGTCCGAGATCTGGACCTCAAAATAAAAATTATTTTCGACAAACATAAGACAGAATAATGACGTCACAAGTTCAGACAAATTTTCGAGAGACAAAATTCGAATTCGGACATTATATTATCCGGATTCGAACTCGTATTCAGATGAAGACGTGAAGACAGAAATAAAATCTGATTCTCTTTCAGGCAATTGTAATGCATTTTATTTCAGTGACGACTTTTCCAAATTCAGACAAATTCAGACAATAATTTGGTTTGATCCGACAGACTGGCGCCATGAGACATATATTAAATGAAGACGAATTGAATAGAAGTAAAAACCCATCGACGGACATGAATGCAGCCAACCTTTTTTATCTCCGTTCTTTCCACGCTTTGCTTGCGGTTTGCAGTCATCTAATATATTTTATTATATTTTGCTTTATCAGTCATCCACGTGCGCTTTTTGCCTATTGTATGTCGACGTATATTAATTTCTAATATCTGTAATTTTATTGGCTATAGACATTTGGTAATTCCTCTCGCTTCTTGTTATCGACATCGCATGTTTGAAGGCAATTAGCAGACAATAAGTGGGGAAATTTCCTTGACAAGAAGAACTGATTTGTGAAGACGAATTCTAAATTTTAACTCACTCTCGATTTTGCACTGGCGACACCCGGTACTAGGTTCGTCTTTGCAAATGAGTCCTTCTTGTGTAGGCGGATAATAGCTAGTCCAAATCACAAGTCGTAAGTCTAAGTCCTCATGTCAGGCAATTTTATAAGTGTACCATCTGCGGATGTAGAATATGATTCAATCTGATCTACCTTGAAGACAACTAGGATGGTAGTTTGTATTCCAGATAGGTTCAGTTGAAGAAAAAGGCAGATTAGGGATGTTCTTTCGTCATGAAGGATCAGTAGTGACGACACACAAGACATTTCTAATTGCGCCAGTTGTATATCGCACTTCAAGGCGATCTTTTAAAAACACCTGCGAGGTGAAGTTTCAGTCGACAATACGATCAGATGGAGTTCCTGGCATCTGCTAGGAGGGAAATTTGGTGTGTTGAAAACAATTTCCAGACAAGCTTGGTTCGAGATGACTGCCTTGCTCTGTCATATAAAGGCCGTGTAGAGCCTTCTTTTTCGCATAGTGGATTTGATTCCATCTATGTTAGTATTTTCCTCACCTCACCCTCATTTATAACCAAAAGCTCCGAGACCTAAAGTTTCATATTAGGAGTCTTTTACACAACCAAAACCATCACTCATGAAGACACACAATTAGGTGAAGACACAACAGCTTTCTGATGGTTTCCCCTACTTGTTGTCTGCAATAGCTTTTTTTTTTAACTTTTTATTTTTTCCGCTACACACTTTGCTTTGTTCCGCTTTGTCGACACTATAGTTCTTTTTTAATTATAGTCTTTGACAAAATAATTCTGCTGTTCGTTTTTGTAGGTTTCGAACCTTGTATGGATCGAAACTTTGTTAGGCTCTTCTTTCCACACAACTTCGCTTATTGCTGATTCGTCATATTAATTTGCTGAGGTATGAAGACAAAAGTAAGCTGCGTTTTGCCGTGTCTGATGAAGTCTAATTCAAGTCAAGAAGAATTCAGCCGTAGGACATAGTCAAAGTCAAAAAATAAAATGTCTTGAAGACACAATTCAAGACCCCTCGAATCAGTGTTTCGGCTGCATGATGCCCTAACTTTAGGACATTGTGACGTCATTAGCATTTATACACCACTATACATTAAAGGTTGACTTTATGACACGTAACTGGGATCGATTTCGTATGCCTCATAAAAGATTGGTGACTGTGGCAGGAATCGATTTCGGACGCCTCAAGTTGTAGATTTAGTTTGAATCGTACAATTTCTCTACGGAATTATTCTGAGAGACAAGAAATGGAGGTGTTTTGAAATAGTGTAAAAGAGCTTTATTTGAATGGATTCCCCGTTTATATGCCTTCATTAATTATTTGATTATCTGAGTTTTGTTTAAAAAAAATTTTTTTTTAATGGAATTAACGTTAAAGTATTCTTAATTTTTCATTCAATTTCTTTATTTTACTACTTATTTTGGGCATGTTGAGGTCGTTTATCTTCACTGTATTTATTTGAAATCTTTAAATATCGTATGATACTTTACACGCACATCAACCCACAGTTTCATAAAGTGTCTGCATGCGTATTTGCCGAAAACTTCTGAGACTGTATACTATCTCAGTTTTGAAAACTTCGCAACCTTCTACGTATTTTGATTGGTTTTGCTGTCCCTATAATTGTGTGCGTGAGAAGGTTTTTTTATACCTATAACGTAGGTATCCATATTATCCGTATTTTTCCTATCGTCCTTGTCAAATGTTAAACCACTGAAAAAAAAAAAAATTCCATTCTGTATATTTTACGATTTTCTTCGTTATGCAGTGAAAAAACCTTGGCTCGAAATGAGTTCGTGAAATTTAATCAACTCGCTACTACCGCAGAGGCATCTCCTCAGGAGGATGAATAATGCCGGATTGTTCACGTTTGCGAACATGAACAAATAAAAATTCGAAATGTAATTTACCTTAAATCGTATTACGATGACATTCTCAGTAGAAGTGCCTTATCAGTTGCTGCCAAAAAAAATATATATATATAAAAGAAGAAATAGGAATTCAAATTCCACGTGCGATTCGCTTTTTTTCCATCCTATTTTTCATTGTTCGCTCTCTTCGTCATAAGGTTATATGTCTACCTTTTACGACACTTTCTGTATTGTGCTTCAAGTATTGAAACGTGGTGCTGAAATCAAATCACCGGTGTGTCCGTTTTTGCTATGTATTTTAATGCTGTGATAATACTTACGAGCGTACTTGCAGTATTTTTGATTCAAATGCAACTGATAAAAAGAAAATTAATTTATGCGCCGATATTGCACAATGACAGCCAAAAAGTTAGTGTTCTTTAAAAAAAAATTGAATTTGTAAGTTCGCAAAAAATATACAACGATCCGAAACATCTCATTAGCAAATAAACTCAAAAAATAAGAACGTGTAAAACTTTCCAAAGTGAAGGAGAAGTGAATTTGAATTCAAGTGATAGTCGGTTAGGTAGAAAAGTGCAGAAGGAAAAATGGTAACCATCCACTCTGTAATTCGTTTTTAAATCGTTCCTACGTTCGATGATAACACTGTTAAATTATATTGATGAATGAATATTTCACTTGTACCTAGTGCAAATATTTTCTCACAAGTAACTACCGCCGTAACGTAGCCAAAATTTTTTTATGGGGAAATTAGATGAAAACAAATTTCATCCCTCTCTCTCTCCCTTTTCTCGTCAACTTCAACGGCCGATGCAGAGTGATGTTTTGCTTGGGAACATCCAAAAGTGGCGAAGTCCGTCAGTGCAGATGAAGGAAGAAATATTTTTTGGCAAGTTTTTCCGTATTTTTCAAAACTTTTCTTTTTTTTTTTTAAATTAAGGGAACATGTTCTCCCTGGATCTATCCCTAATCACCTCCACATCCAAAAAAAGAAGTAAATTGGGGAAAATTTGCACGAATTTTTGATTTTTGTATTAATCATTATTATTTGTCATGAAATGAAAAATTGTAATGATTTAACTTAGTGAAATCCTGCTAAAAAAATTCGAAATGAGGATTAATATCCATGATTCCCCTCGGCTACGCCATTGAATCACTATACTATTTTGGGTGGTCTTTGGAAAAATTATTCGTATTATTGATTACTAGCTGGTTGACCGAGCGTTGCTCCAAAGCCCCTTTTAAATTCTAAAATCTCAAGTTTGTTTATTGATTTATATTTTTTGAAGGTTTGGTTGTGAGGAAGTGGTAAAAGTGGTGCATAATCATTGATAGATCCCAATTTAAAAAAAAAAAAAACTCGTGTATTATTTTAATTTTTTGACATGAATTCGTTGCCACCTACAGAATGTATAAAATTGTAGTACTTGGTTCGTCGAGCTTTGCTCGAATGTGAAAAAGAAGAAAATTTTTTAAATTTTAATCAAGCTGAAGAATTTCAGCAATATTAGGTACATCCTTTGGTATTATCGTATATCGTACATCTCGAGAATTAAGATTTCATTATTTAACTCATATTACATCATCAGTCATAAATCATAATAATCATACACAGTTTAGGCCTAACAAAATTTGCTAATTAAACCTTTCTCATTTGTCACTTTTAGGGTTAATCAGTTTTTCAATGTTCGTTGTTATCACTTGCTGTTGATGGATAGACTGAGATGTTCACATATCTGTTCAATGAATTTTCTCAAACTTGAGACCTATCTAAATTGTTTTTTTGTACCCAAATACCTCTCTATTGTAATTTTCAGGAACTTCGTTGGTCTGATTCTTCATAGCATTTATATACACATATACCCACATACAATTACTGCTCATATTATAGTTTAGGATTTAGAAATTATCTTCGATTTGTCGGTGAATCGTGATTAATTTAATGGCAAATCGAAGAGAATTCGTCGGTGAATTCTCTTTGATTTGTAGCTGAATCCTAATTAATTTAACAGCGACAAATCGAAGAGAATTTGTAGATGAATTCTCTTTGATTTTTCGCTCAATCCTAATTAATTTAAGGGCAATGAATCAAAGAGAATTCGTAGATGAATTCTCTTCCATTTGTTGCTGAATTCCAAATAATTTAAGGGGAACGAACTGAATCACTACTCACCGCTTATCCGCCCATCGTATGTCCGTGGCCTTAATCCTGTTTCATTAACTATGATTTTCACTAACAAACACCACTGCAAAATGAAAAAGTATACACATGAATTCCCTTCGATATGGATTTTAAAATAATAGTTCCTATAATAATTTTCAACAATTTTTTGAAGACAGTTTCTGTGTATCTGAAAGCAAAAAGGGAAATTTGTTTGTGATTTGTTGGATTCAATTGTAACATTAAAAGTTATCATTATCAATCACCACATCGCTGAATTTATATAATTGAAATATGTTAGTGTTGTTAATAAGGTAGTTTAACAAATTTTTTCAAACTTGGGACCTATCTAGATCTTTTTCTTGTACCAAAAAACCCCTTTATTGTAAATTTCAGCAACATTCTCGGTCTAGTTCTTCATAACGCATTTACATACACACATACACACATACCCACATACAATTATTGCTCATATTGTAGTATAGGATAATTGAATGGTACTGAAATGTACTGTTGTGAGGTCATTGTAGTGTCATATTTTACCTTAACGATGGTAAAAATATTGTTCCAAACTCATAATTTTTGATTTATATTTCTTTTATTATCATCATGGAAACATCTCTTGAACAGTCATAATGAGAAATGTTCAGAATGGACAATAACCAATTTTCATAAAGTTATGATCTAGACTGAATAATATATATATATGCGGGTTATCTCGGTTGAATATTTGACTGGTGCAAATCGTCTTCAACGCAAGAAGAAATGATGTCATTGTTATTTACCACATTAGTCATTCCATAAAACTCTAGTTTTCATTATTTCTTTGTTGTAGCTTTTAGTAAAAAAGAAAATAATTTATTTTCTAAGCAACAAAATGAATAAATGAAAGAGCCACTTGAGAACCCTCGTTGATTTTTTCGTAACTAAGAATTCAAACATGAGAGCGGACAATTAAGTTTGAACTAATGTGTTAAATGCTAGCGACAAAATT
Source organism: Ericerus pela (assembly GCA_011428145.1). Lineage (NCBI taxonomy): Eukaryota > Metazoa > Arthropoda > Insecta > Hemiptera > Coccidae > Ericerus > Ericerus pela. The sequence continues at coordinate 105,710 of WOFM01001393.1, read as the reverse complement.
AGCTGAAACTTGGCTTTTTCTTTGCTGAAATTCTATCGTATTTTGATTCGCATAATTTTAACTGTTCAAATGCCAAATTTATGTCGTAATTTATAACATTAATCCATTTTGTCGAATATTGTGTGTTCATTTTTAAGAGCGTTACATCTCACGTTTGACACCATACGAGATGAAGAAGTAGGTTCTTATTATTTTACTGCATTACGTGTAACGCGAATAAAACGATTATACGTTGCATAGCAACTGACTTACGGTGTGATTGTTTCTGTGTGTAATTCTCACGAGCTATATGATAGTAATTGGAAGCTCCCAGTAAATGACTTGGGTTTGCTTCAAAATCCTATTGGCCTAATATTGCAAAAAGTATACTCTGTTGCACAAATTAAGATCAAGAAGTACCATTTACGATGATTAGGTAATAAAAGATGAAAGAACAGAAACCAGTAGTTTCAGTGAAATTTCTCGAAGTATAATTCGTATGTTGTATTTCAAATTGTTCTTAAGACTGATTCAGTAACCTTAAAAATTCCAGTAAAATATTGATCGCGTGTTCAGAGCAACAAATCCACTAGAGCACGAAGTAGGGGAGAGGACCAATTTCGAGAGTAGGAGCGAAGGTTTGAGTAGGTTTTCTACTTCATCTAGTAGCGTAAGTTATCCTTGAGTAGATAACAGTTTGAGTGATTTACGGTATATTGAACAATCACTTTTTGATTCACGAAAAGTAGTTATAGTCCTAGAAAATCAGCTCAATAAATAACTTGAAAAGGAAATTGTTTTTAGAAAATTGAATTTCAGTATATATGTGGGCTTCACCATCCTTAACAACCACCTAAAAGTCTTAAACCGAAGGACGCGAGCGTCCTTCTAGGAAAGTTAGAATAGTGGTTCAAAGCAATTCTTCTTATTTATCTCACTAAATTTTCATTTGAGCTAACAGTTGGTCAAACAAAATTGAAAGACAATTAAAAAATCTATCAAAAAATATTCTACACTTCTTTTTTTTCAGCCGCATAGTTTTTGCATAACTCATTGAAAATATCTATTTTTTTTGTTAATGTAAATATAACACAGTAATCACAGACACTACAGAAGTGAAAACTGCGGGTAACAGCTCGTATAGGGTAAATGCACCAGTTTGTAACAGTTCGAAATTTAAGGCTTAGAAATAAGAAGAATAAGTAGAACAGTTGGAAATACTTTTATCACAAATATTAAAGCATACTCTTAGATTCCCGTCTATTTTCAATACTTCATCTGTGACATAGATGAAGCCAGAAATCAAAGAAAATTCCAACTGCTGTGAAAAATTCAAAAAGTGCTTTTTCTTAAAGGAAATCTGCACAATAGGTGATGAGTAATGCTCAGTTAAATTGGAATAATTGATATAGTATGAATATTTTAGTGTTCCAAGGTGGTAAGTACACTTCAATATTGATGAAAATCAGTGTTTTAGATTAATTTAGCTAAAATTATAAATATTATACCCCTGTTTCAAAATGATTTATTGAATGTCAACATTTCTAATTTGTAACAGACTTGCAAACTGGCGTGGTGAAGAAAAAATCATGACACTCCAGTTTGCAACAGGCACTTTTTACTTTAGTTTGAATGAGAAAATTCAAATTGTTTTAATCATTTGGATTTGATAACATGAATTACCATCTCTGAATTCATATTCCTTTTTCAAATATAAAATTTCTCAAAGAATTCTAGTTTTATGACTTTAGAGACTTTTGGGGAAAAAAAAAAAAATTTCCCCAGTTTACGACACTTATGCCCCAGTTGTGGTACACTCATGTTCCAGTACCAGTTTGGGGATGTTTATCAGCTTTATTTTCACAAAATAAAAGCTTTTTCAAGTGCCCCCAATCTTATGGAAGGGAAATATTGAAATTTTTGATTGATATTACCATTTTATTATACATTTTTTCTCCTATTTTGTCCTTACATTATTTGTGTGTTGCAAACTGGAATGTAAATGTTGCCACTTAGAGCAGAAATGTTGTAGACTGAGGAAAATGGTATTTTCACTTAAGAGTAATAAAAAAATAATATTCAGAGAAATATAATAAAAATTTAAATAGGAAATATTAATTTAGAGACCATAATTCATGTAATGAAACATTCACATTACAAATACCTTCATTCTACATTGAATTATGTCACTTCAAGCTCAACATTTCCCTTAAATTGTTACAAACTGGTGCATCTACCCTATATATATTTACATAATATGAGCCAATTTCTTGATACCAAGGTACAGACCGCAATTTTTGTCTGATAGTCATGAAATTTGCAACCAACATTAGTACTAAGCTAAGGACCTGACCTATTGATTTTGTTGCGGATTGACCATACAGTACTTTCAGTATCGCTGTTTTCTTTTTTGTTTTCGATATAAAATTTTTAATTTTCGACCAACAGCTACGAAATTTGGAACAAATATTTATTATAATCTATTACAACTTGCTATAAATTTTGGTGCGGATCGGCACAAAGGTATTTCCAAAAAATCTATTTTTTTAGATTTTGAAAGAGATAATATTTTTTATCTATGTAATTTTACATCAACAGTTACAAAATTTAATTCAATCATCCCAATTATGATCTGTTAATATCTTTTTAGGCTCATATTTAACAAACGTCACTTTAACCTCCCTTCACTTAAACTTCACTTAAAAATAACTTTTGGCACAATTTTGTATTTAAGAGTGATAACATTTTATTTTTACATTGGAACTCTCATAAGAGATACAATGTTCCCACATTTTTAAGTACAAAATTTTGCAAAAAACTTTTTTAAATTGAAATTTAAGTGAAGGGAGTTATAAGTGACGTTTGTGAATAGGGGCCTTAGTGACTAATTTTATAATTTTCTAAAACCTACCGTTTCTCACAGAGCTACTGCTGCGTTATTGTTTTTTCTCTTTTCTTTCTTACTTTCGTTAAAAAAAAAAGTTTTCAAACAATCGATCGGTGTGACATCGCCATTCAGAGAGATTGAAAGAGAGAAAAGAGCGAGGTTTGTAATAGAGGTTTTTGAGGTGCAACTGTAATGACCAAAATGAAAAATTCCTCAGGGATGCTATGCTTCGATAAGTTCGACTTGAGGGAAAAAACCTTTTTTTTTCCTTCCTCGTCGATGTTGTTCCTCTGCTTTAGTTATGGGGGTTGCAAGATAGTGTACGTTATTTATTAAGAATTTCGATCAGTGATTCGCAAATTTTATTGGAAAAGTCAAGTTTGGTTGGTATATTTGGAGCGTACAAGATTAATAAAATCATTTTGGAAAAAGCATGCTGGTTTTGAAACTTGGAGTTTTTCAGTGACGGTTTGCAATGCTGATGTTTCGAACGGAAGATAATCTAGGCGTTCACTCCTTAAAAAGCATCTGCGTCGACAATGCGAAAGGGTGTATGAAAATTAATTGCAATCTGTTGGAGAATTTTGTGGCCTGATGCGGGAGTAATTTTTCTAACCTTCTCCGCGTATCTATAATTCATTTCCGGCGATACATTCGCCATGGCCAGCCGGTATGAAACGGTTTGCTGGCGTAGCGTATAATCCGCTTGTGAGATACCCTGGAGCTTTCGAGCAGCACCCTTTTCTTCGTTGTATTATTAAAAATGAGGTGCATTTTTCAGTCTTTAATTTCACGCAGTTTCATTTTGGTGAGGATCATCAGTTGGTACTTTCGGCGTGATGGATGTGAAGTGTGCAAAATTCATTCCGTTCTGTTTTTGAAATTTCATTGGAGATGTACGTGACGGTAGATGTATGATTGGTGCCCTAGTCATCTTATTGATTCTGTGTTTGATACATTCAATCATGCTTACAAATGGCATCTTGCTCTCATGTTGAATAATTCACATCACAATGAAATCTTACATGGATCAAAGGTATGCCATGCCTATCTTGAACTTTATGTGTCTAACAATTTTGAGTCAACTTATTAATAGTGTTGAAACTTGATCCACATCTATGGTATTATAGTACAAACTCGATTGGTAATGCATTTTCCCAATATTAATTTTCATTTGCATGTTTAGGTAATCTACATAGAAATGTTATTTAATTGAGAAAATTATTTCAAATGCGTTATTCTGAAATATTTGGTTTTTGCTCAAGACCGATATCCTTTGGAGAGATTCGAAATTGAATAAATCGGACTACCAGAGGAACATGGCTCACCATAATGACGATATAAATTAGCACTCATACGAATATACTGTTCTGTTGTGTTTAATCTTACTTCAGGAAACGGGTTATTAGATTTGTTGGATATAATTTGGAAAATACAACTATTGCATTCATTGCAATGGCGGGACCGTGGAAAAGCGCCGGTCCTGAGTCGTAGATCACGAATATATAGGTCACTCAAATTCTTCTGTACACAATATATATATATATATACATTTCCACTTTTTGCTCATTCTAACACTTTTTGGGAGTCTGTGGAGCCTCCGATATTTGATCTATGGCAATGAAACTTGGAGTAGTGTTAGGAGCTTTCATGGGTTACACATTCATGTTAAAATTTTTGAAATTCATCCGCTAGTTTCGGAGGAAGGGGTTCTCAAAGTGTTGCAAACCCACCATGTTGTCATCACTGTAACTCCAGTAAATTAAAATATTTTGGCTTGAAATTTTTGTGAAAGTTGGAGACTATTAGGGACTGGTTTGATATTGAATTTGAGAGAAATCGGTCTACTGGTTTTCAAATGGCAGCCATTACAAAATTTCACACTTTTGGAAAATACACACCACTGTTGATGGGCGTCAGAGACATTTTGTAATTCAAGATCAAGTTTGATCATTACTCTGTAAACTCGTCTTGAGAATAAGAGGGAACCGCTCCATTTCTTCGCAATTTTAGGAATTTTGAAACTCTCTAGAGACTTTAAACAGGATCTTACTGCGGTCGAAGTTTGAATGGTAAATGTCCCAGGAGGAAATTTCTGTGTGGTAATTGAATATTAAAGTTATATAGACAATTTAGACAAGTTGACGCACTCCCATAAAGTTAATGTAATAAAATCATCATCAGTTTGTTGTTGGGACAAATTATCCCACCTAGTGATCCCAGGTGTCATTTGCTATTCAAAGTGAAGAGAATTGGAGTGCAAACGACACTAGTGCTTACTTAGTGGGATAAAATATTCCAGATGACTTTTGTGACGATTTCTTATCAAAGCGCGTCAACTTGTCTATTTATCTATGTAACTTTACCATAATATATTCTGTTTAAAAAAAAAAAAAAAAAACTGAAATAGATGATAAGCTGATTACTTCAATATTTCTTTACCACCAATAGAACAAGAGAGCATTTCAGCTTCAAATAAACGAAAAATAAAACCGATTTAAAAAAAAAGAAATGAAGAATGCTCTAAAAAGTGAAAAATAATTCTTTTAAAATTTCTCCAGCAAGATCGAGGTCTAGGGACTAGAATTATTGCAGTCAGCGATAGTTAAGAAGTTTTGTCATAAAATTGGAAAGAATTGTCGCAGGTATAAAGCCCGCATGCGGTAAAGGAAAAGAGCACCGACTCTAATAATTCCAGTTCCTAGATATATATCTTGCTGGAGAAATTTTAAAAGAATTATTTTTCATTTTTTAGTTAATTTTTTATTCCTTTTTTTTTGAAGTTAGTTCTATTTTTTGAAAAAAATTTTTTTCAACGACTTCGTTTCTAGTATTAGCTGTAATATTACTTCAAAATTAGTAGCTTGTTTATTGAAAGATGACTCTAAAACTACCTCATCTATTCTGAAAAAATTTAATGAGCACCATGGAATCATCCTCTATCACTTGAAAAAAAGTTCATCCAAATCGGTGCCCCATTTGAGAAATTATTCCAGAACATACATAAAAAAAATATATGTATGTAAGTTCGTTCATGACCGATTCTAATTTGCACTCAATACGGAATAAAGTGTGAGATCGTTTAGATTTGAAATATTTATTCACACGTAATTAATTGATCGAAGTGAAATTAGAAAATTCAAGTTTATATACACGAAACGAACGAATAAAAAATTTGTATATCTGGGTCAACGTTGAATGACCACCCGAATGAATGAAGTAAACTATCAATGAAACATTATTGGAAACAAGATATGAAGTCGATGACGATAACAAAGGAAAACGTTCAAGTCAAGATTATTTGAAAATGTTGTCATCGGATAATAGAATGAATGAGGTGAATGAATGAAATTACATAATAGTTGATAAACAGTTCTCATTCAGTAAATTATTACCTCGCAACATCTTAGCCTAGGTCATACATAAATAAACATGAAAAAAGGTCAAAATCTCGCAAGTATGAGCGAGATTTGGTGCTATTCGAGGAAAGACGATTTCGTCTTTTACATGTATATATATATCTATGGATTGAACTGATAATCCTCTCCTTTTTTTTTGAAGTCAGTTAAAAAAAAATAGATTGTATTGAATTAAGATAATTTATCCTGTGTTTATGCGTGACAAACAGAAGTTGTTAATTAGAATAGAAAAGAGATATACCTGAAGATCATTAAAATAAAGATAGGTTAAAATAGGGGGTGAATCAAAATGTATTTTTGACTCAAAATGTTCCCAATGCCACCTGTGGTTTTTTTCGTTTTTGGCTCTGTGTTATTAATTTACAATCTTCCAACTGAATATTTTTCAAGTAGGTTAGTAATTATGGCTTTTTAAACTATTTGAATCCCGCAATTTGAATCATTTGTCAAGGAAAGAATCTCTGACTGAAATCGTACTGGAACTACCGTACATTATTCGCAGTGAGTAACCTTGACAGTAGTACTTTTTTGATTTGATTCGATTTGTTTTTAAATCAGTTTCTGATCTCCCCATTGTAAAAATAAGCTTTCTTAATGGATTAACATTTACATTATCTTGGCACCTAAATGTGCACCTATTTTCTTCAAAATTTTGAAGGTGGAGCTGGTTAATTTTTAAATAATGCTTACTTTTTATGTATAGAAAATAATTTAATTCAATTTATTTTATTATATATTCCTGCACATTTTGTTGATTAAAACTGTAACGTTGTAGCTAAGTATTCGAAAGGTGAGGTGTAATACCGAAAATATTTTATAGTCAGTTTAATCTTTCCCTTCTCCATTTGCGACTGTTTGCATAATTTTTCTCTCCATATCACGAGAAGAAATGATTCTTTGAAATTTTATTACAAAAAAGAAATAAAGAAGATGTGCGTCCAGAAAATACTGTGTACCTACATTCTACAAATAAAAATGAAACAAATGTCAAAAAAAAAAGAAAAAAAAGAACAATTACCGATTGAACCAAAAAAGTACTAAATCGAAGAAAATGGGGGAAAAGGACTTGTAGGGGTCATATAGAGTTTTATTATGGAAGTCCGTCATAAGTACGTTATTGCCGTAGGGGAGTTGTCTTCGAATGATAATCCAATGCTTTTACCGCAAAACCCATCCATTTTATGTACGTCTTGTCGAAAAATGGGTTGCATTTTGCTCCCATTAGCTGAACGTTAAAGTTAATAATGCAATATTCTCGCTTGCAAAACAAAAGTAGGTATACGTACTTTATCATTGCTCTCGTTTATTTTTCAAATCTGGCATTTTATTTCACCAAACGTACGAATTTGATATCGGATTCGACAAAAGTGAATTTTTTTTGTCAGTCATAAATTTTATTTATTTTTTTTTTGTTTCTTCTCAGTGCTCTAACCGTGCTTTTTGTGCATTTATCATCAAACCTAGCACATCATTTTATGGCTGTTACGAAAACTTTTATTGTTGCACAAGTCAAAGATTCGGTTAATATGTAAGAAATTTATCGGAATGCGAAAAAAAAATCTTGAATAAAGATAATTTTTAAAAACTTTGTATTTTCCAAAAATTTATCAATTTCTTGCCAATAAAATGTGTGATTGACATTCAAATTGATAAGGAAACCCAATTGAAATTGAAAAAAACGATTCGAAACTGAAATTTAACCTATTGTTCAAGTCATAGTGCAAGCATTACCTTAGTCACTAATGAAACTTATCGCTTAAATAATGTTTTTCTGCATTACAAAAGACTTGAGTTTTTTGTAAAGTCGTAAGTTGTGTTTTGCATTTGGCCTCTGGATTTTTCATTAGTATTCGTTTCATTCAAGATAAATTTAAACGATTTTGTAATTTTTATTTTGGTTTTTTCACTGTCTTGGGATGAAATTCCTAACTGTAAGATATAATCAGGGAAAGTAATCGCAAAAGTTTTTTTGAAATTAAAATTTAATTTTAGTTTTTTGATTTAAAATTTTTCTAGGTCTATTCACGTTCATGTCCAGTGTTGCTTCGATCTCTTAAAGAATGTGCCATAAAAATTGCAAAGTATTAAAAAACAAAAAAAATTTTAAAAATTAAAAAATTAAAAAAAAGATTTTTGAAAGAGCGTTTTGTATTTTTGTTGAATACTTGAGGAACAAAATTGCTAAAATTTTCTTCAATGCCTATGAACTTTGACAAGGTTAATAGAAGATGTTTGATACAGGGGTCTGCGTAGCGTAATGGTCAGGGGCTCGGCTTTACAATCAAAATATTGTAAATTCGAGACTGGCCGCCGTCACATTTCCGACCCAAAATGACGGTATGCTCTCGTTTGGTTCTAATGTTGCTCCCGTATGTAATATTGAAAAATTTATGCTTTGTATACTAATGGACAACGGATCCCGAATCCCGACCACTCCCTCTCCCTTTTCGATGTCAAAGTGTATCCTCCAATCGTTGGTTAAAATGGTCACGTAGCCGAAACCCAGTGAAAAAAAAAAATTCTCTTCTTCTGTGATTTAGTTCAATTTTGGATTCATTACCTTGTCTACTTCTTTTAGCAGTCAGTCCAACGAAGTAGTCGATCTAAATAAATCTTAATTTCTACTTCACATTTTTAGAGGTAATGAAATTGAATTGAACGCGTTTCTTTTTCAATATAATTAACTTATTTATAATCTACCTTTGCTAATTCTCTCTGCAATATTTATCTCTTCATAACTTCAGCTGACATTTTCCAAGTAATTAAATTGAATAGTCAAATATATAATTAACCCGATATTTTTGTTTTTTTAAAACTATAAATTGTAACTTCGTAATTTTTTTTTCTTAAGAACTGTCTCATATAGAAAGTTTTTTCCCCCATTTCATGATAAAAATCTGCCATTTCAATTTAGCAATTTGAAATTGCCATTCAGCATCCGACTATTGCCGTTTATAATTTAGAAGAAAAAGAAAATGAATGTATAATCGTTTTTTTTTTTTTTCTTTGAAAATATGCCTCCAAAACTACCAACCCCTACTGTTCGCTACTGCTAAAATTAAATTAACCATCTCCAGATAAGATTTAATTCTTCGCCTTTTTTGTCTTCTTTTATCGTTTTTTTTTTCTCGTTCGTTATTTCAGTCTCGACTAGTTTCTTCTCCTTTTCTCTTTCTCCTTCCATGTTTTTGCGAAAAGACGAAAATTGCCAAAAAATTTTTGACCTTATGAAATATAAATTACGAAATTCATCGTGGTAACTCTGTGGCATAGGAGGTGAAATTTATAAACAGGGTGGGAGACGTGAAGGGAGAAAGAAGGCGAACGAACGTACCAAAAATTTAAAAAGTGGCATCTCGCAATATTTCGACGAGGCAGAACCGAACCCACATACACAAGTGTCGAAGAACCTCTGTCCTCTGCACCTTTTTTTATCCCTTATTCGCCCCGGCTCGGTTGCACCCTGCGCCTCCTTAGAATGCTTAAGGGGTGGCGTAAGCATATTTCTTCCCAAGTTTCTCTTTCGTTTTACGTCTCGACGCCGCGCCGTGCCGTACGAGTTTATTCAAACGTGACCCGAAGACTAATGTAATTACCGATACTTTAAGAAAATTCTGTTCGCACAGCTTTAAAAATTCCACCCTTTTTTTTTGTACGTTTTTGGCTTTTTGTATAGGATTCAGTGTACCAGAATACGCGGATCAGTAAAGATTTTTTGGCAAAGACGGAAAAATGAAAGCAAAAAAGTGAACGGAGTGTGTTCAAAATTGATTGTGAAAAGTATCAAAAATGCAACATTTTGGCACGTTCTAAATGACTGAATTGGGGCTGAGTGCGCAAAAGTAGCCTCAGATGAGGTAAATAAAGCTGTCGCAAAAAAGTAAATTGACAAATAACACGTACAATGTCGATTGGAAATGCAGAAGAAATCCGACAAGAAAAGTTGTTGAATTCCTTCTGAAACATTTTGTTTGTGTTTCGATCTAATTATTACGACCATTTTATGATGATGATGATGACAATGAGCGAAACTTCAGTCTTGCTCTCATATTTTCTGCAAAACGGAGTCGAATACCAATAGCTTACTATTCACAAGAATGTTGAAAAGCACAATAGGTGGAGCAGGTTATGTAGACGAATAATAATATATTTAATGATGTACTAGATGCATTATGTTGAAGCATAATCGTCTGTGTTTTTTTGAGCCAAGTTGGATGTTTATTATGGTGTGTTTCTTAGACTTTTGTTCGATTCTTTAAAGTATAAAATGGAGGTGTTTCTTCTATTGTAAACTAATTTCTTATTGTGGCCTGTTATAACGATATACATGCTGAGTTTTTTCACTGGATTTTCCAAAGTAGATCTCCCCTAGATTTTATTTTTTTATGGAAAACCTTTGAAAAAGTGTGACATTATCACAAATCAAAAAACTCTGAAAAGTGGGATTTTATCACCAACTAATAAGTTTAACTATCACAAACTGAAAAACACTTGAAAAGTGCGACTTTATTGTAAATCAAAAAACTATGAAAAAGTGCGACTTTATCTCAAACTGAAAAACGATGGTCAGTTAGTGAACTTGATAGTCTTTAATGAACTGATATCTGAATAGATGGTGAAAACAGTTCATCAAAAATATCAGTTCGGTTCATTCAATTCTTGTTTTCTTCTAATTTTTTTCTGATAACGAAATTCCCATTGATAAATGTTGAAATTCAGTGCCAAGTGGTTGCATGGTGGTTCCCTTTGTATTGTTATTCAAAACAAATCAATGATTGGTCAAAAAAAAAAAAAGTTTCGAGGATTTCAATATCAAAAACAAAGAATAATTTTCGAAGAACTGAAAGGAACGAAAAACTGGTTGAAAGAATATTTTGTTGTTAAAAAAAGGAACGAGAAGAATTGATATTTGTATCACCAATGAACGTTTTTTGCCATCTGTATGTGTCTACGTCAATTTTTGAATTTTGATGAACTTGAATTCTGTTTTCCTACTCGGATTATTAGCAGATTTCGTCAGCATGCTGAAGGTGCAAAACAAAAGAGGGACTCTTTTGATTATTTTCAATCGATCTATCTTAAAAATGATTTATTATTCCTTGCTAATTATTTAGTCTACTTATAAGCACGTTTATAATTTATCATTCTTGGTCAATAATATGCGAACTTTTCACTGCAAGTAAGAGGGGTATGTCTGTTTTTTTGACTGATGCGAATTTTATGAACTGTTCGTTTATTAGTCAGTAATTTTTTATTATACCTAGTAAAACTGATTCTTATAGGTACATAATTACTGTAATGGCAAATTTATTTGAAAATAAAATTTTGACTGATTGATTTGTCTAAATTTTTGTATGATATGAACCCTTTTCCCGGACTGAATAATTTGTGTAAAAATCCTGAAGCTCAGCCCCCCTTGTTACCTATTCTAATTATTAGACTGAAAATATTTTAATGAGCCTCTTTCACTCTCTTTCTTATATAATTGACTAACATGATTTATTTCAGTTTTTAAAAACGATAAAAATATAATATAACTTACTCCGTGCCGCCAATTTAGGTTGTATTAGTGGTTTCTAAATTTTAACGATATTAATTTCAGTGATCTAGCCGATTTTATATCTAAATTTCGATTTTAACAAGATTTTCGGGCATATATTTTCGCTAATTTAATTATTAGGCATTTGGGATCTTATTAGATGCTGAAAATAACAAAAATACGGATGTTATCTCCCTCTTTTTACTCTTGATAATCCATTTAATGTATGTGCTGGTGTCAATTAGATATACCTATGTCTAATTACCTGTTGAGAATTTCTATATAGCCATTATGAAACAATGTCTATTTCTATAATGAATAATGAGTTATCAAAATGAAAAGATCCTATGAAATCGTAATCTAAACGGTGTACAAAATAAATGTATTAGAAAAAAAGCCATAATTTCTGCAAAAAAAAAACGAATCTTGGCGTTTGTATTGTTTGTATTAAAAACAATTAATTTCACTTTAATTTACATTTATGTTAACTTTGTTTTCGGTTGAAAAAAACTGCTCCAAAATATCGTAGAAAAGGTGTTCACGAATAAGGAAAAAAGGTTTTCCAAAACATAAAAAATAGGCTTGTTTCTGAAAACTATGGTTACGTGTTTTTGGTCTTTAACCATGAAATTTTTTTTTCATGCTCCCATTTTTTCCACATTTTCTAGTTCGGTATACGTTTTTAAAATCACGTAATATGTACAGAGTATATAGTAATATAAGAAAAAATTAGAGTTTGCATTGGGGGAAAGAAAAAAAAGAAAATACACAAAGGTTTGTAGGTTTTGTTAATTACATTCATTAATCTGGAGTTAATTATATCTTCCGCTCTTCGTGTTTTTTTTTTTTTTTCATTCATTTTATTTTATGTTGGATGAAATGTATGTTTTTGTAGAGTTATATCTTTCGTCACGTAATAATTAATTTTACGACAGTTATGATAATCATGTGCGCGTTTGTTACTCGGTGCAATAATTTTTTTTTTATTGAAAAAAACTTGATGATGTTATCGAAAATTATGTTTGAAGAAAAGAGAGTAATTCCTTTTTTTTCATAGAATGAAATGATCTTCATAAACATGTTTGGAAAAAGACAATTGTTATACGACCACCCAGAATTAACCTCCAATATTTTTCATCTGTTTACCTTTGCGAGTTTTTTTTTTTTTCTTCAGAAAAACAAAAATTAAAGTCAAGACAGAAGAACGAAATTTATTGGTCGACTATTAGCACATTCTTGGCTTGTATATGGTGACATATTTCGATGTTCTATGTCCACGTTTTTACATTTTTTACTCGACGATTTAAGCTCTGATGTATTTTTGGCATTGGCTACTCATCTGCGATAGTTTTTAAAATTTCTCTTTAGCATTCTGAAATTGTTTTTTCTTCGTAAGAAAAGAAGCTTGACTGGTTGAGATAGATTTATTCCTTTTGTTCGTGGACTAAATATTTATTAATATCTAGAAGAGTAGTGTCATTCAGGTTTTAAATTAATGAAAATTTGACGTACTTTGTCTTCCACTGTAAATTGCAGCCGTATTGGTTGCTTAAGTATGAGATAGAGGATGAAGGGGTCTATGGCTTCTCCTAGAATAACTGGAAGAGAACCTTATTGTGGATGAAACAAATCTTTCGCTATTTTCAATCCGTTCTTTTTTCATGCTTTGAAGTTATTTCCGACGTTTCGGATTTCTGTTATGTACACCTCTTGTTATCAACGAACAAGAATCGTACATAAGTGTGGACTACAGTTGCTAAAAATTTTTTCTGCTTCTACATTCCGTGGATTTACCCTCATACGTGCAAAGTTGGGAAACTTCTATTATTTAAGGCCGAATAGGGAAGTTAAATTATGGTTTTATGTAACAAAAGAAATTGAAAATTTGTTATACACACACACACATGCGCGCGCGCATCGTTTGTTGGTAAATAAATAAATTGATTAATTGTTACACCAATTTTCACGTTTTCTTATTCGTTGCCCTGGTCTGTGCTGGTTATGTCAGTTTCAGTTTATGGTTCTCAATATTTAAATTGTCATTTAAATTGCGCTAAAATGTAAACATGTTTACGAATTATTCCTCTTTAAATAGTTCCTTTGTACTTTTATAATGATCATGAATTCTAGGTTAGCCTATGGTCGTTAGATATTTGACTTTCACGTTATAATAATAATTTCGATAGTATAGAAAACATTTTTCTCATTCTTGTGAATACTGATTTCTAATTGAATGTGCTGAAATTGTTCTGAACATTTAATGTTAGCTTAACTCACGCCTATTTTGTTCATCAAACTTTATCATCTGAACGTGCGATTTTATGGCCTCCATATGCCTACACTCAGTACCAAAAATAATATTTTGAGTTGTAAAATTTTTCTCATTAGACTTGTTATATTTTCTTTACAAAAATTTTGCAATTGAAACGAAAAAAACCAATTCGGATGCAAGCAGACTGATATTTACTGAGGAAAAGAACTCCTACAGGAAGAAGGAAAAACAGTGCTCTATACACGTTGAAATTCGGACTCATTAATTCGTAGTCTTGAAAATTGTTAAAGCGTGACGATATTTTCGGCAAAAACGGAGAAATTGAGTACCTATATAGGGGTGAAGTTGGTTGGGATTTAGCGGATTGGTGTTGCTGTATAATAACGTATAACCTCATTATAAATTCTCATTAGTTAGGCTGTGCTGTCGGTTGGCTGTTTAATTTTATGGGAGTTATACATTATCGCGAAATGTGTTTTTTCTTCTCCTCACCCTATCTGCCTTTCTCAGCGTGCACGTATATTGTTTGAACTCTATTTTTAAGCAGGCTATTTTTCATCTTCTATATTCGATTTATTCTTTCATTCGCTACATTGTTGCGTGTTGGATTTTTGTTTCTTTTCTTGCAGATCTGCATTATGTCTATGAACGGTAGCGTTTTATCGCCACTTCAAAGAGATTCAAGTTGTATGTCGGAGCTAAAATCGACAACACGATGCTTGAGAATGCACTTGAACAGCCTGTGGTCCATATGGTACGGTGTTTTCGTCACACTGCTAAACGGATACATCGCCGTCGAGTGCTCGAAACGGTTTTTCGGTAAGTGAGAATAAAGGACATTCTTTTTCTGGAGCTTATGTGTCCGAAGTTCTTCTCATTTTTGAACAGCAGTGCGCACCTAAGTTGCGATGGCAGATAGTATAAAGAAATTTTAATGGTATTTCTCGGATACTCTTTTCACTGAGATGCGATGGTGCTTCTTTGGTGCTTTTGTCGAATGCATGGACTTCTCGACTGCCAAATATCACCGCGAGTTAATTTGTAGGGACATGAGCCTGCTTGTTTGGCAGCTTTGGATTTTTTGGATGACAAGCAAGAATATTAGCTGAATGGTTTCGTCTAGTTTCGTAGCTAAATGACTAAGTGACTGAATATTTTCAGTTCGTTCTCGGCTCTTTTTCTTTTCATTCCTATTCCACTTTTTAGAATTACATTCATAATTTATTGTTTTGCATACTTGTTCAAAAAAAACTTCGGATGAAATTCATGTTGGGGTTCTCTTGATAATCAATCAACCCAAACGTATTCTGCAATATGATTCAATCCATTCTGGATGTTTATATTACTTTCACAAAAGATACAAATGGCTCTCAAAAAATACTGCACGAAGTGCAATTATTCTAAATGTAATAATAAGTTCTCGTAGAAATCAATAACGTAATTCGCTCTGAGTGACCAATTTTGACTGATGTTGAATATCAAAAGAATAATAACTAATGAGTGTTCCTTAACCAAAATTTTATTATAATAAAAGAACGACTGTTTTATAAATAAATGAAACTGATTACATTTTCTTTGATAATTCTCTGTCAAAAAATATTAGTTCTCATTGTAAGAGGCAAAGGATTAATTCTGCAACTATTATTTTTCATTATAATAAATTCAAAATTTGACTTGTGTGAAAAATGTTAAAATTCTTTGTAGTATTATAGCTCGTAATTTTATCAAACGAATGAATTATTTAGCCCATTTTTATACGGATGTTTTCGTTATAGTGCATCATGGCTTGATTAATAACCATTTTCGTATGGCCAGAATACATTTTGGTTGATTTAATTAGAAAACCTTGATAGAAATTTTTCTCTGTGACCTTATTGAATGTGCTGAAATGTGTTGTGGATATTTTTAAAAGTAACATGATACGAATTTCGCATTGTGTCAGAGTTTAAGGCGTAAGAATGTGTTATGGTCGACTTTTTACTCAGTGGATGTTTTCGGTCTTTTTGTTCAACACATCCGTGTAAATCTTCCTTTTTTTTTAAGCATTGTACACGATTTAGGCCACTCTATTATAGAATTAGTTCTCCTTCGTTATGAATGTTTCTTGTAAAATTTATTTATTACATTTTCCTTTTGACCTTTCAATTTTTTTCTTTTGAAAAAATGGGAAAGACTTATGGAACTTTTCAAAATTTCTTGATTTGCTGTGCTTATTAATTAGCTAGGAAGCTGGGTATCGATCATGAACAGAACTGATATGAATTAGTAGTTGATAGCGGCTGATACCTCATTTAAAACACACATGCTATCAGTTTAGTTCATAATCGATACCCTGATGTGATGGACGTTGCATTATATAGTTCTATCTTTTGTAACTTAGTTCAGACATTTATAAAATAGAAATTGAAATTTATAGTAGAAATCACTGCAACAAACACTGGCTACAGCCTTAGCTATAGTCTATAGTATATTCTATATATGGGCCATGTATAGGTACTAATAAGAAATTGCTCCCAAGCTGATTGAAATAGCGCGCAGAAAAACGTGTAGTTTATTGATTATATAAGACGTGAAATTCATTTATTTTTGTGTGAACTTTTGAAATATAATTATTGTAATTCACATAAATATAATTTATTGTAATTTCACTTATGAAAATACGTTAAGAAAAATTAGTTACCGACATGTGATGTAGGTTTTGTCTGTTTGCGATATCGAACCTACATATTTTCCAGCTAAGAGTGGTAAACTTAACCCGCATAGTTATCTTATCGCTGGCTATAACTGGTAAATGTATTTTATACAAGGGCTCCAATTTTAGGCACTATCCATGGTATTCTTGGCCAGTTGAGTTTTGTATCCCAGTTTCTAATTTCATCCCAGATGTTTCAATAAAAAAATCAAGGATTTCTATTTAAATGAGTATCTTATTGTCAAATTCAATAAGAAGGAATGTGATATAATGGTTCTTATCATTCCCAAAAATTCTTTGGAATTAAAATAATAATAAAAAAAAAACTCTTGCTCGCAAACTTTTCCAGAAAAAATAGGTTTTCTTGGTTTCCAAATAACAGATTAATATGACTTTTTGTTTAATAGGTCATGGGAATTTACATGAAATGTTGTCCCTTCCAGTTATGTAAGGGCATGAACTGGTAATCCAATTGCTACAAAATATTTATAAAATGTTAAAATAAGACAAAATCAACATCTGTCTCAAAGTTTTTGACCAAACATACCTTCGCCTACAATATATCTGTGTAGATTTTCATTAAATACCGACTTGAAAAATTTTTGGCAAAAATTTTTCTGGTGTACCTACTCATCTTGCACTCCTGTCACAATTTGGAATTTCATAATTATAGTCAGCCTGTTATGTATTGTTGATGATAGGTACCTTTCAATTTGCCACCACCATTATTTTATAGGTCCTCACATCCATTACAACTTGATTACAATGCTAGATCTACCTAGTGTGTGGATTGTGCGATGGAACGGAATAGTAAATTTTTGAGATTATAAATTTATTTACTTCGTTCTTTTTAAAAAATATGACAGAGAATAAATAGACTATCAATAATATTATATGGGTCAATGGCTATGGGTGGCAATAAGAAACTCGAACAGAGTGGCAGCGGACGTTAATCTAGCACTGCCTTGTTGCAGAAATCTGTTTATTGTTGCTAGTTGCTAGCTAAACAAAGAAATTTCACCTTATGCCTTGGAATTCATTGTAGCCAATTTTTACTGTAGAATTATTGGTATGACACTCACAGCCAAAACCCATTGAAATTACATTATTTTGATTTCCTAAGAACTGAACAAAATCATTGTTCTCTACCCAAAGTGAACGAAACGAAATAAAAAATAAAATTAAAAATTTTTCTCACAACGCTGTTGGCCAGGGTATTGTGAACAAATAATTTCAATGTTTGAGATAGGCTTAGAAATGGAAACATCGCAACAGAAATGGACTGAACCTGTTTCGGTTTATCATTTCCAAGAGTATTTTGTAGAAATTGTATCTGCTATGAAATTTACGTTATTTGTTCAGCAATTTGAGAATTTTTCACTTTGTAGAAAGATTCATTTGAGTCGATGTATCCTCGATGTTTATGCTTTTCATGTTTTAATGGTTTGATGACGACTGCTAAATGTTTACTTTCTTATACTCTTCTAGCTACATGTTCGTGTTGGCCTATAACTTACTTTATTTTGACAGATTACATGGACCAGTTAAAACCGAACGATTCGTCTACATTTCAGTACGAGCTGAACACGTGTATCGGACTGACTGGCTTTTCGGTGCTGCTGATTCCGTTTTTCTTTTCGTCGGCGCTGTTTAAGGTTGGGAATTTAGCAAATGACGGGTTCAAATTGGGTAGAAATTTCAGCACCTGTAGCGCGAGCACGCAGAATGGGGTCGCCATGGCCGGCCGTGGAGGGTGCCGGCGTATGTGGCAACACTGCGGTCCGACAGCATCTCTATTTCATCTCGTCATCGCATTTTGTTTCATGATACCTAAGCTGATTATAGAAGCTCGATGCATACAGATTGGAACACTGCCTAAAGGTGAGCATCTTTGGTTTTTTTGGTTTTGGACTATTTTGTTTTTAATATTTTACACTATAGCTTGCATTTACTATAATTTCCGAAAATTTATGGAGAGCGATGTTTTTCAAGAGAGGGTACACTCTGTATAATTTTCTTACAACTTCCACATCACGCGTATTTCTTCCTCGTTTTTGTTGAATAGTAAATCAACGATGCTGTCAATTTTATTCCATTGAAAATGCAAAATGCTGTACCCATGAAGTGTACTTTTTAACGATTGTCATCTGTGTGAGGTCTTTACCATTTACTTGTGTTACCGAATTATCGTATTTTAAAGAGTATTTGTCGTTAAAAACACATGACTGTCCCATCTTCCACAATTAATCGTGTGCTCGGTATATCTACCGAAGAACAATGTTTCAGTGCAGATTGTCCTCGAAAATAGCAGCAATTCTAATTTTCAAAATACTAAATCTTGGTAAACGATCGTTAAAGAACAAAAAAAATCAGCCATAGTGAAGAATGAAAAATAGCTTTGTTGCTAGCCCAACCCCTCCCTGGTGCTCCTCCATCTATAGAATGAAAGTTATGACTTCTTCTTTCCATCGATTATCACCACCTATTAAGAAGCTTCAAAATGCGTTTAGTTGAAATTCTTATTTGTAGTTATTTGTAAAACGTTGTATGTCCTCATTCCATCATATTGTAATATAAATCTTATAGCATATGCTTCCAAAACGACGAACTTAATTTTATACGTAGCCTGAAAAGTGGGAGAGAAATTGAAATATGTAGAATTTTAATTTCCCGAATGCACAATAAATTTGTGTCTTTCCGTCTTGTGAGAAAAAGATAAAAATATTTCTTTTTAGATAAAAGTATTAATGGCTTCGAAATATGACCTCAAAGGTGCTTTTCAAGTCTAAAGAAAGGGTCGAAAAAAATGTTATGTGGTTGTGTAAAATGAAGTTTTTATCAAATTAGCTTAGCGGCCAGGTATTTACTTGCAGGAAAAAAAAATAGATAGTTTGAAAAAAAAAAGTAAACATAAAACAAAAGCACTAGTGTAAAAGGTGAACGTCTTTTTTCTAAAAGATTTTTATGCTAACCGACGTTAAATTTTAATTATAATGAATTTATGTTCCAGCTGGGTGTTCGCGGTAAAAAGTTTCGAGAATATTTTTCAAAGAAACTTTATTTTTTATTTTTCTCCTCCTTCTTTAGGAGTATCGCAGACAGCCTTAAGCAAAGTAGAAATCAAATAAACATCCGGAGTTACAGAAACAATTTCTTTGATGGTAAAACTTTGAATAAAGTTGTTGTAGAAAAAAAGATAGAAAATGGTAAGAGATTTTCGTTCATTGTCCATTAATTAACGTTTTGTGAGAAATAAAAAAGTTGAATTCTATTTTCCTCCATCTTTTTCATGATAAGTCTTGACTTTTTTGCGGTTGTAATGTTTAAGGCTGAGCGATGCTTCGTTCTCTCTGGTTAATTACATTATTTATATCTGCTTGCAATTTATTTACTACAAATCTTGCTTGTATGTTCATGGAACTGAAACTTTTCTTTTGAAATCTTCTGGAAGTTTGTTTTGAACTATACTGTGCCCAATAGTGACAGAGAATAAAGAATCCTTCAACATACTCATGGCAAAAATTTCGCTTATCCTGTGAATATAATACTTGTTTACTTCAGCTTGTCATTTTAATTTTTAATTAGTTAATTTCTATGAAAGTAGGTGAAAGTGAAGCATGCAGCTGTTTCGAATACATATTTTGAGTTAGTTTGGCGGATTCTTCTTCATATGAAAAATTCAACAATTTTCTCACTCGTTAGTAAGTGTCAAATTCCATAGGTGAGATCGTGTGACTAGTATAGGCTTAATTAAGGAGGAGATGTGAAATTAAATTTTACATTTTTCAAAACGTAAGATTATTATGTAAAATTGAGGTGGAGGAGGGCAATACCTACTACTGAAAGATCCTTTTTTCGTCTTTTGACTATAGTCGAATGTGAAAAAATAGTATAATATGAGCTGATCAACTCTTTTTCACGTCCAAAATAAATAAATTTCTATTAATTTGACGGATTTTGTATCTGCATTGTAACAAATTTGGCATTTTTCTTCGGCTTACCTTTCTCAGTTTAAGCTATTTCCAGCTTAAAACAGGTTTGACACATTGACAGCTTCAAGTTATCACTACTTGTCCTGTTTTGACAAACTTGAGTCAACACATGAAGTACCATCTAACATTTTCGACATTCAGTCACTGTCCAGCATCTCGCATACCCCGTTAGGATGATACAATAGTGGTGAAGTTCCAGCTTAAAAATTAAGTTGTGACGCTTTGTCCCTGGATTGCATGCAATTCTGACCATCTACAATGTCAATTACTAATGGTTGCCGTTCAATTTTTTCGTTGATTAGTCAGGCTATTTGACAAGGTTTAAACAGAGCGGCATTCCGGAGTTTATCATTGAACCTTTTTTTTTTCACAAACTGATTCACCAGAACAGCAGATGACTCTTCTACTATTTTTTTGATTTTCGTCCAAAAATGAACTATTCTCTGCCATGCCATATTTATTAATACGAGGATTTTAAATTTTCTGTGCAAAACGGGAGTCATATTCAGTGTCTCATTCATAGTGATTCAACCGCATACCTTCTGTGTCATGAAAGTAGACTTCTTTTGATTAAGAGAACGCCATATATTAAGACCCAAAAAGTAAATAATAGGTTGATATGTTGGAACTATTAAGCTAGATTGGACGAAATACTTCCAACTAAACTACGAAAGTCCTTTATTGAAGGAATATTGTCATCCTTGACTCGTAAACCGTGTATCGAATAGCTTTTTGTCTTGATTTACCCGATTCTGCCCGTTCGTATCCTTAACGATTCTGCTTCTCAAACGTTTCCGAAGTTAATTAGTTTTTTTTCTGTCCAAATAGGGCAGCCATTAAAGAACGTAGTCGAATTTTAGGAGAAGAATCCTCATTTTCTACCGTCAACTTTTCTGCCAAGAGTGAAAAAAATTTGCGAAATCAATGCCCCCAAAGTTAGCTCCATAAAACACATACCGGAAGCATTTTCTTCGTTCTCACGCCTCTCTTCACCCATTCCTCTCAATATATGCGTTCGTATATTATTCACATCTTTTCTTCTTAATTCGTATTGTTTGAAGTAGAATTATTTTTTTCTTTCTTTCTTTGCCTCACTCTCGTTTTACTTCGTCGTTAGGAGTTTTTTATTGGCAACTTTTCGCATTTTCATTTCGAACTGGTGACGAGGGTAGTTTGGCGAAAATTGCTTAGGCGTTTCTTTCCCTTATTTCGACACAATGATGTGCGCCTGTGTCTGAAATGGAAATGTGAAAAAATTCGTGAAGCGTGTAATGGTCTATTAGAGAGAAAAGATTGGCTGGTAGATAAAAATTGTGACTTTTATGCGACAGTATAAGCCTAATTTTTGAGGGACGGGTGCATATTCTGTCAGGTAGATTGTTGTTATTTGGGATTTTTTTCTCGATGATAGTTTTTTTTTTTTGGAAATACTTTATTATTTAAGGCTAATTATTGCGTATTGTTTTGTTTGTCACAAATTTTGTGAAGAGAAAAAGTAGATTCCCTTAAGAAGCTTATTCTTTCATTCAATCAATTACCTGTAGTATCTTATTCAATTGGAAAGCTTGGGAATTGCGTTTCGTCGAGTTAATAGAATTTTTTGTTATCAAATTTTTTACGTCAATGAATATTTCGACTTTGATTTTACGAGAGCGAAATACGTAATTTTCCTCGTATTCAATTTTACCTTCAATATTAGATGCGTTAGAAGTTTTTAATGATGTTCGTTTATTCTGTCGTTTCTATGCGGAATTTCAGTCAACGTAAGAAGTAAATTCATATGTTTTTTTGATTTTAAGAGAAATTAAAAGTGAAATTGGAAACACTGTCAGTAACGATCTAAATGCTTTTGCATCGTACGTAGGGGATTTAATGACGAAGCAATTTCCACATTATTTTGATGTATCATTGGTTTGTTATTCCGCGATATGTTCTACTCGTTTACTACTTACACTCTTTAAAGAGAATTCTATCTTGGTGGATAGTCATGCGAGACTCCTACGTAACTTTGCGCCAAGATAAAGTTTGCTTACAAAGCGTCAGGGACTTAGAAGGATTAAATATTTAGCGGAATAGCCAGAGACATATAGCCAAAGAGATGTCTAACTGTCTATATGTGCTGTGGGACAAAAATGTGACAAAGATCTTCGACCATCATCATCATCATCATCATCAACAATGAAAAGTCAACTTCGTTTTATGTTCTATGCAGCCAAAGCTGTGCATATTTCTTAGTGAAAACAGACATCTCTATATCAATACACATACACTATCAAGCTACAATATATGCGCAGTAAAGTAAACGAAGTTGAGATATCGTTTATGATGATGAAGATGATGGTTGAGATGTTTGTCACATTTTTAATCACCTGATGGAAATCTCTTTAGTTATGTGTCTCTGAGAAAATCCCTCTTGGATTTAGTTCTTCTCTACTAATTACATACAACTTTGGTCCAATCTATGATTGGTTTCTAGATAGACTTTTTGAAACTGTTTGTTTTTTTACTTAGAAGATGAATTTTGAGGTATTTGTAGATGAATAAACTGAAAGTCCTCAAATATGTGATGAGCTGTCTCCAGTACGTTCCAAAATGTGTATTTTTTTCGATTCTTCACAAACATTTCAAAAAAGTTGATCGTAAGACATTATTTACAAAAATAAAACTGACAAAATTTTCTTCAAGATGGTTTCTAATAATTTTTAGAATTGAAAATGCTTCTTCAATTAAGTTGTGAAAAAGTATCAGCCACCCAATTTTTACCGATGTCTAATGGGTGAATTGTATGAGATTGTACAGATAATGATAGTAAAAAAAGTGGAAGAAAAAAATGGTAATGAAAAATAAAGTGGAGGTGGTAACATTATTTCCTTGTTTTCAGAGCAAATACAAAAATGAAAGAAAATGAAAAATTAACAACTCTTAATGTTTTTAAGTAGGTTTTCTTTAGAAAATCTACTTATTACGCTTGGTGAGGTATTATCCCCTAGGGTTGCGAGTGGGTACGTTTTTTGTTTCATGAACTGAAGAAAATTTTGGCATCAATAACTAAAATTCATCATATATATATATAGATAGATAGATAGATAGATAAATAGATATAAGTTCATTTCTTGTTCCCACGTCGCAATTTTTATCAGATAATCACGAAAGTTGTTGAGAACATTTTTATTGAGCCACGGACCAAACCTATTGATTTTAGTGTTGATTGGCCTGAAGGTACTTCCGGTACCACAATTTTTGTTTTTATTTTGGCTATAAAATGCTCAATTTTGCACCAAAAGCTACGAAATTCGGAGAAAATGTGTATTTTGATTCGTTGTAGTACGCTTCCAATTGTGGCGCGGTTTGGCAGGGGGTACTCCTGGTACCGCTATTTTTGTTTTTATATTGGTAATAAAATGCGGAATTTTGGAACCGTATGTACGAAATTTGAAATAAATATTTATTATAATTTACTGTAGCATGGTAACAATTTTGGTGTGGATCAACTGGACGGTACTTCCAGTAAAGCTTTTCTACCCTTTTTTTTCTAATTTGCATGAACTTTTCTTTTTATAAAAATTAACCACATGCTGATGTTTTCTTTTTTTTATTTTATAACTTTGTTATATCTCATTGGTTTTATTTTAAATTATATGATGATGTACCATGCTTTATCATCTTAATTTATTTTTCATTTTTTCAAGAAAAAATGCTATTATATGTATTTCACATTGTCTAATATTTTGTCAACAGCTAACACGTTTCATACAATCATAATATACCATTAACGCATATAAACTTACAGACAATTATTGTGACCTTCAAAATTCATAATTCTTTCTCTCGAAAAGCTACTTTTTCTAGCGAGGCTTGCTGCGCTAGAGTTTTTAATTTTTATTCATTTTCAATTCCCTCCTCTTGTTGTTACAAAGTGTGAAACCTGTGAATTTTCCCTTATTTGCTATAATGTTTTTGGAATCCGCCATTCAAAATGTTATTATTTCCATTGTTTTTCAGGAACATTTATGTTTCCTGTTTTTTTGTTTTTTTAAAGTACAGTCTTGATAGGCGGATTTCTCAAAAATTATAAGATATAAGACAAAAATTAATATCCTGAAAATTTTGTAAAAAATTTTGTCAGCTCACTCAACTACTTTTGACTTACAACCAATCTTTCTCGAAATATTTATGAAGAACCGAAAAAACGGACACATTTTTCGATGCTCTGGGGCCTGGAGGTAGCTCACCTCGTAGATTCGGAGACTCTTTACTAATCTTTAAAATCCTAGACATCCAAACAAATCTATTAAGTCAAAAAAAAAAACTGTTTCGAAAAGTTTGTCAAGAAATTCTTTTTCGAGCGTTGCGATCGGTTTACTGAGTTAGCTGGCTTTTGAAACAGTTGAGAAGTTCTGAAAGTAAAGTCTGCAGGTATGAGTACGTATAAATGCGATCCATTGATTAGCATAAGTGCTTTAAGAACTAAATGAAGGTTGAAATATACTCATTGATTCCCGAACGAAAGTGTTCTATGATGATTTAAATTGTTTTGTTTTTTTTAGGTTTTTCTGTCCGAAATAGTGGCTAGGTGTAATGAATTTATTGGCAATAATGAGTAAGAATTGTGCTCGTGAACCAAAACCTCCTCCAATTGCCATGTGGTTTCTCAGTGGGTTGTGTGACCAAAGTTTGTTATGGGGATTTTAAGTATTAGGCCTTTAATAATTTAGGATTACCTGTCATATGCTAACAATTCATTCAAAAGAAATAGTTAATAGCCTAATGTATATAACTTTTATATTGAGTTATTTTTGTTACTGGCGTACGATATATTGTCTTTCAGTTCGTAAATTATTTGTTCACTCGTATTGTGAGGGCGATCATGAAAATGGACGAAGTGTTGAACTAATGTCTAAAACTGCAAGTGAATAATGAAAAATATCCGTTTATATATAAACTTCCCCATTGTTTTCGTTATGGAAAAGATTTAAGCTGGTCACGTGAGCACTTTTCGCAGTGTATTCGATGTTACAGTGATAAGTAGAGAGTGTGTAAATGAGAATGTAAAAATTATGTTAAAAAAACTTGTTTTGGTTTACTACCGATTTTATTTTATTTAATATTGAGCTTTTTGCTGCAAAATACAACAATTATTTTCGACCTAATTTCTACAATGAAACTAAAATGGTGATTTTTGTTGGACTTTTTTCTTTGGAAAAAAACTTTTTGATGAGTGGAAAACAAAACGAAGAAAGGGTACCAGTATTTTTCTTTTGTGAAATTGGAACGAAGAAAACCCTTATCTGTTTTTAAAATATAAATTGCATGATTTCGCGGTACGGTACCCGCGATACGTTTTCTGTTTCCCCAACGTAAAATGCCAGATTATTATTTATTTGAAAAAAAAGCAAGGATAACATTTTGAAAAAATATAATAATTTCTATAAAACTCCGACCCCTATGTCTACATATTATAACAAACCATTCTTTATTCGCCATTAGCTAAGCGTTCGTTATGCGTCGAGCGAACTTTTCATTGAATTGTATGGTTTTCGAGTAGATGATGTTTGTTGGAAAATAAAATACTATTTTGGAGGGATACGATTTTTCTTCGAAAAGAGCAAACAGTCAGTGCTCCAGTCTTTTAGGTCGTACGTCGTGATTCTCCTACGTCCTACCATAACCTTATGGTT
Organism: Ericerus pela; assembly: GCA_011428145.1. NCBI lineage: Eukaryota > Metazoa > Arthropoda > Insecta > Hemiptera > Coccidae > Ericerus > Ericerus pela. The sequence goes on along the minus strand of WOFM01001393.1, from coordinate 79,252 downwards.
TGACATTTTCATCGTCTTTCTGGGATTCATCGGTTTTTCTCTTCTTATTTACCAAATAGTTAAATTCCGAAATGGTTAGAGGACTATCTTCAACAATTCGTAATCTTCGTTGTCGAAACCGATAAAATAACAGCTATATGTACGTCTGCGAGGCGAAGTAACAACAGCAGAAGAGATCACGTGTCGTGCTGATTGCATAATCAGTTCGCCGTAAATACGTCTTCGTCGAAATGACTCGCATATTTAACTATTTGTGGTGCAGTATTCGTTTCATGAACTCTGTGTATAGTCTTTTCGTCTGTTGATGAGTGAATTTATTTGGATTAAGGTAGGGTCGAACTGAAATATGATTTTCAGCATTTCGCTGTAGCACATTTATAAAAAAATATTCAGGACTTCTTCATGTTTGTGTGGGTACTACTGACTGTATTTGATTTAAGAGACTAATTTTGTATACCTTCCCTAGTATGAATAAGGCACCGTTGCAGGCAGTATCTGAAATTCTAAACTTGTCAGTTGATTTTTTATTCAGTTATATGATTTTATTCAACTTTTTTTGGGAACAGAATTCAGACTTTGTTTTCTGGTTGGTAGTATATGGATAAACCCGTGATTAGTTACCAAGTCTGTCGCTAGAGCATTACCAAAGCGCTAAGATCTCAGTTGCGGATTAGGTTACGTATTATGTCTGTGCCAGTGCAATAGAGTTCGGTAGATTTCACTTCACCCGTTTTACACTTATAAAAAGAAAATTTTTTAAAATTAATTTTCAACATTTTATTATTTTTTCAAATTAAATACTATTTAAGTGTAGGTACTTCAGAATCTGTGGACTTGATTGTTTCTTGAGTTAGTGAAAAGTGGGGAGGGGGAAATACCGAACACTTTTTACGATCAGCTTTTTTATCTCAAAATATGGTCTCAGTGATCTTTCTTGAGGCAAGAAAATTCTTTGTTCTCTTTGAAAAATACGAATTAATCGAATGTTGAAAATCATAAACTTTTGTTCGGTATCATTAATTGTACCCGTGTAGATATACCAGTGTGTTAATTTGGTTGATGAAATATGATTTATTTTATTTCATGATACGAAAAAAAATTATTCTACGTTGAGAAAAAGTTCGAGCCATTTATTCAGCAATTTCTGTTCCTCTGGTCTTTGTTATTTTCTACTCACCAAAAAAAGTTGCTGTGATTTGATTGAAAATTTTATGATTCAGTTTTGTTCAATAATTATTCTGACAAACAATCTTATTTACTGCAGAAAATTTAACTTTAAGAAGACAGATTTAACACGCTTTTGCTGAAAGTGATGTAATAGTGATGATCGAGAAACGTCATCGCAGAGATAGGATTCGTTTTGAACAAACGTATTTGAAATAAGTTATATATTTAGCTGAAATGTGATTATGGTTGGCATGTTTTTAGTATGAAGATACGCTTAGAATCGATTAAGTTTAATTTGGGAATAAACTAATTTTAACAAAATGTTCAAGCAGGTTTAATTTTTTTGAGTAATTTCAAGGAATCACTGTTCGTGAATTTTTGCTGAAACTGACTGCAATTTCCTCCAAAAATCATTCAAAATTGTGAAAATGTAAAGTAATTGAAAATTAGAAAATTATTCATTTTAATATGGTTTAATTTCGATTCACACTTTTTTATAAAAAGATATTCTACATCATCACGTATTCTTCTGGTAACCCAATCTAGGAATTAGTGATGTTTCAGTAGTTTGTACTTTCCACCAGGTTAGTAGCTCCTGTATTTCTCTTAGGATGCATCTTGCCGTTGGCAACCAATTTTATATTTTTGCAAAATCTGTATCATTTTCAAGAAGAAGAGAATGAAAAAATATATTTTTATTTTTGAAAAATGAGAAATCCCAAATTTGAACTTGAATCCACTTCTTTACATGCCATTTACCCATAATACGAGTGGTCGATGAGTTGATGTTGAAAAATACTGAAAATTTTAAAATTGTAATCATTTACGTATACAAATGCATTATTCGATTGTGTAAAAAAAATTATTATCATGAATGACGCAAACTAATGGTGAAAATTCGAGTTGGTTTTTGTTTTTGAATCTTTTAAATTCATTTTAAAGTGTATTATCTTCTGTTTTTGACAATATTGAGACATGAAAAATATTAACACGAGTGAATATTTTCCAGATAAAACAAAATTCAAATATTCCATCGTTTGCATTTTATTTGCCACTCGTGGAAGAAAGTTGTCTGTAAGAAGTGAATATAGTTGGTTGAATACCAACAATTTAATTTTCCGTGCAAGCTTGTGAGTGAGAATAAGAAAGAAAAGGGCAGGTTTTCTGTGAGGGTTCCCTTTCCATCTTGTTAAATTTTCGAAAATAAATTTCAAATATTTGCCTTTGTTGTGTACAGAACGCTGGATGATGTCGTTCCTTCATTCAGCGTCTTTTGTTCCCGAGATATTTGAATAGAACGAAAAAATTCGAGTTATTTTTGAACTGCTGCGTACTTTTGTCGAAGAAAACATGAATTTTTAAAATTTCCGTCAAGAGCAACTGCTCGACGAAATGAGGTGAAATTCATTTTCCTTCAGGTTCACCGTGTAAGAAAAGTTTAACAACTTCTTTTTAACGTTTCTTATGGGAATGACGTCGCGAGCTGCTACGAATTGAATCATTAATTTTTTTTTTTTTCTTACAAAATACGAAGTACCAAGAAAATTGTTTTTGTAAAATTGATCTGTTTACTAGTTCATTGTGGTTTGGATTCCAACCCAGTCGTGTAAATTCTACGATGAACGAGTGCAGTGCTACAAAAGTGTGCGAGCCACCGAAAACACCAACCTGGATTATTGTAATAATTATTACATCTTTCAAGCTCCATATGCATACCTACCATGCTATTCTCCATGGAATAGAAAGGGACCATCGTAAATTTTCACTACCACTAACTGAATGCAGTTCATAAATTTTAATATGCTTTGAAAATTCAAATAGAAGAAGGCTCGGTGAGATGTAGGCACCTACCTTTTTGGTGTGAATGGCCTAATTCTGAAAAGGAATAAATTTATTCAAATAGTTTTTTACATTGATTCATTAAATGGTGCATCCCACGAAAAATTTTATTTTTAGGGAGAATATTTATGATTAGTCATAAAATTCCATTAAATAGTGGTTTTTATAAATTTTTCAGAGGTATTATGATTTTTGAGCCAAAATGTATTAGAAATAGTAGTTTACCAAATACGTCTATTTCTTTCCCCAATGCTGTTGGAATTTCTTACTAGTTAGTTAAAGATTAATTCTGACATCTCTATCTTACAATGAAATGTTACTTTGTTCAATATATTGACCTTTCTGTTTTCTTCCATTTAGCAATTTTATTTCAAGTTCTTCATTTATTTATTTTTTGTTTGCCTGCAGTTACTTGGCCATTTTACCCAGTGTCAGCAGATTATGTAGACTCTCGCATAATATGACTACTTTAAGATTAATAAAGTTAATCATAATAAGCGAGATTGAGAAAAACAGCAAGTTTTCAATTTTACCCTAAAAGTTTGGAATTTATTGTAAGTTACATAGGCAGGCTTAACCTGTACGTACTTCTCACAAATACTGTAATAGTACATATTGTGAAAATTCATAATTTTGTGTGTGCATGTCATTTTAAAGAAAAAAAAATTATTTTTCATCCAGCGAAGCTTCTAAAAGATTTTAGCATAGTTTATATGAAATCTTCTTACTTATAATGTAAACATTTACCTTGCGATCACACTATTCGGGCAAATGATAATTATTATAGGGCAAATTACAATGTTGAAAAATGTCTTCCGCACATCAACTCCGGTAAATGTGTATTTTTCAGAAGTGTCAAATTTTGTAATGGCTGCCATTTGAAAACTAGGAGACCGATTTTGCTCAAATTCAATATCAAACTAGTCCTTAATAGTCTCCAACTATCATGAAAATTTCAAGTCAGGGTCTTCAGATTCACTGGAGTTATCTTAATGTCATCATGGTAGATTTGCGAAATTTCGAGAACGTCGGAGAATGTTCAGGATTCTGCTGCTATTGGCCTACCAGCATGACTTTTACAATCGCATACTCTGAACCACCAACTGAGTGGAACCAAAGTACATTTCCATTTTTGGTTGGGAATGTGACGGATTTTGAGTTCTCACCATTGTATGAGCTTATTCCCATATTTTCTGTGAGGTAAAATTTCGTATAGCAAAGTGTTTAACTGTTTTAAGCCCAAAAACTATCAAGCATATGACCTTATTTGAAAAAGATTTTATTAGAAAACTTTTCTCCCAAACAAAATTCTCATGGAATCTTGAAACAAGAAAATCTTGAAAATGGCTGTGAAGTATACAGAGATACAGCTAAATAGATGTTCAATTCTCCATATGCGATATGGTTTAAAAACATGTAAAAGATAGAAAAGAAGCAATTTGAGTTGTATAATCTACACAGCCAAAGTTGTGTATATTTAATTGTAAAAATAAACATCTCCATACAAATATACCCCCACTGTCATGGTATAACATATACGCAGTAACAAATATTCGAATTCAAAACGTTCTATCAAGGTTCTTTCTTTGACATGTTTTTGAGTGGATATTGGAGATCTCTTTAGCTATATGTTTCTGGAAGTATGATTTAAAAATATTGGAGTGTTCAGGGTCTGTATAAACTCTGAAGATGCCAGCTACTCGAATTCATTTAGTGCCCTTCCTAATATATGAAACCCCTCAAAGAACTAAACATTGACTTTTTTTTTTTTTAAATGGTGGTGGTAATGTGACGAATAATAGTTTGTCACATTACCTAGTATTTAGTAAAAAATGCCGCTAATTTCCTGTATTATTGTCTACATGCAATTTTGTGAATAATACATGCAATATGGTCAAAAAGAGGAACTAAAACCAAAACCCACAAATTAGGTCGCTAAGGAAATGAGATCTATCTGAAATTCTACTCTCAAGGCTAATCGAAACGAAATGAAAATTGGCTTTCGAATTTCAGGTTTTTTTGTGGTTTTCTTTTTAAACCTGCTGTAAAAAAAAATATTTTATTCCCATTTAGGACAGAACTTGGCGACAACTGAAAATACAGTACGTATGTAAAATTAAATTGGTTTCGAAATTTTCTACTATTTTGAAAGTAATTGTTTTTGTACGTACTCTAATTTTTTCCTTTTCCTTCCATCTTTCAATTTTCGAACCAATTTGGGCAGAGAACATTGCAGTTGAGCTGTATTGCTATGAAGAAAGTTTTGATTAGCCAGGTTTGCGGTTTTCGGTCTTAATGGACCGATGAAAGTTGAAAATGTAAAATGTTTGTCCGTTTTGCCCGTTTATTTTTACGTGTAATTTTAAACCGCAAACATATAAGCGGGCTATTCATTTGAAATACTCGCTTTATGTGTGGAGTTTCGTATTCGGAATGGAAAGATATAGGCATCCCTACACGCTGAGTAAACGAGATCCAAAATTCATGCTTTATGCAGTACTCCGCAGAGATACGCGGTGGTGTGCGGAATGTGGTGTAAATGATGGGGTTGGTATATTTTTAATAGTTCGGGATGTGAAAAGTCATGCATGACTTACTCGCAAGATTAACTTTCATTCGGGCAGCTTTTACAATAGCCTAGGGCAGCGTTTGGCTGAATGACGACGACATAATACTTTCTTCGACTTTAAAGGTTACGAGTTGAGCTTTTTAAGTCGAAAATTTATGATTAATTTTGGTAAAATAATTTTAAGATCGTCGCTCGAAGGTCGAAGATTAGTCGTATTTTTGTCGTTTGATGGATGCTGCTTTTGCAGTCGAGCGATTTCGTTTATTTTGTAGTGTTATCGAAGCGGTAAGTTTTGTGCCGCAGCGATGTATCCACTTTGGTTGAAAAGCTCGAGAAGGGCATGTGAATATTTAGGATGTCACTGTGAAAGCAGTATAACTTTTTGAACGTCAAAATTATCTGCTCCGGATGTACACCGATAATAATTGGTTTCAATATTATGTCAATCCAGAAGTATTCAAATGGTTAGGATGGATGGGTGAGTACTGAGGTGATAAACAAAATAATGTTCTACAATTTTATCCCTGCTACCGTCAGATTTATTATACGTACTTCTTGAAAAATGTTTCAAGTCAAACTTAAGACGACTTACGACGCAGAAATATTATTTTTTTTTTGTAAATGAAGTTCGTTTTTTTGTCTAAAAATTTGATTTCCTGAATTATGTTTCGGGTGCATACATGTTTGTACTCAAAAACTATGCACTCATCCGAATGAAATTTTATGAATTTACTGGTTGAAGTTAAATATTTTAACGTAGTCTGTGTTTCTTTAAGGCCCTCCGAAGAAAGAGAAGAGTTACGCCATTAAAAAGAAAAATTTCGAAATAACAGTATGATTAGACAAAATAAATACGAGTAGGTATCGTTTAAAAAAATCGCAAGTCAGTGCAATGACTGTGTTCTGGCGCTTGAAAATGGACACTTCAGACCAATTTCGGCATGTTTCTGTTTCTTCCTGGATCATAGATTCATTGAATTTTTTTCAACTCCTTATCAGTTCACATAGATTTATCATAATATGATAATTTCATTCACTTAGAAAAAATGAAAATATTCGAACTTTTGACTCTAAAGTTTGATGTACCAATAGGTACAATTAAAATTGTCTGTAATATATCTCTCACTTACTGCTATTTCATATGAGTGAAGCAATGAACTATCATATTTTTACCTATAGAAAGAATCGAAATTATAAATGAAGTTTGAATCACTGGAACAGAATTCTCCATAATAGTTTTTCAAATCAATAATAATCCGAATCCGTTTAATTTTAATTTTTCATTTACACAGTTCAAAAAAATTCAAAATTATTTACTGATTGACTAATGACTTGGAAAAAATTTATATATCGATCATCTAGCAAGAAACCAACTGGTACAAAAATTAGTCATAAGTGAAAATAGACAAAGATGTGGGGGTGGAGAATAGTGATGTTTTTAGTTTTTATTTACATCAGTACTTGAGTTTTTACACACTCCTTTCATATTTATCTCAGGTACAGAATGTCTTTTTAAAGGCCTACGACTATTATAATATACAAATTCAACTCCCTTTGAAATTTTTAAGTAACCACTGTTAAGAATCATTCTTTTTCTGAAAGAATTTGTTGTGTATCCTATCTGTGGTATAATAATTATGAAATGGATGAACTTGGAATGTAGAAAGAAATAGTTGCTCAGCTGAAAGTTTAGGTCTCTGCAGTATCAGTATAGACCTTCTGTGAGTTAGCCAATTCATGACGATGAAAATGTCGAAAAATTAGTTTTTTCAATTTCCTCAATTTTTGTTTTTATTTCCGGTTTATTTTATGAAGCATTGTCTTAATCTAAAGAATATTACAATTTAATTTTTCTTTAATAAATTTACTTGAAAAGTTTTATTTTTAATTCATCTTTTGTATCACAGAAAATCTTTAATTTCCTGATCATGTTACTCGCAATATCAGATTCATTTTCAAGCTCCATTTCATTTTCTCAGGATTAACATTGGACACGCCTTTAAAATTCTCGTTATAAAACTTTACTCTGTTTCGACGGGATACGTAAATATTCGAAAAAAACATGGAGTATTGTACAGCTCCGTATTAGAAAATGTTGTTAACTTATCGAGTTTAGACAGAAGAGTGTTTCCCTCATTTGACAGGTTCCCTGTGAACAATCAAGTAATTTACGAATTTTTGAGAAGTTAGGCTAAAAGAAGGGGTCTCATTTTGTATATTTACTCCTCATATAACGAATCAACGACTCTTCTGACATAGGTACCAAAAGAAATTTCTCGTTTTTTTTACCCTCTAGACGATACGGCCAATCAAATATCCTACCTCCCCCAACCCCATCCCTCTTCTTCAATATAAAAGTAATGTGCTTTTACCTTGTGCAACAGCACTTTATGAACGAATCCTAAATTCTTTATCGCGCCCTTGTAAATAGAGAACGAATATTTTTATCCTTTCTAACGGTAAATTTAATCTTTCCTCTTTGATGTGTAATTTTACCTCTTTATGCTTTTTAAGGCACGAAAAAAAAATACAAAAAATCACGCGTTTCTTCATTCAATTAGTGTTACACTTCATTCGAAAAAGAGAAAATAGTAAACTCACCTACATTTCCTCTGTTTCGTTCTTTTTACTTATTTTCTCATTCTCTCTCTTTCTCTCTTTCAAGAATCTTGAATCATCAGAAAGTCACATTCTCCTGGTTCAACAATGTGGAATTTTCATTCGATTTTTTTGCATCAGTACCCTGCTTGTGGGTCCGTATGGAACGTTGCGGAAGGATTTAATTGTTGCTGCTTGCGGTATTTTTACCAGCAGCCGTTGCAGAAGAAAGGACGAGTAAAAAAAAATGCTGCTTGAAAATTGCTATAACATTAATAATATTATTGTTTGAGAAAAGTCATTAAATTCGTAACTTCTTGCGAGAATATTAAAAGGAAGCGAAGGAGCGATAAAAGGGAACGAAAAAAATTGCAAAAAATAAAAAGAAGGAAAATGAAACTCTTTTCACGCTCTGCTTTTAATAATATAAACCGTAATAATTTTTTCTTTGTCATAAGTCATAACGAAGAAGAAAATAACGTATAAATGCTGGTAAATGTAACTATGTGATTTCAGTGTTAGTGTAGGTTTGGCGAATGAATTGTGGAGTTCGCTCATTTTCTTGAATAAATATATGAGATAGTTTTTACATTCTACACCACTGTATTTTAAAATTTTTATCAAATACCTGCCTCCTGTTTTTGCAGAAAACCGAGTGTTATATTAATCATACGCCATTATTAACCACAGAAAAATATTCTAGAGCGAAATGTTATTTCAAAAATATTGTTTGAAAAATATTATAATTCCTTAGATTCTTTGTCAATTTTTTTTTTTTTTCAGAAACTCAAAAATATAAAACTCGGGGTCTATAAAAATTTCCTAATGTTATATTATTTATCTCAAAACCAGTAGTATGAAAATGATAATCACTTTCTACCCTTTTGAATGAAAACAAAAGAATTTATCCAATTTATGCTATACCTCTACATATGGATGTTAATAAGTTGTAGGTTTTTCTACAAATCCTCCTAAAAAAGGTCGAATAAAAATTTAATGACTCTGAGGCAGGATTATTTCTGCCTATTTTCATTGCTTGAGAGCTTGTTTAGAAAGATTAAGATATCTAAGACCTCATTTGTTCGAGTATTTGAAATGCATAGAGCCTTATTAGCTTGATATCTTATTGTTTTGTTGGGACTTCTACGTCTGAATTTATTTTTCATTTATCGATTGATTTTTTCAAAGCTATTGAAGCAAATATATTTTTTTGAAAGCAGCTGTATAAATAACAAGGTATTTTACAATAGACTAATTGTCCCAAAATGTGAAAGTAAATTGACACGTGGACCACAACCATTGACCATAACTAATTGACTCAATGTGAAGTGTACCAGAGAACAGGGACGGAGTTTATGGAGTTCAAGGGGGCAACTTGCCGCCTGAGATTTTTGGGAAAGTTGGTAAGTTGGATATTTCCGTTCATTAATTGGACAGTTGGCAAAATCGTGATTTTTTCCAACTCAAATGGAGCATAAAAATTTGAATGTGCCAACTGATATCATTATCAATCACAAGTGGCCAACATCTTAATTTGACTTTAATGCCAAGGAACTGGTCATATAGTCCATAATTTCTGCAATATGTACCTACTTTTGCATTTTATACACAACCTAATAAAAAATAAGTTGAGGAGGTGGTGCTGAAATGCCGTAAGGGGGAGAATTTCCCTTCACGTGTCTGTCTATACACTGTGAAAAAAATTATTGATGAACTGAACTTATATACTGAATTAGTATGGATGCATTACATGTGTACTTGACAAAAGAATAGTGTTGAGTATTTTCTTGAACATTTTTTAGTATTCTTTCAGTTTGGTATGAATAATTTTTCACTCAGATGAAAGTTAAGCAAAATAAACGTGAAAAACTGCCTTACACCATAATTTTAACTTCCCTCGGGGGACGCTCTCATCTCTCATATTAGGACTTATATAGTTCTACTGGTAGTAAAGGATGACGCAGTTAATGAATATATCAAAATTCAGTTTTCTATCAATTATTTCTTCTATTAGTCATTTTTTGAGCCAATTTACTTGGATTACCTGAGTACTTCTACTTAATTGATTTTATGATAAATTTTATCATATTCACCACAACACAATAGAATAGGGAACCGTGGCTGCAAACCATTATGTCTGATAGTTGCAAAATATTCTAACCTAAACCTGCACAGTCAGCCAGGTTTTTGTTTTACTGCTTTATATTATGCATCAATAAAAATTACCAAAAAAACCTTGCATCCGAGGTGATGCTTAAAAAAAGAAATCAAATTGCTTTACTCAGGCTTAATCCGAGACAGCCTATTGTCAGTGAAAAAATTAGTGCATGATCGAAAAAGAAATTATAATTGTAATTTGAAAATAATATAAAAATGGTTACAAAAAGATGACAAAAAAATATGTTTCTGTTTGCATGAGGAGCAAACACCGGTTGAACCGAGTAGCAGAAAAAGTTTACATTGTATGTAGTAAAATTGGTTGCTCCATGAAAAAAAATAGAGGGAAATAAATTATATTAAGTGTGGTACTGAGGTACACGTCTATAGGAAATACAGCCATTACCGAAGAGTTGAATGAATATTGGCATAGAGGAAAAGAAAAAGTTAATCAAAAACAAGTTGAATGGAAGGAGGAAAAATGTTCGAGGTGAATGAATCTAGGCTACGTGGTTAGCCTAACAAGGATGTTCACGACGAATTCATTTTTTGGGAAATAATTTTGAATTTAATTGTTTATTTTATTTAAGTTTAGAATGCGTCCTAGGGTGTGGAAATAATTTAGGGGATTTAAGTTTTTGTTTTATTATTAGGTGATGATCGTCAATACCCGTCAGGCCTGTCATTGTAATCTGTATTCCAACAGAAACCAATGAAAAGTGGTCCTTTCCTGAAATTCCTCTATCAAAGTTCTCTTCACTTCACTCTCGTCTTGAGAGTTGAGTTGCATTTATTAGACAAAAATGTTTCATTAGAATATATTATGTACTATTTAGTTCCAAGTTGTGGGGACTCATCGGTATGAGGTAAAGGGGCTCGGACCCCTTGACGACAGTTGCCGCCCCAAAGGGCAGGCAAATAACCGTCCTTGTGACGTTAAACACACTAAATACGTTCGATCGTAATTACCTGAAAGTACATGCAGGTAATGTACGAGTACCGAATTGTGACACAATGAAACAATGTCACAATCCGTACACGAACCGGTCAGCCATCTCTTATCTTGGTAGGGGATGATGCGACCTGGCCACCCTCACAGACGTACGTATATTCTTACGTACGTGTCTTAGTGTGCGTGTAAATAAGCCGTATATAAACCACCCGAATCGGCTCTAAAATCGCCAGTGTTTGGTCTGGTTCTGGCTTACTCGTACTTATGTACAAAGTGGCTGAACATGCTTAAATTCTGTAGAATTTCCTTCTGGTGAGAATATCTCTCACGACAAGGTATTCCACAGTGGTGACCCCGATGTGATTTTTGGCTATGTCGTGAGGTGTCCTTAGGCGCATTGCGCTTTTACAAAAATTTGTTGCGGTGTGTTGGCAAGATACTCGCTTACTCAGCAAATACAAAAATTTTTTTGCAGACTAAGACACCTTTTAGGTCGTCAAAGTAGAGTCTGCTGAAGTGGGAATTTATACTCCTCTTCTTAAAATATACAAACAAGGAGAAACCAGACAGTAGACCTGGAGGAAGAAGGTTGGACTCATCCCCCAACTCCCCCGACTTTGACTCGACACTCCAAGAATTTACCAAATCTGGAAGAAGTCCCTCAACACCCAGAATTAACACGACTGGGAGCTGCAATAAATAAAGATCAACTAGCAGTAAAAACGTTGAGAAGTGGTCGAACTTTAAGCCAAAGTTATGACCTGAAAACACCTGTCCTACAAACACAGGAGCCAGTGTTTTCGACCAGCAAGGAAGGAAGTAGTTCTGTGGAATACGCTTGTCATCAGAAAGACACAGCAATGGTCCCGCCACCAACCAAAAACCCACAACCATCGCAGGGAGGTAGTAGTCAGCCACAGCTGACACCCAAAGTCTTGGCGCAGATTATGCAACTTTTGCAATTGCAGCCAGGGCAGAACCCCAGCTTCTATAGGCGAAGGATAGAGATCGCGGAATTTCTGCCCAATGAGGTAGACTTATGGTTGACTCTATTAGAAGGCAGGTTCAAGACCGAGAACATAACTCTGAACCAGCAGTATCTACACATCTGTGGAGGCATGCCTCCACAGATAATCCGCCACATTCCGGACATCATGGAATGCCCTTCGACGGAAGATGACAAATATGCCTGGTTCGTCAAGAAGATCAAAAACGTATTCGGAAAAACCAAGAACAAAATTATTGATGATGTGATGGGTGGTATGAAGATGGGGGACAACAAACCCTCAATCTTCATGGCGAAATTGAGGCAGAAGGCAGATAACATAGTAGCCCCTTCTGTCATAGGCAATCAATTTTGCAAACAACTTCCAAAAAGTGTTGTGCAATGCCTAGCCGCCTTGGTTCGACTGTGATAAATACATCCGCAGACTTGGACTTCCTTGCAAAATCCGCAGATAATGCACTCGAATACACCAGGTCAAAGCCCGTGGTCAGTGCAGTATCTGCAGAGACTGGAGAACTCGCTCAACTTCGAGCCTAAATAGCTCAGTTGACTGATGAAGTAAAACGGAACAAAAGCCAAAGCTCAACAAAACCCAATAGTAGCTGGCGACAACGATCCAAATCAAGAAACAACAACAACAACAATAACAATGGCAATAGCAGAGGACGACAGTCCCAGTCTGGAGACAGAAGATCGAGTTCCAACAACAGGGGTCAGAGTTAAACTTGCCCATGTACATCATCTCCCAAAAACCAGTCTTGAAATTGGGATGAGAAGAGTTGTTTCTTCCATAACAGGTTTGGTGTGGAGGCCACCAAATGCAACAACAGGTGCAAATGGTGGGGTAAATCCTACAACAAGGAAGCATCAAACTAGAACGAGGGGCCATCCATGCGGCCGAAGACCCCTTGGAAAAACACTCATGCCGCCTGTTCATAAAGGACAGGACAAATAGGAGGTGGCACTTGATAGACTCAGGTGCAGACTTGAGTATATTGCCAGTAAATAAAAACCAAATAGTACTTCCTCCGAAATACTATCTCCGTACTGTGAATGGTCAAAACCTTCCAGCCTACGGACTTGAGACCAGCATAGTTGACATAGGACTTAAGGAAAAAATGACTCTGGGTGCAGATTTCCTTGCACATTATGGCCTGATCATTGACCTCAAAAACGGCAAACTGATCAATAGTGAAACTAAACATTGTGTGGATGGCAAAACGCATGCTTACAGACTGGACACAAATATATCCAGCTGTAGGAAAGTCGACGGACAACTCTTACAGATCCTGTCTGACTATCCTGGAGTCACTCAACCATCAATTTGCAGGCATCCTACATACAAACACAATACGGTTCATTACATAGAAACCAAAGGACAGCCTTGCCATGCTAGAGCACGAAGGTTACTGCCTGACAAACTCAGAGCGGCACGGGAGTACTTTCATCGCATCATTGAGGAGGGCGTATGTCGCCCCTCAAAAAGCTAATGGAGCTCCCCTATCCACATGACCAAAAAAGCAAGTGGAGAGTGGCGAATTGTTAGAGACTACAGGGCCTAAAATGCCATAACAGTTCCTGATTGCTACCCAGTCCCCAATATAATGGAGTTCAACGCGAACATGAAAGGTAAAACGATGTTCACCAAAATTGACATCAACTGGGCATTCCACCAAATTCCTATAGCTGACCAGGATGTACCAAAGACAGCGGTTATAACCCCCTTTGGATTATTCGAATACCTTCGAATGTTGTTTGGACTTTGCAACTCAGCACAAACTTTCCAGAGATTTATCAACGGACTGTTTAGGGAATTGCCGTTTGCATATGCATACTTGGATGATATCTGCATTTGCTCTGAAGGCGGTGAGCAACAGCACGAGGAGAATGTAAGAGCCGTCGTACAGCGTGTGCATGCTGCCGGGCTTACTATCAACGTAGGTAAAAGCTTATATGCATAGACTGAAATTGACTTCCTCGGCTACAAAGTCTCAACCAAAGGCATTTCCCCCTTGAAGACCAAAGTAGAGCCAATATTGAACTTCCCGAAACCTTCAAATGTCGCTGAACTCAGGCGTTTCTTGGGGATGGTGAACTTCTATAGACGTTGCTTGAAGAATTCAGCAGCCGAACAAAGTAAGCTGTTTGCACTAATTAAGACAAGTAAAAAGAAAGATAAGACTCCACTCGAATGGAATGAAGAAGCCAAACAGGCCTTTGAGAATATCAAAGATACACTGGCAAATGCAACTCTATTGGCTCATCCAGACAAAAGTCTGCCGTTATGCGTGAGTACCGATGCATCTGATTTTGCTATTGGTGCAACCCTGTACCAATTGGATAAAGACAACAAGAAGTTACCACTAGCTTTCTTCTCGAGGAAGCTCTCAAAAACAGAAAAGAACTATAGCACATACGATAGGGAATTGCTCGGAATTTTTGCTGCGTTGAAGCATTTCAGGCACCAATTAGAGGGTAGATGTTTTTCTGTGTATACTGACCATAAACCCCTAACATATGCCTTCACACAAAAAGCAGAACCGGCATCGCCGAGAAGAGCACGACAATTAGACTATATTGGTCAATTGACTACCGACATTCGTATATAAGTGGAAAACTTAACATTCCAGCTGATGCCTTGAGTAGAATCGAAGCTATCTCGACTCCTGTCCAATTGCCTTATGCTGAAATAGCTAAAGCACAGCTTAAGGATGCAGAATTGCAAGAGTTGTTATCGAACGATGATACTATTCTCAAATTGAGACAGTGAAAAATTCCTGGTACTGATGTTTTATTAACATGTGACATCAATACAGGTAAGAATAGGCCATTTCTACTGGTAAAATATCACAGGTTGGCTTTCAACAGTGTACATAATCTGTCACACACTGGGCCAAAATGTAGTGCTAATATGATTTTGGCAAGGTTTGTATGGCCACGAATGAAGTCTGACTGCAACAAATGGGCTCGCAGTTGCCTGAACTTTCAAGAATCCAAAGTAGGAAGACACTCGCTCGCCCCTCAAATCCTTCAAACAAACAGAGCAGTTTAAAACGGTTCATATGGATTTGGTAGGCCCATTGCCACCATCTCAAGGACACAGATACCTCTTGACGATAATAGACAGGGCAACACGATGGCCAGAAGCAATCCCTCTACACGAGATGACAGCCCCTACAGTGGCTGCAAGGTTATACAATACCTGGATTGCGAGGTATGGCGTACCAGAAGTCATAATTACGGACCAAGGTCGCCAATTCGAGAGCTCGCTCTTTAAAGAGCTGTCTAATAAGCTTGGTGTTCAACACAGTCATACCACAGCTTACCATCCTCAAGCCAATGGCAAAATCGAGAGATGGGATAGAGCTCTCAAAGCCTATATCATGTCACATGATACAAAGAGATGGGTAGAAATACTCCCTACCATCCTCTTAGGCCTTCGATCTGCCCTACAAACTGATACAGGTCACTCTGCAGCGCAATTAGCGTTTGGCGAAGAGCTACGCCTTCCAGGTGACTTCTTCACAGAATCGAAGGAAGTTAGACCCAAAAACATGGTACAAAACATAAGAAATGATGCCAAAAATTTCCTAAAACAGGCAGCTCGCCATGGCCAGCCTAAGATTTACGTCTCGAAACACTTGGCCAATACTTCACACGTATTTGTTAGAGATGAAAAAATGAGATCTGTGCTGGAGAAACCATACGCCGGTCCTTACAAAGTAGTATCAAGAGATGAGAAAAACTTTGTGTTACTCATTGCAGGCGAACCTCGAACAATTTCAATCGACAGATTGAAGCCTGCATACATGGTAAGTGACGATAAAAGAATAAAAAGGTTGCAGAGGGAGAACGTAGAAAATACCCAGACAGATTCCCAAACAAATACGAAAGAATCTGTCAAAAAATATGAAATTAATAATTCACAACAGAAAACATCAAAAAAGTCTGTATGATTTTGGGACGATGTTACCACTAAAACATTCGATCCGGAGGCCCCCATAAGCCCACAAAAAAGAGGCAGGCCTCTAGGCAGTAAAAAACGCAAAAATTCCCATCCTTCTCGTATGTTTGAGAGGTTAATGCGAAGAAAATAAAATTTACTCCAGAAAAAGTAATATCCGCTACGTAAGTTTAAACCCGCTAAAAAATATGTGACGAAAATCGGAACTCCGTGAGACAAAAGAAACTCTGAAGATAAGCAAACGAGGAATGCCAACAAAAAGAAAACGACAGGAATAAACAAATCCACGTGCGATACGGAAATAAACATCGCAGCGTGCGTTTACTGTTAAACACAAAGATAATCTCAACGTTGTGACGTCACAAGCAGAGATTCCTTTATAATAAAAATTCGAAAAATATATTCTATGAGTTTATTTCAGGCATAACTTTGCTTAAACCAATCAGAACTTAACCAGAAAACTTACATACGGCCGAGAATTTTAAGCGCTGTCCCCTCTACATACTGATAAGAAGATGTGAAAATAATGAAACAAAACTTTAATGGTAAATCAAAAACAGCAGTAAATTCACCCGTTTCAGAACTGCCATAGATCTTGGATGTGTTCTCTGAAATAATATTTTTGGTTCCTTTTCCTCAATAACCTATTCTAATGTCGCTGCCAACCAACACCATCCTGAAATCCACCACCTCCCAAATCGCCTGGAAAACTGCTGAGTTCTCACAAACTCAGTGGAAGACCGAGCAGAAGACGGAGCTGGACAGGATAGAGGAGGAGCTGCTAATTGACATGGCTCCTCCAGTAGACAATGTCTTATTGGAAATGACGACTCCACTGCCTGCAATAATCTCTCCTCCCCAGTCGCCGAAGGAATCGACTCCGACTCTGGAACCCAAGAAGCCGGAGCCAAAACCAAAGGAAAAAAGGGAGCTGATGAGGTTCTTGTTCACAGCTGAGAGGGCTGCGAATGAAAAAGCTAAGATGGCCACCTGGACATTGGGGAATTCAAACTCCCCAATGTTAAGGAAGCCGATGTTTAAACGTCCGCTGCCCCCTCACTCCCGTCATCACCCCTACGCCCGCTCAAAAAATGTACCACCGAGGCGTAGCGGAGAGGACAGCCTGGCAAATTACCTGCGCCCATAGGGAATCCTACGAGTGTTTCGGGGCTGCAGTAGGTAGCGCCTTGGCAAAATGGGTGGCCAACCAGAGGCGGAAGTAAAACCTGCACGTCCCCCCAGGCCTTTCGCATTTTGATCATTTTTGCGGCGCAAAACTGTGGGGGGGAGTAGCTGTGGGGACTCATTGGTATGAGGTAAAGGGGCTTGGACCCCTCGACGACAGTTACCACCCCAAAGGGCAGGCAAATAATCGTCCTTGTGATGTTAAACACACTAAATACGTTTGATCGTAATTACCTGCAAGTACATGCAGGTAATGTACGAGTACCAAATCGTGACACAATGAAACAATGTCACAATCCGTACACAAACCAGTCAGCCATCTCTTTTCTTGGTAGGGGATGATGCGACCTGGCCACCCTCACAGACGTACGTATATTCTTACGTACGTGTCTTAGTGTGCGTGTAAATAAGCCGTATATAAACCACCCAAATCGGCTCTAAAATCGCCAGTGTTCAGTCTGGTTCTGGCTTACCCGTACTTATGTACGAAGTGGCTGAACACGCTTAAATTCTGTAGAATTTCCTTCTGGTGAGAATATCTCTCACAGCAAGGTATTCCACACAAGTAAATCCACAAAATTTCATCGAGAAATAAACCGCCTTTACTCATTATTGGTACGAAGATAGCCTCATTTCTAGCAGAAATAAGTTTTTTGACGGATGTTTGAAACCGCCTCGTTTTTCTTCCTTCAAAATATATGTTTCTAAGAATTAATCTCAAATAGACAGTTGAACGATTACTACATGAACTTTTAATTGCAGTGTTTCATTCTATAAATTTGGGGATGAGCAAGCATGGATAAGGTACTGAGAAATATACAGTTTCACGTCAATAGTTTTTCCAGTAATGTCTTTTTGCTGTTACTATTAATAAATAATTTCTTATTGTGATACTTTGAACTTTTCTACCCTTTCAATTTATACTTTATGGGTTGTGTTTTCTTTTTTTCTGCCAGTCAAACTCATCAGTAGCTATAGACCTATAGGTGCCTTCTCCTCACCACTTACCATCGTTTTCCAGCTAAGTTTGAATTCTGTATAATCAGTTTTCTTCCTATACAACTGGCACTTGTCACTGATAAACCGCAAAAATTGAATTACCACTGTTCGACGGATCGAAATTATCATTTAAAGAGTCGTCTGGTTTCAAAGTTCGACTTCGATTGAGAACTTCCGCGAATTTATCGTCTTCTCGGCGGGCGGCGCGGCTGTTTGAATAATGCAAAATTTTGCTTTTTCCGAATGAAAAAGTTGAGAAAATATCGACGAATAAATTTCATGCGTGCACGACTCGCAAAAGGTTTCAATTTGCCAACAAATCGTTGTTCGGTCGTCGACTTTGTCTTCTATCTGCGTTCAAAAATTAATTAACTATTGAAAAGTTTTTACGTTTATACGCGCTCACCACACAACTACTTTGTCGTGCATTGCTTAACAACAGCCCTTCAATTAAAAGGCTCGTCGTCAACATCCTCGTCCAGATTTTACTTTTTGTAACGTAACTTTAATAGGGTGAAAACTAATTTATTGGCTTGTGTGGAAGACGAGCTATACTATCAGTTTTCCTCTTTTCCGTCATCGACAAAAAAAACTTTATGTGGGTATCGAAAAATTATTTTTTCGAATTAGCATTTGCTTTTAACGTTACGTTTTGTTTACTTCTTCGGTAAAGGTCCCGTAGCTGTGTGAAATAATTCGACATAAAAATGACAGACCCTTCGATCATTTAATACAGGATACCTAGTAGCCCTATCTTACTAATGTTAACGAAATGTGCCATCATTCTGAACATAGGATTTCTGAACGTGCACAATTGGTCGTTTTTCGTCTATTTTCAGTCTCTCAGTCCTGTGAATTTAAAGCTATCTAAATGCATTGCTGTGAATCCAATGAAATCGATTGAAACTCATGTCTATTTTAGGGCTTTATGTGTTATTGCGGGCACGGATTTGTGTGTTTGCCTGGATATCAAGTACAAAATGATCGAAGGCGAGACCATTTGACAACAAACTTTACTTATCAAGCTGTGAAGTAGACATTTGGCAGCAATGTGGGCAAACTTATTTTTCTACATCAAAACACTACAGTGCAAGTACAGGGATTGATTGAAACTTGACACTTGAAACTGATGATGAGCAAAATTGTTCTTGGTCTTGCACAGGATACAAGATTTTGAACAGTCTACAATGCCTGCAGTAGTAAGACCAAGACTACCAAACATTGACCTTGCTTTTGCTCATCACAACTTGAAATTGGTATATTGTAAAGTTTTCTATGATTCAGGAACTCAAGGTCATCTGTTGCTTATTTTTCGTTTCTTTAGATTTTTGTGATTTGAAACGGGTTCCTTGTCTCCTCAAATGAGGTTATGTGAAAATTTTGAAAATAGGTCTATGTAGTTTATAGGTGAGGATTGAAAATGCAGCTTTATTACGTAACTAAAATATTAACGTTAGAATACGGAGTCGAAACAGTCATTGACAGAAGTCATTCTATACTATTAGGAGTGCACCTATTCCTTTTCTCAGAGTTTATTTGGCAGGAAGAGTTGATATTCGTGTGGTAACGGTGACTAGAGTGTTTTTATTTTTCTTAAGTTTCAAAACTGATGTCAGTTCTTTGAGTAGGTAGATAGATATAATTTGGCTTGCATTTTTGTGATGTGTACCTTTTTATTGTAACAAACAAACATTTAAGTATAAACTATGAGACTCGGTAAGTTTATGTTAGATTAATTCAATAAAGAGTTTGGTGTAAGTCATGGTTCATGTCATAGACAAAATAACAGAATTCTTCTTTTTCATAATGCAAATCTAGAAAATTTAGTCCGTAGAATAATAAATTAAGTTTTTTTATATTCCTGAGACTGCAAAACTTTTTAACAACTATAAGTGAAGGGGTTTTTGGGAAATTAAATTATGAATTGGGAAAATTTATTCTGATAGACCAACAAAAGTGTTAAAATCTCGTGCATGTTTTACATTAATTTTATGTTTGCATTTTCATGGAAGGATCCATCCTATCTATCCTTCGATCATTTAGTCCTGGATACTCAAGTAAACGTAGAAATCCGTGCCAACAATATAACATCTACAGCTATAAAATGGACATGCGTTTCACTTGATTTCACTGGATTCACAGCAACGTATTTAGACAGCTTTGAGTTAATAGAACTAAGAGACTGAAAACAGACAAGAAAGACCTACCATGCATGCTCAGAAAACCTATGTCTATTTTAGGGTTTTAGAATGATGGAACGTTCGGTTAACATTGGTGAAATAAGGCTACTATTCGCATTGAAAAATTTGTAAACTCGTACATACTCCTATTGCGGTAAAATGCATGATAGCTACCTATGTATAAATGAAATATGGGTTTACGGAAAGAAAATAGTCCACGTAATAGCTGCTCTACTCTCGTTGCATTTCGACTTTGTCAGTATATTTTTTAAAAGTTTACGGATGGTAAATTGCCAGATCGGTCAAATCTTCGCTTTCAATGTTGTATCATCAAGTATGTTTTTTCCAATCACATCAGTAAACCTAATCGGTCCAATCAAATGTACCTTTATTTTGTTTTTGGCTATGTATTTTTGGTGACGGATTATCTCGATATGGAGATCTTTTTTCATGCAGTCAAGCACCGAAAACCCCTAGGGCCTAGGCTGAGAAAACTGTAAAAATAGTCGCTACCGTTTACCTTCACCTAATTTAATTTGGAAAAAAAAAATTAACTTAATTAATAAAAGATAACGAAAAACTGATTATCCGAAGCAGACGTAACGAACAGTGCGTCTGACAGATGTTACATTTTTGATGTTAGTTAGTCTAATAACGCCTGACACGTGTTATATATGCAACCGAAGTTTAGCTCGAATCCCTTTTTGTCTGCGAATTTTAGTTGATTCTTTTCCTATAGCCCCTCTTTTATATGTCTCCAAGTTCGGATATTAGTGAGTTACGGCGTGACAAAGATGAAGATGTTGCACGAAAATTTTCGTGTTTTCAACATGAGGGGTAGCGAGTAAGCTTTTGCGACACATATGATGCGACCATAACAACTTATCCATTCGACATGAGGAATTGGAAGTGAACTCCTCGAAAATTCAGACGACAGGAAATGTAAAATGATATGAAACTATCTCCCCTCTTTCAAGGAAACCTTGTGGCGATGTAGTGAAGGTGCTGGCCTACCAAAGCTGAAGTCAAGAGTTCAAATCTCCATAGCGCTAAGAAACTTTTACGAAAAAAAAAAAAAAGGAAAAGGAAAATGACGATGTAGGTAGGCTAGGTGCAGTAGTAAGACCAGTGTACGTAAAATGACACACGCGCCCAAGGCGATGTATAAAATAAATGCCAATGTATAAGTAAGTACTTTTTATATCATGGTTTTAAAATTGCCTCCTTTATACATCAACAAGGTGCATATAAAAATGGAGTTTATAAACAGGTGTTGCAAAAATAATTTTTATTGACCAGTTATACAAAATCTTTAAATTTGTTTGAGGCAACAAGTTAGTATGTTCCTTCTCGTCAGTCGTTAACAAAATGAGTTGATTAATTTGTCTTGAGGGAAAAAAAAGGAAAAGAAGCGAAGTAGTTAAGTAGTTGTAAAGAATGAAAATATAATTTCCATCAAATAATACAAATAAAAGTAAAATAAAGCGTATAAATTATGGCGTTGAGTGAAAACGAAAACAAACCCGAGAAAAAAAGGAAATAAGAAAAATGTAGTGGAAAAAAATAGGACTGATATAAAACGCGACGAATGAAGTTTAGAGAGGGTGCTCGGGATAATTGATGATGGTTGTACTAAGGCGGATAGTATTCTGAAATTTGAGGGCCAACCGATTGATATATTATAGTGTTCCTATTGTTAATAATGAAATTTCACATACTTAGTTTTTTCTTGTCAACATTTCAACTAGTAGTGGTAGGTTCCTCACGTTTTCATTCTT
This sequence comes from Ericerus pela, assembly GCA_011428145.1. Classification (NCBI taxonomy): domain Eukaryota; kingdom Metazoa; phylum Arthropoda; class Insecta; order Hemiptera; family Coccidae; genus Ericerus; species Ericerus pela. The sequence goes on along the minus strand of WOFM01001393.1, from coordinate 56,858 downwards.
TTCGTTTCAGAGCGATGCACTACTCTCCTTGAAAATTTATTTTCTTTTTCAAAATGTCGGAGATGAGTGAAAAAGAGTCGCTTAGGTCCGTTCAATGGATCGAAAATAATTCATCACACCCCTTAGTATCATTTTAATCTGAGGAAATTCGTATCTTCCTGTGGATGAATTTTATGTCGAAATAGTTTTTACTGTTTAAGAACTCGAGTGTAGTTTGACTGCCGATGTTTTACGTTGAAAGGTCGACGGAGTAATTAGAGTATAATTTTTCTTTATGTCACTTAGATTCTGTACACGTTTTCGATATTAAATTAATGAGAACCAAAATCGTTTAAATTGTTTTATTGCTTTTTCTCAGTATCTTGTATATGATTGCACAGGCAATGAAATGCTCTAAATTAAACGTTTCTCGCATATTTTCGCTGAAATTTTTAGACGAATTTTCCGCGCTAATGAAGCTTCAAAAAATAAATTTTCAATATAAAATAAAATAAAGTGAAAATAATTTTTGAAGATAAGCTTTTGTTGTCAGTAGGTCTCTGACAACGAAAGCGCGGGACGAGGTGGAATTTCTAAATACGAATTCTTCTTAGATCTAGAAAGGTACTTTTTCAAGAAACTATATTTAACATGATTGTACATTAGTAATGCACCTCGTTTACTAGCTACTACGCTGTTTACTTTCCAAATTTCTTGATGTTTTCAGTAAGTCAGGATATGTATCTATTTAGTTAGATTTTATTGTCAGAGACATATCTGCCATATAAAATTATCTTAAACATTTTTTTTGCCTCATTTTATGTTATACTTTTTAGTGCCTACATATTTCAATTACTCAAACTCCACCTACTAAAACCTCATGTTTTCATCGGGTACCCTTCTAAAACTACACCTCTATTTTCTCTCATTGGAAAATTGAACTTACAGGTGGACGCGTGAAACTAGGCTCGAATGCTGAAATTGCAAGGCTACAGGTGGCTAGAACCGGAATTCCCCATGTTTTGTCAAAAAAAAAAAAAAAAAAAAAGTGTCGACTTTTTTTTATTTTTTTTTAATTTGGTTTTCGGCTGCGTTAACATTTTATTCAGGATCTGGAGGATATACTTATTTGATGTCGGAGTGAGGGAGGGAATGATTTAATTTGATGACCAATGATATACTCATAAATTTTTCGATCACATACTGGAGTATCAACACGGGCTATTTTGGGTCAAAAATGTGAAGGTTGCCGGTCTCGAATTAACTCGCAACCAGGTTGCAAGGCCGAGCACCAAATCATTACGCCCCGGAGACTACCTTAATTATACTCTTTTGAAAAATATTCTTACGTCTTATGGACTAACGATTGTTGCTAGAACAAGACAACCATTTTTATGCGGTATTACGGGAAATTGGTAAAAATCTTAATTAATGGGAGAAATTCAGAATTTTTTTTATTTGATAATGAAATAAAATAGACCACTGACAATGGTTGTCTTTGAGTCTTCAAAAAAATATGACGATAATTGAGTCGCTGAAAATGATACGAAATCCACTTTCCATCTGCGGTTACTAAAATTTTTTTGTGAATTTTATCATTTGAAGGCGTTTTATTTTTTCCTTTTTTGCAATGGAACTCCTTTCTAGCGTAAAAGCATTTTCTTTTTTGTATTTGTTTCTTGTTTTTAATATTGCCTTAAGGTTGTAAACTCTCAAGCAGTCGATGAAAAACAATAAAAATAGTTTGTTTAAAAAAAAAAAAAAACTCGTTAATCTCATTTTTTTCCCTCACTCTTTGTGCTATTTTGTGCAAATTCATTCAAATTCCTAACCAAATATTGTACGCCGTCAATCGAAAATATTTTCTTTTCTGCTTAATCCATTTTAGTCTGTATTAACGTTGATTTTTTTACCTTCAAATTTAATATTTTCGAAGGTGCTACTTTATAGACCATTAAAAAAATGAAGAAAAACAAAGAAAAAAGAGCGTAGGGTTGGGTATAACAGAACGTGAAAAAGAGGAAAAAAATCAACGAACTCGCTCGTAAAAAACACGATTTTCATTTCTAAATGAAAAATTTTCGCCGGTAAAGGGGTTGTACAATAAAGAAACTAAAAATACTAAAAATATTACGTCGTTATAAAAACGTTATTACACAAAATTACCTTCGTCGGCTACGTCAATATTTGTTTTAATAATCGAATACGTAATTCTCTCGAATTAATTTATTTTTGCGCGTGAAGAAAGAGGTACTCATTGTTGGTTGAGAGTTGCAAAAAATAAAATAAAGATAATGTCGTGGGGCATAGGGGAAACTCCATTTTCATTTATTATTCGAGAGAACCAGTAAATTCTATGCAATACTAATGATTCTGGTACTTGTGAAGCTTTTAAATTTTCGTTTAAAATAACATTTTTGCCAAGTTTCGATGGGTAAAAAAATCTTTGTGAGGTTGAAGGGTTGGATAAAATGGATAGTACCCCTTAAAAAAAAAAAAAAATGTAAATAAATTCAAGTAGGTAATTGATCACAAATGTGAATAAAAAATAGGAAAAGATCGGGCGGAAGAGCAAAATTGAACTGGAAAAAGATTGAATTTTTCAATGACAAATGATTCACGAAAATAGTAGGACTATGTACCCACATTTTTTTCTGTCAAACCAGTGGCGTATCTGATTTGTCGAAATAGTTATGATGGGTAAACTTTTTTTCATGGAGGTAATTTCAACTACTTTATGGAAGAGAAACCAAAAGCTTTTAAAATACACCTAGATGTGAAAGATCCTGAGAAAGAATTTTTAATTGTCCAATGTTCATCAAAAATGAGTAATTGTTGCCGTCCGTTGATGTTTGAAGAGCTCTCAGCTCTCTTCGAAAATGTAAGTATCGATTATAATATGAAATTGCCTAGATGCTTTGATCTATATTAATGAGACCTAAAAATTAATTGTGAAAGTCTATGCGTTTAAGTGGGGAAAATTGTGTAGAAAAGTAGACGAATTTCAGATGAGGAAAAGAAGTTTTCCATTGCATTTAGTGCAATCGCAGGACCTGTGGAAAACGCCGTTCCTGAGTCGTAGATCACGAATATATAGGTCACTCAAATTCTTCTGTGCACTATTATATATATATATATATATATATATATGTAAAAAGAACACTCTTCTTTTTCGAATAACTACAATCTCGTATTTTACTCTCGTCCTTTCATGTACTTGTAATGTTTATTTTTGTTTGACCCACATTAAGAAATTGACACAATTCGACTATCTAATATTTACCGTTTCCAATCCTGTTATCTTTAAGTTACGTCATTTCATATATTCTCGACTTGACCATCTTATTGTTAAATGACATCATTTTTGACCATACTCAACATGACTATTTTCTTTTGTAACGAATGTCGATTTCATTTATCAGATTCATTCATTCATTCATTCGTCCGCTGATCGTCATTTCAGAAAGACAGATAAAATTTAGTCGTATCTTCGTTCGTTTCTTTGTGTATAATAATCTTGAATTTTCTAATTTCACTACCATTTTTAATCGTGTCAATAAACTCTGCTTTTGATTACGAATTCACAAAACTTTATTTACGTGCAAATTAGATCGAGTGGAATACCCGGAAACAAACTTACATATATATATATGTAAGATCGTTTGAAAATCTCACAAGTGAGTAAACGACTTGGATGAATTTAACTTTATTGAAAATACAGTAAATTCAAAAACGAAGTCGTTTCACATAGGAAAGTGTACAAAGTATGAAAGCTAAAACAGAATTAAAGTGCATGAACTGGCGAACGTACGATGAATGAGAGCAAAAATGACTGTAACCTGTACGAGAGATGGTCAATAGAGTGATAAGGAAGTGTAGAGTGTGAATAGACGATAAGCAGGAAAGAATAAGAAGATAAAGCGAAGAGAATCTTTTTATTTTACATCCCCCTTCCCCACTTGTTTAAGAGTGGTTGAAGCGAGAATGCAAAGAAAAGGAGAGTGAAAAAGATATGAGGAAGATAAGGAAGCAGGTCATTGCCTTACAGGTTTTTTTGTACGGTAACATTTTACTCGCATGGTATAAACGAGTACCTAATTGGCCATTGCCAAGCTTAATTTCAAATACATTATTCGAGATACGATTAACAATAGTATACGGTCCAATACGAACATTGTTGAGCTTGTCTCGATTCAACTTGTTGCCATTATCAATAAGTACAGAATCACCTATATTAAACTCGATCGCCGATTTATTTTTATCGTATAAACTCTTATTATACTCGTGATTGTGGAGAGTGTTCTGAAAGGCTAACTTGCGATCAGCGGCGAGATCATGGGGAAAAACCAAACAGGATGGGACGATATCATCGGTGATACCAGACATGAGATATTGAGGAGTGAATTTAGTAACGCTATGTGGAGTTTTATTGTACTGACTAACGCATTGCGCAGCGTTAGTAGTCCAACTCCTTTTAGGATTGGCATTTTTGTCATACTTTGCGCAGCAAAGCCAGTTCACCAGCATCTGATTCAAACGTTTGTTCAAACCATTTGGAGATGGACTGTTCACTGCGGTATACACATGACGCATGCCTGACGAGAAACAGAAATTGCGGAATTCATTGAGGTTAGACCCCCGTATTGATCTGTCAGAAGCGTACCTATCAGTTGACACTTCTGAACAGAATCAACCGGCGAGATCATATCCCTGGCAGACTGTCCCTTAAAACATAGAATGTATGCATATTGTGAAAAATGATCGACTAAGATATGAAGGTACTTCGCGGTCGAGTTATTACCTACAAAACCACCAATTGTATCTAGTGACATGATTTGGAAAGGTGCCGTAGCAGGGCCGAGGAAACCCATCCCGCCGCTTCGCTTACATCGACGAGACTTATTACAAGCGTAAACATGGCAAGATCTACAAAAATCACGAACATAATGGTATAAATTGGGAAAAGTGAATGCACTAATAATCGCTAATATATGTTGTGGCCCGACATGACCGTAAATAGAATGTACATCATGAGTTAACTTCTTACCGGATTTGTAATCTAAAAGTATCTTATAACAACCACGTACTTTGCGAAAAATTACTCCGTGTTTTAACACGTCAGAATCTAATCTATCTACATTACGCTGAAAAGAAGTTATTTCACCGAGGCTAAGAAAATTCAAAGTTGGAATAATATGTTCAGAAGGGGAATTTTCAAGAGAGGATTTGAGGACGGGATTATGAGAGAGGCAATCAGCTTTGTTATTCTCAGAACCAGGACGATAAAGGATTTCAAAGTCAAACTGGAGAAGCTCTGAGGCTAAATCACCTAGCTCTTTGTCCGGCCGAGCCTTCAAATTGAGGTTTTGGAGTGGCTTGTGATCGGTAATAATTTTGAAATGGCGCCCGATCAACCAAAAACGCCAATAACAGACAGCCTCGCGGATAGCGATACTTTTAATATAGATTGCTCCCTTTTTTATCTGTGTGGGGGACAATTTTTTTGAGAAGTAAGCGACAGGTTTCTCAAGTCCGTCATCTTGCTCTTGTTTGAGTACTGCCCAAATTCCCACTCCACTGGCATCAGTGCATATGGAAATAGGCTTAGTTTGGTCAAACACAGCCAAAATTGGCGCAGACGTTAAAAGGGCTCTCACTTTATCAAAACTATCTTGACAAGTGGAAGATCAGGAAAAGGGAACATTTTTCCGGAGAAGATTGTACAATGGTTCAAGAAGAATGATTGAGTCGGGAATAAATTTTCGATAAAAGTTTATTTTACCGAGGAATTGACGAACTTGTTTCCTCAAGGAAGGAACAGGAAAGGAGTTTATGGCTACTAAATTGTCTTGGAGAGGTTGAATAGAATTCGGCCCGAGAACGTGACCGAGATATTGAATGGAGGGAGTGGCGAAATTACATTTTTTAAAATTAAGGCGAAAGCCTTCTTCATAAACCGCAGTAATTAATATTTGAATATGACGAACATGCTCTTCAAAAGAACGAGAGAAAATGAGTATGTCGTCTAAATAATTTACGCAAAACGAAGATAGATTACGTCGCTTAAGAATACCGGCTAAAATGCGTTGAAATACTGCCCAGCATTTTTCAGTCCAAATGGCATCGAACACCACTCGTAGTGACCATGTTGTGTTACAAATGCGGACTTATACCTATCCGATTTACGGATCGGAATTGACCAAAATGTCGCGTTTATGTCTAACGTGGAAAACCAAGTGCAACCACGAGTGCGAGTAATAATTTCATCAATCAGGGGAAAGGGCTGACTCTCAGGTATAAGCAATTTATTTAATGCACAAAAATCAATACACATACGAGTCTTAACCTTCATAGCAGACAGGCCATCTTTCCGGAATTGCATGGTAACAGGGGACGCAAACGGAGACTTGGATTTGGTAATCATATCATTAGCCAGTAATACACAACATTGTCTTTCTATCTCCTCCTGGTCCTCAAAAGTACATCTATAAGGTTTTTTTGCAACATAAACACTTTTTTCCAAATTAATCGGGCATTTGTACTTCGTAACGTTGACGACATCAAAGGCATCCTTTGCAAATGTAAAATTGTTTTTCTCGATTAATTTACGAATTTCGACTTTACAATTTATGTTAAGATGAGAAGTCTTTTTATCAAACATCTCTTCAATCATGTAATCATTCCGAAAATTATTAATTGAAACGTTGGTTTTTACACAATTGATTATGTTAATTTTCGATACATGCTGATTAAGTTTTAAATTATGGTCCAACGATAAATCGAAAACAGGGATGAGATCAAGACCAATAATAAAATCTAACTTTAAAGTAAGAGAGTCGAGAACGTACAAGGGTACTCTCTTAGAGATGGTAAAGATCAAAATGTCAAGCATCGTAATGCCTAGAATGGAGCCCTTGCCGCTCGGTGTGTTGAACGACAATTTTTCCCGAACATACTTATAGTCTTTCATTTTCCGTAGAGCGGAATACGTGATAGCAGAGGTATTCGCGCCCGGATCATAAAGACCAGTCCAAAATTTTTCGCCTACTTTCACTTTCAACACGACAAACGAGGGCTTCACTCGTTTTTTAAATGCTTTTGGATTTCCTCCTGTAATTCCTCGACTTTGACACTGTGCACTGCTTTTACATTTACATTATAATCGGGTTTTGACCCCCTACGAGAATTATCACGAAGTTTTGTTAAACAATCTTTCTCAAAATGAAATCGGTCGTCAAACCCTTTCTTCTTGCAGTACGGGCACGAGGATTTAGGATGGAGGGAAGAAAAGGCCGATGTGGTGGGCTTAGAAGTAAACAAATTAGTAGTAGTACGCATAATCGGACGATCAAGTGAAGAAATAATTGAAATAACTTTATCGAGAGACGGGTCATCTGCCAACGATACACGTTCCTGCAGGTGAGTCGGAAGGCCGATGATAAGATGCGCAATTTTGTCTAACTCATGCATCTTAGGGTTGAATGAAACCAGCATGTTCAACTTGGTTTGAACGTAATCATTGAGCGAGCCTTGAATGAAACAGTAAGCGAAAGCAGAACGAGCGACAGCGATACCTTTCTGACCAAAGTTTTCCAGAAAACTTTCTCGCCAGGACGACCATGACGTAGATAAATTTGAAAGGCGCATTGTACCATACCATTTTTCTGCGGCGTTGACCAGAAAAAGGTGAAGTACTTCCCAATACAACGATTCGGCAATAGTCAAACGTTTACACTCGGACTCAAAGATTTCCAGCCAGGCCGAAGCATTAGAGGCACCAGATTTGGACCCACTGAATTTTGTGATTATGGCGTCCTTAATGATTGACAAGAGCAAACGAGGCGGAGGAGTAACGTTAGAAGCATCAACAGGTTTAATGGGACTTGCCTTATGATCATTATCTTCGAGTTCATTTAAAAAAATGTCACTGAAGACGGGATTTCTAACTTCATCGATATATAGCTTAGCGACAGCTTCGGGTAACAGGACTTTGAATGAGCGTGTTTTCCATCTCAGTTTCAATTCACATCTCTTTGCAGCCGCAGCAGCAGCAATTGCAAACAATTGATCGTGGTGAATCAGATCCTTATGAGAGTCAGGAAACGCGTAAGTAACTTCATCCTCCTCGTCATCCAAAAACTGCATAGCATACAAACGCGTGATGGTAGATTTTGGGTCAGTCAGTTTTGGTTCGGCCCGTAATGTAAAGTGAACTTTACGAGAAATAAACGGCGTAGCGGACAGTGTCATAATAAAAAGAATTTTTTTTTTTTTCACAGGTGAAATAAAAATCACGGAAAACGAAAAGTTTTTGAATTGGTAATATCGTTTGAAAATCTCACGAGAGAGTAAACGACTTAGATGAATTTAACTTTATTGAAAATACAGTAAATTTAAAAACGAAGTCGTTTCACATAGGAAAGTGTACAAAGTATGAAAGCTAAAACAGAATTAAAGTGCATGAACTGGCGAACGTACGATGAATGAGAGCAAAAATGACTGTAACCTGTACGAGAGATGGACAATAGAGCGATAAGGAAGTGTAGAGCGTGAATAGACGATAAGCAGGAATGAATAAGAAGATAAAGCGAAGAGAATCTTTTTATTTTACATATATTTCCACGTTTTTCTCATTTTTGCACTTTTTGAGAGTCTGTGGAGCCTCCAGTGTTTGACCTATGGCAATTAAACTTGGGGTAGTGTTGAAAGCTTTCATGGGTTACACATTTGTGATAAAATTTTTGAAATTCATTTGCTAGTTTCGAAGGAAGGGGTTTTCAAAGTGTTGCAAATTCATCATACTGTCATCACGATAACTCCCGTAAATTTAAATATTTTGGTTTTAAATTTTTATGGCGGTTGGAGACTATTAGGGACTAGTTTGATATTGAATTTGAATGAAATTGGTCAAATAGTTTTCAAATGACAGCCATTAAAAAATTTGACACTTTTAGAAAATGCACACTTACTACGGTTAATGCGCGGCAGAGATATTTTATTTTCATAGTATTAATCCTACATGATCTCATTGTATTCAAGTGTCTTGTTACAATGTCCAAAGTTACAAATGTGAAGGTGAGCATGCACTAGGGCTAACAAGGATGCATTCAGAATAAAGACTCTCGATTAAATCTTACTTCTTTGAGAATTCACTTGGTTGCTTTTGGATTTTTTGGTTTTTCTACTTCCATTCTGAATGGTTTATTGGATAACCTGTGTAACAACTGTGATAATTCGTTCTTGTTGTGGTATCAAATCTAAATCTCCCAACCAACTTGCTCGAATATGTAAACAACTGTTTTGGTAACAATTAATCATCTTGAGAGTGGGTTGCAAAAATTGTGCCCATGTGAAAAAAGTGTGTTTATTCAGAAAGCAGTGAGTGCTTCACCTGGGTAAGCAATCATCTTATTCTGAACAGTTTGGGTGAATTCTATTTACTTGGATTGTTACTCGAGAATTTATTCTAAACACGGACTAAGTAATGCAACATGTAACAAATGAGACATTCTGCTAAACACAATTTAAACGTATGAATTAATTTTGTAAACTGTGTTTGTTATAAAAATTAAAAAATTGGACTGAAATGAACATCCTTCAAATTTTTTTCTGAGTATTATGATCAGGTCCCATGTAGTGAAAAATGTTGCATTTCATGTGGCATTACATGTTTGATTTTCGTGATGTGTATGCTCCGTGAAGTTAAGAACAAAATCTCTCAAACTAAGGTACGCTTACCACTAGTCCACTAGCGATACAAATTGGTGGCTAGGTAGTACGCAGTCAGATGAAATTTGAACATTGTTGGAGAGAAAATTTTAGTTTAATTATTTTTAATGGTTAATTATATTGAAAATGGTATATTCTTGAAAATATTACCCTTCCAAAAAAGCCTATAAAATCCGTAGTGGTATGCAATGTTTCTTGAAAAAGATGAGCTGATATGCCAAAAAACAAGTTTGAGAACTCCTTGTCTTGAATGTAGTGTAATATAAATCTTTCATTTGGATGCTGTTACCAGTATTACATGTAACATTTGTCAAACGTCTGTTTACTATCGCAAGGCAGTTAGTTTTTAGGATGAGCACAACGAGATTCCTTTGGAAATTCGCAGGTACATTTTAATGTAAATTTAAACCGGACTAGTTTTCCGCGAATATTCTTTGACCCAATTCTTAGGGACAGTATTTCAATTTTTTTCATGTACAGATTGGTCTGTTCGTAAGCATTCGCATTAATATCAACCATGTTTGCCTTGCATCACTTGGTTCGTTCATTACATACGTGTGTTGTGTAGTGTGTACCTAACTTAACAATACTGTTAATTATGAATGTCCTTGCCCGTTCTTTTGAACCAGCGCCCAGCATTCGGAAAAATATAAAGCCAAAAAGTGCTACAAATATTTAATTTCTGTGTAGATCCTTCTGTGAGAATAATGGTGATGAATATATTGACGATCTATCGAGAAAAACCCAGTTTCCTGAAAATCAATTTTTTTTTTATTGTTATTCGACAGTGTGATTACATTCTCCATTGGAAAAATGAAACAAAATTTTGAATTCGAAGAAAACGGAAATAGCAATTATTGATTATGAAAATTATTTAAAATGGCCGTTGCTGTGATCGATAAGCTATTGAAATTCTGAGTAAAATCTTTGTGTGTTTTTCTTTTTAATTATTTCGTTTTAAAAGTAAGTTAATGATTAATTGGAAAAAAAATGTTTAAGATTGAATTTTAATTTAAGCCAAACGCTGTTGAAATTTGTCTATCTTTGTTATTTTCAAGTAATCTTTTGAATGGACTTGTAAAATTGTTGGTTTTGTCAAATTTCCACGAGTCCATTCAAATCGAGTTTAGCCTATTCGATCAGGTAGGTATTCTGAAGTCTTACATCGAAATAAGTATACAGAAACTGAAAAACAGATTTTTTTCATATTTTAAAAGTTTCTCTCCATTAGAAATACAAGCAATATGATTCGCGTCGTTGTGCTACAGATTATACTTTGAAAATTTCAAAAGCCTTGGTTAACTGCAACCTTGGTGTGCAAATGTTAACGACAGCTAAAGGGTCGATATATCGCCAAAATACCTACCGTATTTCCATCCGATTCCGCGGTTATAAAAGATAGTACACGTAACCAGAACCGACTCCTCGCATCCTTCACCTTCGCCATCCCTCAAAGAGTCTCTCTATCTGTATAGTTTCAAAGATTAATTACATTTAAGTCCCCAATTTCAACCATACTCTGGCTGGTGAGTTGAAAACGCTCGCACGAATTAATTAAACGCAGCTTTACGACATAAATGCTTCTCCACAAAGTACTACACGTACTTATCTTGTGTATCATTCAGTGTTGCAAAATATGTTTTTACAGCCCATCCCCCACTTGCCAACCCACCGTCATACTTTGCCGGTTTCATCGTGTGTATCTCTCACCGAAAACCCTACTTTCAATGGCTGTGTGAATCGAATGTTCATATTTTTGTATCTGTTTTTTTTTTCTCTTTCGTAAATTTTCCCGTGTATGCTGCCCTGACCCACTAATAAAGTATGATATAACCATTTAAACATAGTTAGAATGTATCTTAGGCTTTGATTATATAGTATTGGACCAGTAAAGCTCCATGAGCCAAATGTACTTTGTAATGTCAAGATATGGCGGCGTAAAAGTAGGAAACCAGCGTGTACTTAGGGCGTACTTTCGATGTTTTGCTCGAGTTCACCAATTTAGAATACATTTGATAAGGTTCATCCCTTAAATTCATAAGGATAGCGTACATAAGGGTAGACGTCATGTGGTACACAGTGGTTGCCTATCTAATGCCGGCACGTCTAAACACGAATCATTGTTCTTTACTGGTCCAGTACTATACAGTCAAAGGTGTTAGGTAAGTTTCAGTAACGCGGCTTGTGAATAAATTTTGAAAATTGCTTTCTTTAGTCACCGAAACTCTTTCATTTTATATACTTATAAATATCTCAAACTGCGTATAAATTGATGGTTTCATAATTTTATCACTATTCTTGATTATAGTTTTGTAAAAAATTTTTGAGCTTTTCCACCTGTGCGTTCGCCTCAACTACATTCATATTTTTAGTAGAAGTTCTCAATGCTCAAAGATACTTCACAGGTTTACTCTAATTACTCAATTTTTTCGCTTACTTCAACTAAATTTATGTTTGCAGTAGAAGCTCTCAATGATCAGAGATTCTTTAAAGGTTACTCTAATTGCTTAGTTCTTTCTAAAGTGCCTTGTTATTTTTAAAACTTTTAGTTGAAAGACTGAGTACAGTGTTGATTGAAATTAACTGGGTAATTATAGTTATTCTTTTGAGCTGGTGACTGCGAACATTGATTCGTTCCGAGTTTCAATCAGTGGCGAAGCTAAGGGGGGACGTAGGGGTAAGCCCCCAATAAAATCTGGTTGAGCAGCCTTACCAAAAAAATTTTTAAAACATGCACTGTTGAAAAAAAACTCATAAACTTACATATTTTCTAAATTCTTGAACCTCGAGCCTCTCGAAAATTTTATCCTAGCTTCGCCTTTGGTTCAATTAAAATTTTTGTTTTAGCTTTGCACATTGTATGATGTTCCATTCTACTTTAAACTATTCAATGACATAAGTAGATCAAGGACTGACTGACATTCAGAGGTTGAGGAAAGAGTCTCTTAAATTGAAAAAAGCTAGGAAGAAAGAGTGAAGAGCCCCCTCAAAAAAAAAAAAAAAAATTAATAAGGAAATGTGCAAAAATTTATGAATACTACCATATCTATAGATATCCTTCAAAAGCTACGTATATCGATTCTTGAGAATCTGCTATTTAATATTGATTTTTCTGAGAGACCTATGGCTGGAAAATTGATAGTTCTTCAATAGTGGCACAAAATCTAATTCACGTATCTATTATAAATTTTTCTCTATTGGTTCTTACCTCTAAAATGTTATACTCCTTTTCTAAGAGCTACGTTACATGTTCTGACGTTTCCACCTCATCCTTTCTTCATCTTCAATACATTCGATTTCACGAATATATAAATATATATTTATTATTTCGTATTTTTTGATCGTATTTTGAATATAAACGAGTAACGTGCTTATTTTTTTGCAATTCATGAATGTGTGTGCGCGTCATGCTCTGTACGTTTACGAATTTGTTTTCTATTTTGTTCTATAATACTTTTTTCTTCCTTCCTCTTGTTTTTATTATTACTATTTTTTTGTTATCATCGTATTAGGTGTTCTAATATCTCATATTTTCTCGCCACCTATGTGATGTTTTTTGTTCTGAAGAAGGCGTGGGTATAAAAGGGAGAACAAAAAATAAATAAAAACCCTTGTATTTACATTTTCGTAAATATTTAAATTTCCTTGTAAATATTACGATATTATTGTAATGTTTTTCTCATTTTTTGTAGGTTTTCAAGAAAACCTGCTATTAAAATTGTTTTCCCATTCGTTCTTCAATTTTCTCCTTTGAAAATAATGGCAAAGGAAGCTTCATTTATTCGGTGTCCAATGATGAAAATTTGCATGAAAATTAAAAATACGTTGTTTGAAACGTTCCAATGTTTCAAAAGTTTTCAAGTTTACTCGAAGTATTTCGTGTTTTTTGATTTGTTTCTTTTTGCTTTTTCAAAAAAAAAAAAAAAAATTGAATTAAAATAAATGATAATCAAGGTCTGAATATGCAAAACACAACGAAATCTGAATCGCATACAAATGAAAAATTGTTTTATTGATTTTCTTTAAGGTATAACAGTAATCACCTCCTTGCTGAGGAGTTCAAGATCATCAGCATACAGAAATATTTCACATTATTTTACAACATAGATATTGTTACTGGGCAGACTGCAGAAAAGTGACGGAGACTGAGGCCTTGAATGAATAGAGAAAAAATTCATGTTCACTCTGTTAACTTTTTAGGCCATATGTTTATACGTTCAATGGACGAATTCGTGGTTACTGATATAATGGACTGGTGACTGTCGAGTGTCGGCAGGAGTGGAGTTCCTCTACCTCGCTAGGAGGATAAATCACCGAAGAACGTTTATTTTCTTTCATATTTTCGAAGTACATGAAGGATAAGGTTAATTTACCCATCAATAATGATGAAAGTGTTGCAAGCAAGACCAAAACCTGGACCCAGACTGAGACACTTCGTCAGGTTTTTGCTCATCGCCGCTGAATATTAGTTCAATATCATCGAATTCGGCGTTACAACTCGATCTACGTATTATTCGATTATTCCTTCAGACTTTTTTTCCATACTTCACCCGTGGTCCGTGGCTGTTTCGCCAAAATTCAGTCATTTCCCCCTTTTTTTATGCGAATGTAAACATGAGCGAGGTGCTCCGCCAATGGGTCAATATGTGTTCGATTCTAATATTCTATTTCCGATTTCGATAAATCATGCGAAAACGTTAATCGCTGCAGTTGGGACGAGATGTAATGAGGTGGTGAATAGGTAAAAGGTAGGATAGAATATATAAATTATTCGCTTAATTACTGCGTAATCCTTTTTTGCAAATTTTATGCCGGCGTGAACCGCACCAGGTCAAAATAGGTTTGTAGATTTTCCATTTTTCGCTCTGCTATTTGTGTGATCCTTGGGTTTGTGTGTTGGCTGCGTGTAGGTAACGGCTGATACGAGTTGAAGAAAAAAGAAAAATATGCGGACTAAGGGATGGAAAACAGAAAAGGAGAGAAAAAAAAGAGAAACGAAGAAAACCGCGTCTATTCGATCTGGGGATGCGGTTTATTAGGCGAATCTCGAGTGTGTTTTGGGAGTCCTTTTGGGACATTCGTGCGCGTATATGTGCGGTAAATACGGGCCATAGTCCCACTTCAATTTACAAAAGGAATTTTCGTTTATCCGAAAACTGGATAAAGCAAACCTTTTAAGGGTTGTTAATACGAGAAAATTACATTTTTAGAGTAAAGGAAACGTTCTGACCGAAAGCACGCGGGGGAGGGGATGTGACTGTGCCATGTACTCACGTGTATGTGTATGTGTTCGTGTGTGCTCCAGGTGTACAACCGTAAGTTCAGAGGTCAGAAATTATTTTTTTCTTCGTCTTCCACGCACTGTCGTCCTTCTCTCCTGCAGCTTCTCTTATTCTCTGGTGTACGCTTTGGCGAGGATTTTGTCTCGTTGATTGTGTTGAAGGAAATTGAATTAGCTGAAATTGTTCTGGTGGTTGAGAAGGTAGTTTTGGTACTTTGGTGAGAAGAGCCTGAATACCTCACCTACCCAACATTCGTAACTTGAAAAGTATGAACAATAATATCTCCATGTTTTGAGTATTTTCATTGGAAACTTGGTTCAACTTAACGTAAAATTTCTCCATAAGTCTCAGTCATAGTGATCACTTATTTAGCTCTTTAATTACCTTTATGAAGATTTTCCTTTCCTGTTTATTTCTATAAATTTTTCTTTGAAACCATCGATATTTTATCTAGATGAATAAATTTTCGTACAAGATGTTTCCTGAAGAACACCCATTTCCCTTTCCCCTCAACACCAATAGTACACCTTAATACATATGAAAAATGTATAATAAACAATGAAAAAGTGTAATAAACACGTATAATTTTCTTTGTGGTTAAGGAGTTAGGTATACTAAAATCATAATTAAGAAATTTTATTTTAAATTGTCATTTGACCGCATAAACTCATAATACTCAGCTTGAGGAACAAAAGGTTTTTTTACTTTTGTTCCACCTTGTACAGCAGATTTGTTGAGCGTTTTCAGGGGAGGATAGTTTTTTGTTCCATTGTTGGGAGTACTATGCCTTTATGTAATCAGATAAAAATTTTAAACTTAATTTTCTGATGACTTTTTTTAGCTCTTAACTATATTGAGATTGGGACACATATTTATT
Organism: Ericerus pela; assembly: GCA_011428145.1. Classification (NCBI taxonomy): domain Eukaryota; kingdom Metazoa; phylum Arthropoda; class Insecta; order Hemiptera; family Coccidae; genus Ericerus; species Ericerus pela. The sequence goes on along the minus strand of WOFM01001393.1, from coordinate 40,991 downwards.
AAAATATTTTAACTTTTTTCAATGTGTATCAAGGAAAATGCACCCTGTATAAGCAAATTTTTGGCCTGTTCATTACTTTTTGAAAGGTACAGTAGTAAAACTTGATAAGGTACTCTATATAGAAATGTGACGCTGTAACCCTGGAGAGAAAAGGACTCACATCAATAAACACAAATTTTTCTGGAGTTGCGATTGAAGAAGCTGAACATTTCTTAAAAGTTTCAAGTTTATCGTTTGAGTTTGGGAAAAAAAAAAAAAAAAAACACTTAAAATCATTCAGTAGTTATTACTCAATACAAGATTTTAATTTTTTAGACGGATTAGTTGAAAGCAGAATAACAGGACTGTATTTCATGGTAGTCTACACATTTTATGTTATATTTGAGAAAAAAATGTATTTTGAAGATTATTAAACGTTCTTTGTTGAATAGAAATGAGAAAAGATACGCAACATTGAGCGCAAGTTGTGACGTAAGTAGAGATTATGAACCTTTTCTTATCTAGGATCACAAATGTATCTCCAATACGTTATGTTTTGAAAAATCGCGACATACAAATATGGATATTTTTGACAAGGTATCCGTATATTTTCTGCGTCCCCAGGCTTTATGTCGATTTTTCTCTTAAGATTTTTTGGACGAGCTTTTTAAATCTAATCTTCAACGAATATGTATCTCTGTATCTTCTGCATGGACGTTGACTTGTTTCCCTAAAGAGCAGCTAATTTATAAGTGTCACTACTGTGAAGTATTTCGAACTCATTCGCAATAAATCAACTACAACTAAGTTTGACCACATATTTTCACAATGTTGACGCTGTAATAAGTTGATCTTTTGGTGTTGAGTGCTTGAAGATCTTATCGCGTAGCATATATATATAATTATAATGTACAGTATGTTTGGTTCGTGAGGAGAATTTAAATTCCCCGACTTGTCAGTTAATGTTGTGACCCTTACAAACGGACCCCTAAACTAATATTTGTGTTTTTTTTTTTTTTTTCAGAGAAAATTTGGAAAACTGATTTAGATTTTCTCATACCCCATCAGGGTTCGATGGTGTCGTTAAATTTTACCACAGTGTCAGTAACTGTACCTACAACCGTTTCCAGTTCGCAACCAAAATCGTTGCCATTGTCCGTTACACCTGGTGAAGAAATTTTAATTGGAGGTTCGTGTTCCGTTTTGTGTTTTGTGTGGTTTTTTTTTTTCCGTAGTTTGAATACTTTAAACTTATTTTTTATGTTCCCCGCTTGTTGTTTGTCTCCCTTAAAAATTCGATTGTAACTTATCGAAATATAAAGCTTTCCGGAACGGAAAGTTCAAAGTCCTATTATGTTATTACTTACTAGAAGAGACGTAATATTGTAGTAGTGGTGTATAATGTTCCGGGTTCATCGTTTTATCTTTTTATTTTTTATTTTTTTTTTTGTCTTTACTCTGAACAATATTTCTTCATTTGCATAGTATGGCAATATCGACGATCCCTATTTTTCCATTGAAAAGTTAAGGCACATTATTGATGTGCTAAAATAAATTACGGGTGAACTTCCGGTTTCTCTTTTTTTGTAGTGCATTATTTATGATTGTGTCTTTTTTTTTAAAGGTTTTTTCTTTTTTTTTCATTTTCGCGTTTTAATTTAATTACCATTAAATCCGTCGGATTAATTGCTAGGTAACAATTTCGCACTTTATTTTTTCTCTTAGGTATTTATTTTTTTTCTCGTTTCAGATGATACTAATTTCGGCTCCGTATCCATCGAATTTCTCAATTACGCTTTAGCTTTGTTCATTTATTCGATACGATATCCGTCTGTGTTCTGGAATACGAATAAATATTTTGGCGTATTGTTTTCGTTGCAGCTACTGTTTAATAGTGTGCAATGTTTATTGTTACACGCCGGCGTCTGCATACTGTACAAGGTACGTGCTCTCGCCTGACCTACTTGATTCTCCACCCCGTATATATAATTTGTATTGTAAAAATACGTGTCGAATGCAGTAAGATGCGTTGATTAGTCGCGCTTTTCTCCCCTTACTTACTCCCTCGTCCCATTCCACACAACTCCATCGCCGTATGGAATGACGCGAGTTCAGTGTAAAACGGTGTAGAGAATCGAGCTGAAAAACAGCTGTGGTCTAATTAGTGCGCTGATTTCGAGTGCATGTTGAAAGTGTTTTGGATGCACCGTACGCAGCATATGTATTGTATTGTTTTATTGAGTGAAGAAATCGAGGAAGAAGGAGGAATGGTGGAGATGTAGGAGTTCCTTATTTGCATACGAATTTTTATCCGTAGTAGAGAGGGCTACTCTTCTAGCAGTTGGGTTCGATTTTTTACAGGTTTTTTTTTTTAAAAAAAAAACCGTTAGCCTGCTGTTTGGTTTTTTCCCCCCTTTCGATTGTTTTGAATGTTTTCAGACTTGACTCCGTTTTTCAGTGCCTTCAAATTTTTTCTGGTACTGCATAAAGTAGGCTAAGTATTACATTAGAGGAAAATAAATGTATATTTTCTACCGTCAATGGGGAAAATTTTATCGTTCGAACACATTTTCGAACAAAAGGCCGCAAGGTCAGATACTTTTTGTTCCGCTTTATGGAGGACAATTACGATTGGAATCGTTGATATTTCTGGCTCATTTAAAATGCAACCGTAGAATATATTAGTTTTATGAAAGACCGAAGGTAATCAAAATTTGCAAATTGCTAAAAAGTTCTGAGTGCCAATCTTACTATTCTCTCCGATTTTAGTTGCTGGCTCTGGAAATTAGTCGAAAATAGTGATAATAGGAATGAAAAGGTGGTTTTGAATTCTAGAATTTAAATGCAGTACTTGTTTTCCACGAAAAACAGAGCTATGCTGTGGCAAAGCTAACTTCATTTTTCGTCTTTCAGCCACGAAATGAAAATGGCAAGGAAACTTAGCAATTATTGTCAGTGGAGAAGCTGTTTGTTCAATATTTATCTAAAGAATATATTCGTTTTTTTCAGACAAGAACCATTAGCTGGGTGATCCTAAGTACTTTTGGCATACTTATTTGAGTAATGTACCAATTTTTTTAGATGGTCTTGAAAAAAATAAATAAAACGTTGCAATTTAATTCCTATCTGCTATTTATATCTTCAAACTGAAACATAAGTTTTGGTTGCGACTATTATTACGTAGCCTAGAAATATTCATTATTTGAATTTTATAACCTATTAATTTTTCGATTTTTCTCTCGTTTTGCAAATACGACTAAGCATTGCATTCAGTACAAAGGCGGGACCTGGTGGTGGAATTTTTGGAAAAGCACCGATCCCGAGTTGTAGATACCGAACATATTGGTCACTTAAATTCCCCGATATACAATTGAGAAGTGGAGACTCCATAAGGAGCGCTAAATTCGCTTCATATTATCACATGATAAAAACAGGGGGATGTATTTTTCCATAAGAAAATAAGAGTTTGAATTGATTTTCTGAGAATGGGAAAGCCTTAAATGTGGATGATCACCAATCGTCAGAGGTTAATCTATAAATCCTACCCAACTGTATTGATAAAAACTCATTTTTAAAAGAAATTTTCGCATTACAAGATCAATATATTTATACCTATTTTCATCCATTATCCTGTTTTTGGTCGATTACTGTTTCTGCCACCAGAGTGCGCTCAGTGTTTCCTTTTATTAACCTTTTTAGGTATTAGATCATAGAGAATAAATCAACGAGTATAAACCATCCTTAACGCTATCATGTGACCATAATTACAGATATATTATTTGCTATGCTTATATTTCAGTTTCAGTTTATCTCTAAGTTATTTTGTGAATTACTTCGACCTTATATTAGATAGACACGCCCTTTACAATCTTGTACAATGGTTCTCATTGAAGAATTGATACATATGGAATGTGGTCACATTAGAGTAAGAAGTTATTTTACCCAGGTTATACTGCTGTTATTTACAGGTTTTTAAAATTGATTTTAGTTAGGTTGGAGGATTTTCTTTTTAAATTGTACATAATTTTTATTTTTTTATTAAAAAATTAATTTTAGAAGAAAAAAAAACTTTTTTTGATTTTTATTCTTCAAAAAATCCTTATGGGATTTAACATGCATTTGCCGTATTGTGACGTCATTTATGTGTGCTTCAATTTTCCATTGACATATTGTGTCTATCTAGTATATGATCGAAGGTGAATTATTGCTCCGTAGCAACATTGGGTACCCTCTAGTATCAATATAATAAAAGTACAATTCATTTTTTCAAGATAAAATACAAAAAAAAATTATTCAGTCAAAATTAAATAAAAATTATTAAGACAAAATGCAAGGCATATGTGCCACTATTCACATGGCCATACACATATATGAAAAAAATTTTAAAAGAAAAATAATTTTCGTTGTTTCCACCCAAATAACAAATTCTACAGTGTTACCAAACTATGCTAGAAAAAATCCAGGACAGGCACAAGCCAAAGCGCCGCAGACAGGAGCTCTGTTTGATAGGACTACACCAACTTACCCCAACTTACACCAGGAGGGCGATTCCACAAATGTAGGAATGTTATATGACTTTGTGCTAAGTTTTACTTGAATATTTGTGGAATATCTCCACTGGTGTAGGTTGGTGTGAGTTAGTGTAATCCTATCAAACAGAGCTAGGGTTTCTAATATAATAGGTGTGTACAGTATACCTACATACATCTATTTTTCATTTTAACATTTTTAATGTGATAACATTTTTATTTTCACTACAGCAAAATACGGGGTTTGTTTTTTACATTCGATGTTGTTTTTTCTTGTTAAATTTTCCACCAATTATCGATAATATATCGATACAGACTACATAGTGTTGAGACCACCAATCCTTCTCCCCTCTCACTCCTGCGATCACACGATCACACAAATACATAATTTATTTATATCTATTCACGGCTACACTGTTCTACCAATTCCGCCACTCATTCGTTCATTTCCGTTAACATTCGTTTATCTCTCATAAATGTACTTTACTTAAATTATGTATCTTCTATGAAATACACTCGCTTCTTGGATGGAACTTCACTTAAATCTTTCTTTCTTGTTTCATCTCCGGTCCTCATCCTCTATATGGTAGCATCGCTCGGTAACAATCCTTGTACCTGAAACAAATTTTTAAAATAATTTAAATTTTTATACTGTGAATTTTTCTAAGTCAAACTTTTAATATTTTTCGTGAATAATTTTTTTTTAGTCATTTTTCATAATTTTTATTTTCATGTTGGGTAACATAGTTCCAACTCATTATTTTTATTTCGAGTCATAATTTTTGTCTTTGAAAAATTTTTATTTGAGTGCTGTAAATGTTCAATGAGTTTCGTTGTTTGCTGAATTGGATTTGCCCTGCTTGTGTATAATCCAGCCAAGTGTTTGAAAGTTCCAAGACTCGTCAATTACTCAACTGTTTGAGAGCCCTGCTTGTGTATAATCCAGCCAAGTGTTTGAAAGTTCCAAGACTCGTCAATTACTCAACTGTTTGAGAGCCCTGCTTGTGTTGCTCAAAAGTTAATAAAGTCATTAGTGTCTGCCCTGCTTGTGTATGAACTAATTCGTCGTAGTCCTAAAATTGGTAATAAATCGCCTTGAGCCATCAGAAATTGATCAGAAACCAACGTAAAAGCTTCAAAATCATCATCATCAAAACTGGTATTCATCACCTCAATCAAAGTTCATCATTTGCCATCAACGAAAACATCAAAATTTAACTCAAATACTCACCGAAGTACGTCCTCCACAACCGAAGCGCAGTTCAACCATCATTGTCCAGAGCATCATCTTTGTAAATTCCAGAAAGCGAACCTGAAAATCAAAAAAAAATCAACCGTCAAAAGGTATTAAACGAAAAGTTTTGCTAAAAACAGGTAATAAAAAATATATTTTTAGTAATTTTTTCGCAACTTTTTCGTATTTTTTTCGTATATTATTTTGTATTTTTGCACTATTTAATCTTTCGGAATCAAAATTTAACTTGTATATTTGAAAATACCGTTATTTTCAAATAATTTTGGCCTTTTTCAAAATTTATCTAAGTACAAATTTTGGCAAGTTCATTGCAAAATTTTGCAGCCACTTTTGTCTTAGAGTGTACAACTTGTGACGTAAACACGGCTCGTTTCGTTCTTTCGTTCGAACTTGTACATTTAATCTTTTGTTAAGTGCAACGAACCTACGAACTCTTATCTACGTCCATTGAATAAATACGTTGGCGTGGTTTTCATTTTCAAACCACCATTTTGTTGCAACTTGTAAATTTTTGCTGTTGCACAATTGTGTCGAAAACACTTTAACGATTTTTTTTTCATTTTTTTTTCCTTTACTTCGAATATTTTAATTTATTTCAATCACACAATTTTCCAATTTCGTTTAATTAATTACGAATATAAGAAAATTTTTTTTCTCGTATTTTAAAAAAAAAAATTTCAATTTCAGATAAACCTATATTACCCATACTTACCTTATTTACTGCATGCTATTTATTTTAATACCTTAAAAAAAAAAAAAAAAAAAAAAGAAAATGCATGTTACTATATTTAATTTACCTTATACATATATATTAAATACTCACTTACCATACTTGTCCAATTTAGTTACCATTTTTTATATACACAATTTCACCACCTTTTATATATTTTTTTTCCAATTCATGTTAATTTTTTTTTTTTCATATAATAACTTAATTAAATGTAACAAACTAGTAAATTTTAAAACACTTTTGTAACACCCGCAGTCGTGATCGGTTTGAAAGATTGTAGGGCGGTGTTGAGACCACCAATCCTTCTCCCCTCTCACTCCTGCGAACACACGATCACACAAATACATAATTTATTTATATCTATTCGCGGCTACACTGTTCTACCAATTCCGCCGCTCATTCGTTCATTTCCGTTAACATTCGTTTATCTCTCATAAATGTACTTTACTTAAATTATGTATCTTCTATGAAATACACTCGCTTCTTGGACAGAACTTCACTTAAATCTTTCTTTCTTGTTTCATCTCTGGTCCTCATCCTCTATACATAGCTTTCTTATAACACATCGAAATATCGATATGATAAAACAGTTATGAGGATATCTATTTATTTGTTAACACAGTATCGATAGTTGATGGTAAAACATTAATATTGAAGATGAAAATGATATCACATTAAATGTAACAGTCTGTGGTAGTCACTGATACTGGGGCCTTTTTTTTGGGGGGGAGCCTGTGGAGCCTTTGCTTTTTGACATATTGCAAGGAAACTAGAGGCAGAGTGAGAGGCTTTCATGGACACACATTAATGTTGAAATTTTTAAAATCCATCTATTAGTTTCTTAGAGAGGGGTTCTCCAATTTTTGTAAACTGTCCATGTTATCAAACTGGTAACTCACAAAAACTAAAAAAATTTGATCTTAAATCTTTATGGTATGTAGTTGAAAACTATTAAGGACTGACTTGATATTGAATTTGAGAAAAACTGTCGACTAGTTTTCAAATAGCAGCCAATACAAAATTTTACACTTTTGGAATACCTACACGCTTACCGCGGAAGAGATATTTCAGCTTTTTTGCCTTCTTCGTAATTTTATTTTATTCGTATATTTTAGCATCACACTCGGTGCCGTCGACTTAGTAAAATTATTGGGGGGGCGAAGAAAAAATGTAAAAAATTTTTGGTTGCTTAGACAACAAATTTTAAAATATTCACCATTAAAAAAAGTGTACAAGTACTAATTAAAATTTACAAAAATATTTAGGTCCCCCCCTCTAAAAAAAAGACTTAAGTTGACGCCTAATTACCATGCTAAAAAAAACACGATACTACATCATGTTTCCATCAGACCGTTATTTTCAAGTTTGATTCTGGTCTCTGGTTTTTTTGTAGTTTGATCCAAATATGGATTTTACGTTTGTTGCTTGCTACAGTGAATTAGACGGGATTCGTCTGGCCAAAAAAAAAAGGTGTGGGTGGTGGGAAAAAGAACGCCAAAGTTTGTAGAGTTCAGTTTCAGGTTAATCATTGTGAAAGCTATACGAAAAGAAACGTATAGTCTACTACTAACAGGAGGAGCATAAATGGCGAGGCGATCTTCGTTCTCTCTCGTTATCCTTGTGTTCAGCCTTTTGCGCGGTTAATGCGGCGGAAAATTTAACGACTTGTTATTTTCAGGTTCACGTTGTCGGCTCCAAAGAAGCGGTACCGTTGTTGAGTCTGAGGCTGAGCAAATGGGCAATGCGTTTTGGGACACCGTTCATTTTAAACAAAGAAGTCACCATTGCCTTATACGTGATGTCCGTTGTACTAATTTTGGTATCCAGCTTGGTGCTGTATCTGTACGGATACGGGAGGTAGGTGGCAATTAGTTTCGTAATTTATTTCCGTATCATTTTCTTCGTGAAAAAAGTGTCTTATTTTCTCGAAAGAATTAATTGTTTCGCAAAAATCACACGTTATACCAGCGTAGGTATTGATTAACGCGCACTCACACGTGTCATCACCTTTCCACAGATTGAATTCGTTCTTGAATCGAGAACGTGCTCGCCGTATTATTTCGTTGAAGGATTCGCAGGCGGGCCGTACATGGGGTTACTTCACGCACTGCGCAGCCCTCTGCATTTTGGTGGCAATCGGCGTGTGCGAGGCTCCGCTGCTGTACGACTTCACCCTCATCTATCGCGGCAGTCTGGACTTGTTGATACTGATTGTCATTCTTTCTTCCATTTTGCACTTGTTTATCTGGGTGCTGTTGTGGCTGATTTTGACGCTGAAGCAGCATTGGGAGTTCAAGCTGCGCATTACGGTCGGCCAGGCTACGGTGCGTTCGGCGCATTCCATACGATTGGTAACCGACGTGCAGTTAGCCTCGGCTAACCAGGACTATGCGAATGCGCCGCTGCTGATTGTCGGCCACGGCAGAACGTACACGGTGGCGGAGACGAACTCGAAAAAGGCGATCATGTCGGTGATACAGAGGGCGACCATGGAGAAAAAGCTGAAGGCAGGACAAGGTATGGTGTCAAAAACGAACATTTTTATTTTCAGTAAAATAAAAGGATAGGAAAATGTACATGAATGAGCGGGGTTAGTAGCGAGGGGAGAGGTTTTACAGTTCGACTTCCTCCATCGCTACACACAAAAGAATTCAAGCTACAACTTAATCTATTTTGAAGTGACAGTGGGGATGGAAAAATAGAGAAAAGCGTTTCTATATGAGAGGAGACTGATGGGAAAGTGAAAAACAATTAATGTCGGGTGCGAATCGGAACTTATGTACGTATGAATCCCTTCTATGAGGTAATCATGTTATCGGCCCTGAAAGAAAGTATCAGTTGGAATGATTTTCGGTATCATATTATCGGTGAATCTTGAGCCTTTACAAGATGGAAAAAGTTTCCATTACTGGAGTCTGAAAAAATTGAAAATTCTGATAATTCTGCGTCGATGACTGAATATTGTTTTTTTTTCTCTTTTATACTGGTTATTAGTTCCTGTAACAACACTTCTGGTAATAAGTTTTAACAAGAACGTATTTAATAAAAAATTTGAATTTCATTCAATAGTTTGCTGCTCCGCAACTTCATGTTTTTTTTTTGTTTTTTTTGTTTTTTTGTTTTTTTTGTTTTTTTTTTCTGTAAAGCAGCAGAACTAAAATTAATAAAACTGTGAAATACTGAATTTAAATTTGAATGAGAATTCTTCAAATAAGTACAATTAATTGCATATTTGGTTAGCAATATAAGGAATCATCGATTTTTACCGGTAAAATTAAGCCAAACGAAAAGTAGGTCGTTGGTAATGGTAAGTCAAATATCGAATCCTTTATTATATGTATTTAAAAAAACGAAAATATTATTTAAAAAAATTGTCTTTTCTTAGGTGTATTAAATAAAACTTTATGTGAGGTGAACTTTTAGTTCGAGTTCATTTTGTGTGTAAAAATCCATAAGTAAGACTGGACCAAATATTATGCCTTCCTGATTGGAAGATAAGTGCTGGAAATGGGCAAATGTGCAAAAATTGATAGGCATATCAGCATAACTAGTTGAAAAATATGTGTCCGTCTAAAAAACTTCTAGTTTTTCAATTTTTAATGACATGCCGTTTACAACATAAATAGAAGAATTTTCCAGTTTGAAATTTTTCCGATTAGGTTTAACAATATTTTTGTAGACCCTGAAACCTCTGTTTTTACATCGATAGATTCTATGCAAGCAAATTTTAAAACAATTGGCTTGAAATTATTCTGAATGACAGTACTACTCGCAATATTGTCCAATGATGGCATCTATCTGTATACGTATAATAAAATTCAATCCCACTTTTTAAGTAGGTTTTCTTTAGAAAATCCACTTATTACGCTTGGTGCGATATTAGGCCACAGGGTTGGGGTGGGTACGTTTTTCGATTCATGACCTCAAGAAAATTTTGGCGTTAATAACTCAAATTCACATATATGCTTATATTTATAGATAGATATGTATAAATCAATTTCTTGCTCTCACGGTACAGGTTGCAATTTTTTCCAAAAATCACAAAATTTGGTAAAAATATTTGTTTTAAACTAAGGAACAGACCTAATGATTTTGGTGCGGATCGGTCAAACGGTACTTTCGGTACTACCATTTTTGTTTTTATTTTAGCTATAAATTACTCAATTTAGCACCAATAGTCACGAAATTCGGAATAAATATTTATTACAATTTATTGTAGTAGGTAAGCTATTAATTTTGTCCCGGATCGGCCGAACGGTACTTCCGGTACTGCTATTTTTGTTTTCATGTTGGTCATAAAAAGCGGAATTTTGGAACCACAAATATTTATTGCAATTTATCGTAGCATTCTACCAATTTTTGTTTGGATCAACCAGACGGTACATCCGGTAAAGCTGTTTTTTCTTCTTTTTTTTAAATTTTTATTAACTTTTTTTTACAAAAATTAACCACATGTTCATGTTTTTTGTTTTTTATTTCATAACTTTATTATACTTATTTGGTTTTATTTGAAATTATTTGATTATTCTCCACAATTAATTTTTCATGTGCAGAAATAATTCTTTTAAATTTCATATTGTCTAATATTTTGTCAGCAGCTGACAAATTTCGTACAATCATAACATACCACTAAAGCATATAAACGTAAAATGAATGTGACCATCATCAAAATTTCTTTTTTTCAAAATCCTATTTTTTTAGCGAGGCTTGCTGCGCTAGAGATTTTGTATATTCATCCGCGTTTTTTGCAACATTCACATTTTAATTTTGAAAAAACTGCTCTTCTCTCACTTCACAATTTCTCAGCTACTATTTAAGCTACAAAGCTGAGGTTTACACTGTTAAAAAGAAGAGAAAATTTGCTCGAGTTCTTTAACAAAATTAATTTTTTTATCATCATTAGTTTTTTACAAATCGGCCATAAAAAAACTGCAAATTAATGAGAAATTTGCTGTTTTGTAATTTGTTATTTATTTCAAAAACTAATGATGACAGAAAAAAATTTTACCGGATGACTCTCCATTTTTTAAAGACTAATTCGTTTCCACCATCAGATTTCACCTAAAACGAATTAATCATGAGATAACTGCGAGAGAAAATACAAGAACAAAACTAGGCGCTCTGCGTATTACTATATATAGATATTTATATATATATAGTTATATACAAATTACTTTTGGCATAATACTTCAGTCTTTTGGAAATTGAATGTACACGCATAAGCATATGATTTTGGTCATCTAGGATTTTTAACTGGAGAGGGTGGAGAGGGGGCGTAGCCCCGTTCTCCCACCCTATTCGCTTCATAAATTTTGAATAAAATTAGTAAAAAATTTAAGATTCAATTCTCCGTTTTAATTTTTTTTTTTTATAAGTAGGTTTTCTTCAGAAAATCTACTTATTATGTTTGGTGCGGTATTACCCCCAAGGGTTGGGGTGAGTACGTTTTTCGTTTCATGATCTCAGAAAAATTTTGGCACCAACAACTCAAATTCTTATATATACAGATAGATAGATAGATTGATAGATAGATAGAGAGATACAAGTTGATTTCTTGTTCCCACAGTACATGTCGCAATTTTCATCAGATAATCACGAAATTTGGTATGTATATTTATACCAAGTCAACGACCAGATCGATTGATTTTGGTGCGAATCGGCCGGAGTTCTTCCGGTATCACTATTTTTGTTTTTATTCTAGCTATAAAATGCTTAATTTTGCATCAATAACGGTACTTCTGGTAAAACTTTTTTTCCTTCTTTTTTAATTTGCATGAAATTTTCTTTTTGCAAAAATTAGCTCAATCCTTTTTTTTTTAATTTATTTCGTAACTTTATTATATTTTATTGGTTTTATTTTAAATTGTATGATAATGTACCGTACTTTATCATCATAATTTGTTTTTCATTTTTTCAAGGAAAAATGTTTTTATATTTCACATTGTCTAATTTTTTGTGAGCAGCTAACACGTTTCATACAATCATAATATACCATTAACGCATATAAACTTACAGACAATTGATGTGACCATCAAAATTCATAATTGTTTCTCTCGAATTCTAATTTTTCTAGTGAGAATTGCTGCGCTAGAGTTCTTCTTATTTAGTCCCATTTTCTTTTACTTTTTCCTTCTTTATCGTCAGCATAATACGTATACAAAAATTCTAGCGAAGCAAGCTAGTAAAAGTAGGTTTTCGAGAAAGAGAATAATGAATTTTGATGGTCACATTAATTGTCTGTTAGTTTACAGACATTGGGAAATTTAAAAGCATTATTTCTTGAAAAAATGAAAAGTTATTTAAGATGAAAAAGTATTGCACTAAATCATATAAATTAAAATAAAACCAAAGAAATATAATAAAGTTACGAAATAAAAAAAAGAAAACATGAACATGTAATTAATTTTTGTGAAAAAAAATGTTCATGCAAATTAGAAAAAAAAAAGAAAAGAAAATTTTCCGAAAGTACCGTGTCGATCGGAAGCACAATTGTTAGCATACTGCAATAAATTATAATGAATATATATTTCAAATTTCGTACATATGGTTCCAAAATTCCGCATTTTATGACCAATATAAAAATAAAAAACAACGGTACCGAAAGTATCATCCGGCCTATCCGCACCAAAATCTGTATGTCTGGTCCTTGGCTTAGTATAAATGTTCGTACCAAATTTCGTGATTACCGGACAAAAATTGCGACCTGAACTGTGGGAACAAGAAACGATCTCATATATATATATATAAATAAATGTACGTGCCCAGCATACCTAAGTGGTTCACTATTTATAACAGACTTATGGTCCTCCACTGAAAATAATGATGATAGGAGTGTATATATGGTATATATAGTTTCACAGTGATCAACTTAGTAAAGGCAACCCTCGAGGAGTAAGACATTAAAAAATTTTTGGGGACACACAATTTTATAAACAAAGTAGACTTAAGTGGCTCCAGAAATGATACAGTACTTATTGGGCTCCGAATGTATGTAATAAATAGGTTCAACAGTTCTACATGGTTCCTGCACAGTTGCCAAACCTAATATATTCTTAATGGAACCACATAAGTCCTACTATACTTGTTGTTGTCTGCATATTTGGAAAATGTTGTTTTGTTTAGCTCATATTTAAACTAGAAATTGGTAACAACCACCAAAACGTGCATTTTTTCATCAGTAGTAGGTTTATTAAGTGTTCATTCATGGTTTCATACAGCTCTTTCACAGTGAAAAAGTTCACCACAGGTTTAGGATTTTCATTAGGGTGATACACTACCAGTGTCGGTGAGTTGTGGCTAAACTCTAAAAAAATGTCTGTGTTGATTATGGCCTACAATTTTGTATTAGTTATGGCCCATGTGAAAGAATAAATTACAGCCAAAATATAAATTCCTTATGAACAAATAGATTGGGAAAAAGAATGACAATTCTACTCTTAATGGGCTTTCTAAAACATTAAAAACTGCAATTGTGTTCAATACCATACTTGAAATATATCTGTGTAAGGGAATTACCAATATTTAAGAAGGGAAACATTTTTGCTCTTTTACCCAGTTAATTTATTTTCCTAAATCTGGGATCCATAATAACTTCAGCTTTCTTATTATTGAGTGATGCATCGTGAGATATGTTATTTGGGGTACCTACTAAATTGAAATTTCTTATCAAAATTTTGATTGAATAAGTTGGAGGTTCCTTTGAGAACCCAAAAGGGGGGTTTAAAAAAATTTTTGTATATCATCGAATGACATGGTATGGAATATGTTTTTCTTCTGTAGATAAATTCAAATTTTGGGTCTATTTTCATATAGAATTAATTGTTGGACCACTTGGGAGCACTAAAAGTAAGTTAAGAAATTGTTTCATATATTATCGAGTAATACATAGGTAGTGGTCTATATTTTTTTTTTTGGGGGGGTAATAAAATTAAATTTTATGCCTATTTTCAGATTCAATCAATTGGTGGCCCCTTTGAGACCACTAAATGGAAGTAGAGAAAATTGTTTCATATATTATCAAATAAACTTCTGAAATATGTATTTTGATAGTTTGAATTCAAATTTTGTGTCTATTTTTGGATTAAATCAATTGTTGACTTCCCACTCTTTGACAACCATGAAAAGGGGGTTAAGAAGGTTCTTGAAAATATTATCAAGTGAAACATTGTGGGATATGTTTTTTGGAGAACTGAATTCAAATTTTGAGATCAATTTTTAATTGAACCAAATTATTAGACCTATTGAGACTATAAAAAAGGGGTCAAGATGACTTTTTTCTGATTTATAGAGTCAGGTTTTCTGTGACACTTACTTTTAAAATTCCCAATTGTTTGAAATCAAGAGCCACATTTAAATGGGATTTATTGTGGAAAAGATACAAACATCATAAATAAACATCAGGTGTGTGAAGCTACCAGTAAAGGCTATAGTATTTGATAATTTTGAAAACAACTTTGCAAGTGGAGCGAGCAAAATAATTTTTATGTTTTTTTAGTTCTAAAACATTCGTAAATAAATTTAAACATTTTTCAGGATGAATTCTTAAATCATAGCACATCATTAACATTATCATGTCTATAATCACGATGAATTTTATTTTGGATCAGCCATTATTGGAGGAGAAATTAGTTGTTTTTGAAAATGTGTTATCATTTTATACAATAAGAACACTCAAATATCAAAAATTAATCAAAAAATAAGCACTTTTATTTTAAGGTTATAGTAAATTCCATGCCATATACTATTCCAAAAATTACTTAGGAAAGATTTTATGAGCCCTCCAGAAAATAGCGTTGGACTATTCCTATTTTTCACCTATCTTTTATTTATTCATTTTTTAAACATGCTAGAACCCTAAAAAACCCAGCCCCAAAGAAACCCTCTCTTTCCTCTTTCCTTTTGCTGGGCTTACTTAAAGTAATTATTTGTGGTAAAATCAGTGGTCTTAACCTTCTGATTATTTTATACAACAGGTACATAACATTACCAAAAAAGTGAATAAAATGAGAAACTCTGAAGCTTAACTTGATTAGCCTACAGCTCAACTTTTATTGTAAATCATCTATGCGCCGTGGTTTGCTTTGATTCTCTTCTCTCAAAGAAGCATCTATTGAGAAGTATTACCTTATAACAATTTAGAAGTTTAATTATAGCTTGAGAAATGAATTTTTCAAAGTTCTCTTCATTTGTAAATTACCTAAACACAACAGCGAATAATGTGGGCACAGGTAAAATGATTAGGTGGTTGGAGCATGATATGGAGTACAAAAAAAAAAACTTTTATTTTATGTTATACATACAGCCAGATGAAGATGAAATCAATTAAAATTTGAGTGAGAATATCAACAATTTTACAAACAGATAACAAATGGAAACATTAGATTTTGATAATAGAGGGAAATTTCATGTCAATAGAAGTCAAAATTTTACTTCTCCATTAAGAAAAATTGAAACAATTCTAGATCAGGGATAGATAACCTGCTCACTCTCAACAATTTTTTTTCCATTTTTTTTCTTTCCTTCTTCACTTTTTTGTAAAAGAATTATGAACTTTTGGAAAAACTGAAAATTTATGAACAAACAAATCAAAAAATAAATTGTTGGCAGAATTTTGCACTAAAATAAGTAATACAAATATACCAATATCCTTAAAACTCTTTATTAAAAGCCACTCACCAACTCAAAACTTGGGAACCTGTGTGTAAAAGATGATTTACCTACTAAATGTTACTTCCATAACACATTTCTTTAAGAATATAAAGATAACATCAGCTCATTGTCAGACCAGAAATAATTTTTTTATTTTAAAGGTAACTTCTAACTTTTTTTTCAAGGTTACTTTCAGGCTGATATTAGATTGATATTATATTTTGCCAAATATCAGCTTTAAAATGTTCACTTTGGCTGACAAAATTTTTCTTTTGACTTTTGAGGAAAATTTTCTTTCTTAAAATCTACAGTTCCTAAATTCATGAGACTGCAGTATGTTATAGAGCATAATTCCCCAACTTTTTTTCTTAGACTTCCTCCTTTTCATGTATCAAATTTCACCTACAAGGGAGTGATATTTCTTTTATTGGAAAAACCATCTAATAAAGGGATTAAATAATTAAAAATACACATTTTTTCGTTATTATTACCTTGCAATAAATAATATTAAAGAGATAGACCATTTGAGGAATATTTGATAGAAAAATGGTGATTGCCCTTGGAGTATAAAACTACATTTTTGATTTTTGAAAATAAAATTGTTTATCAATTTATTTTCATATTTTTTGAACAGCAAAAGTTACAAAAATGTTCGTATTTATAGTTATTTAATATCTCTACAAGTATAATATACCCATTGCGATCTTGTTAAATTCTCAACTGTAGTTTTTAAGAAAAAAGTTTTCTTAAAAATTTAAAACGTTTGTATTTATTTGCAAAAAACAAAAATTTCATAGCTGATAAAGTTTAGTATTAGCCTAAAAGTATAAATCTACAGAACCGGTTCAACAGCCAATTTCCCAGGCCCACCTGGCTATGGACTTTCTTGGCCCAGCTTTTTCATAGAATTGACATAGAACTAAAAATTTAACCATGGTACTATAAACTGTAATATTCATAAAAATATATATAAAAATGAAATCATCGTGTGGAGAATATTCTGACAACTATAAAATAATTTAAATGTATGGACCCAAAAATACGTATTATAAGGAAAGAGTCAAAAGATGCCAGTAAGGGTATGGTGGGGTTGACAAAGTAAAGTAATAAAACAATAAAAAAATAGAAGAAAATGATCTTTATAACAAACAGAATGCATATGGGTGAAAAAATTATTTTTTTTAGGCATTAAAATTGAAAACATTCATTTAGAGCTTAGGCTTTTCTGTTCTTATGATTTCATTTGGATTGTCAAAAACATGAGGATTGCTGTACTAATTATTATTGGTATTATGTTTGGGTATGTACACGATCAGAGGTTCAGAACAGTTCAATAATAATTTTTTTTCAGCTTTATCCATCCATTGAGCTTCTGTATCAACCAAACAAACATTTTGTCACTGGTTGGAATTCAAATTCACAAACAAATAATAAACAAATAGGATAAAATAAAATTAATGGGTAACATGAAGCAGATATGGAATATCAATATTATACATTGTTTCAAACTCGAATACTCCAGTTTCATTTGTCTAAATCTGGAAATATATTAGGGTATCAGTTTGTTGAAAATTTTATGGAGAATAATTTTTTTCTAATCATATTTTTCAAATAAGTTCATAGAGGTACTTAGTGAGAAAAATGTGAGAAACTGAGTTCTGGTGAATATTTCATCCCCCTCCCACTGGAGTAACACATGGGTTAAGGGTGGTGCGTTTTTTATTGTGCATTAATGGAAAGCTTTGGTTTCTTTTTCTTTTCATTTTTAACCTAAATAATGTTCTTTATTTGCCTAAACTAAAATACAAATTAATAAATTTAATGAACAAATAAAAATATATTTATATTTGGATGTAACTGAAGTAAGTATAGCAAAAATTTTATATTAAAGACCAAAAAAAAATTATGGTCAAGCTTTTTTAATTTTGAATTATTTTATATGAATGCCTTGAAAAATGAGTTGAAAATAGAGAATTCCGTTTTAAATTTTTACTAAATTTTTGATTTGGAATCTTCAAGTATTTTGATTATTTTCTTCCCCATACAAGTGTATCGAAAAATAATTTTTTTTTTCAAATCATGGAATGGTTTTTACAGAGAATGAAATTATTCAGAAAGCTGTATGTAAATAAACTAAATTATACTGTCTTAACAGGCTCCACAAAAGTTGCCACATTTCTGAACCACTTAAACCTTGCAAAATAGCAGGAACCACTTAAGTATATACATCAAATTGTATGTCGATACTGGCGCCTCTAGAGTAAGAAGCATTCAACTAGACAAAAAGTTGCTAGATGTAAAACATACCTAAGTGGATCCGCAAAATGTTCTTTAAAACTGATATTATGACTTGACCAATCATGTGAGAAAAAATCTGAGAAGTCCATCTGATTGGTGAGACAAAGATGAAGAAGATAATGTAAAAAAAAAAAAAAAGTATATACAACACCAGTTATAAGGCAAAACGTAAGTGGATCTGAAAAAACGTATGTGGATCCAAAAATGAACCACTTACTACTGTGGTAAGTAGCGTTTTGAATCACATAAGTATGCTGAGAATAAGTATGTATGTAAGTAATTTGGTTTCCTCTTGAATCAGGCAACAAACAAGAACTAGATTGCACTATAAATAATATATTTCGGATAAGTAAATGGATTACAGACAAAAATAGGTATTTCAAGAAAAAGAAAAAACATAAACATCTTACCTATAAATAATGAAATATAGAATTTGCATGACTGGAGCCACGATAATCAATAGTTACAAATTACTTAAGTAAAACAAGGAGTTTACATTTGTAAATTGAAAACATTAATGGTGAAATAAAAATATCCACACACGTTTTACTCTTCAACTGTAAAACAAAAAATGACCAAGAAGATATTTTACTTCGTACAGCCAATCTACTCTGCTAATGATAAGCATGTCTGGTCTCGTTCTCCCGTCTTTAATCGATAAGACAGTATGAAAGAATAGGCTATCTAAGAAATACAACACGACGTATTTCTACACATATATATATATATGTAAAAGACGATGTCGTCTTTTCCCAAATTACACCAAATCTCGCTCATACTTGCGAGATTTTGACTATTTTTCATGTTTATTTATGTTTGACCTAGGCTAAGCTATTACGATGTATTAATGAACTGCATGCGATTTACTTATCTATAATAACGTCATTTCATTCATTAAATTCATTCCTTCTCTGATCCGATGACAACATTCTCGACTAATCTTAACCTGTACATTTTCTTTTGTTATCATCATTGACTTCGCAGCTCGCTTTCGATTATTTTTCATTGATAAATTCATTCATCCTTTCGTGCGGTCATTTAACGTTGACCCAGTTCAACAGAATAGATCTTCGTTTGTTTCGTGTGTGAGAAATATCCAAATTTTCTAATTTCACCATTATTGTAATTACGTGTTAATAAATAGTTTTGAATTTTAAACTCTCACACTATTTTTATTTTGAAGTGCAAATTAGATTTGCAACACACAACAAACTTACAAATTAAAAAATTCTTCAAAAAAATTAAAAAAAAAAAAAAAAAAAGTTGAAATTGTGAAAATTTTCTTTTTTCCTCGTTCTCATTCGACATGTCGTGTGTTAAAATTCAACTGCTCATGATGGCTGAGGGCGCAGACAAAACAACAATTCTAAATATAAAAAGAATTTGTCTATTTGGAGATGGAATCTGGTTCGCCTTTCCAGAGGAGCTGCAGAAGGCCACATTACATAAAGAATTGATGACATTGGGCCCCCCAAAAAGTGCAGCTTCCATTTTGAAAAGCAGAGGCCAATATAGAATGATCAACTTCTCTATCCCTCCGGAGATCTCAAGACTATACATGGATAGCGACGACAATTTCGTTTTCAAAGAGTTTATGCTTCCAGAGTTTTCGCCTCCGGATCAGGCTAAACTCAAAGAAGAATCGGAATCCCCCACTCCAGTTAGAAAAGAGAAAGATGAATCGGTCAACAGCATAATTAAACACTTTCTCATCGAGAAATTTTTGCCGAAGAACAAAAACATCACAGCATGGTGCAACTCCTTTGAGAGGGAATCACAACGCTTCAAGCTGGACGGACAAAAACAGATAGAGGTATTCAAGAGCTGTTTGGAACCTGTAATGGCAGATTGGGTCATCATAAACCAAAGGAAACTGGGACTTAACACCGCCTGGTCCAATTGGAGAGCTGACTTGATTGCAACTTTTGGTAACTCCTCCTGGAAATTGATCCGATATGTGTACAACTTCCGATACATCAACGGCTCCTACATCGAATTTGCGGTAAAGAAAGAAAAATTACTTTTAGAAATTGATAGAAATTTACCCGATTTTGTAATTTTGGATTTAGTTATACTCGGTCTACCAGTTCATATACAAAATTCCCTTAAAACAAATGTTGTTACTTCCCTAAGAATTTTACACGAAAAATTAAAAAAGTTTGAGGCAGAAGACAGAGTCAGTGACCAAAATAAAAATCTAAACTTTCAAAATAATAATAATAATAATAATAATAAAACACCTTATAATACTAATAGATTTGAACAAAAAAATAATAATGAAAAAACAACCAATAATAATGAAAAGAAAAATAATTCTGAAAAGAAACCTTGTCCCAACTGCGAAAAAAGAGGTTACTAGGAGAGGTTTCACCCCGAGGCTCCATGTTGGTTCAAAGACAAGCCTCCTATTAATAAAAAAACTGTTAACAAAATAGAAGTCGAAAATTCTTTATCAGACGAGGATACAAAAAACTAATTTATCTACCACTAATCAAAATTAATTTATGCCTTAATGACAAATTTTATTGTAAAGGAGTTTACAATTCCAGTTCTAATATTTCAATAATTAATAGAAACTTGATAAACTCCATGAAAGTTAAGGCATTCAAACCGATAGAAAAATCTTTTCGGATGATCAGTGGTCATGGCAAAGTATTGGGAATTGCCAAAATTAAAGTAAAAATTTTTTCCCAAAAGAAAGATGTATTCGTCTTTGTACTTGACAAAAAGGAATTCGATCATGACTTTTTAATAGGCCTTGATCTGATTCACAAATTTGGCCTGTGCCAAGATGAAAATTTAAAAATTTATCATAAAAAAAATATTTATAAAAATCTATTTTACAAAAATAAAAAAACCCACAATCTTGAAAATTTGAATATAAAAGTCTCCAAAACTGAATTAAACCTAAATCATTTGGATGACAAAAAGAAAGAAGAGTTAAAAAAGGTCATACATGATTACAACTACGTTTTTGCTAAAAGTAAATATGATGTTGGTAAGGTTACTGACTACTGTGCCACCATAAAATTAACCGAACATAGATATATTTCCCGCAAACCCTACAGATGTAACATAATCGACCAAAAAGAGATAGAAAATCAGATTACTCAGCTTTTTAATGCTGATATGATAGAAGAATCGACCTTTCCTTTTGCTGCGCCGGTAACTTTAGCCTTTAAAAAACATGCAGAGGGCATCAAAGTCGAAAATAGAATGTGTGTTGACTACTCCGCCCTAAATAAAATAATAGTTCCTGAGAGTCAACCTTTCCCCCACATAGAAGATATTAGTAAAAGCGAGAGATTGCAAATGGTTCTCAGTCCTAGACATCAATAGCGCCTTCTGGTCCATACCCATTAGAAAGAAAGATAGATACAAGACTGCCTTCGTGACTCAGACTGGACACTACAATTGGAAAAATATGCCCTTTGGATTGAAAACCTGCCCTGCCATCTTTCAACGTATTCTAAGAAATATTTTAAAAAGAAAAGACCTATACGAATTTTGTGTCAATTATATAGACGATATTTTAATATTTTCAAAAACCTTCAAAGACCATCTAGAATATCTAAAAAAACTTTTTGTAGTCGTTTATGAAGAAGGTTTTAGATTAAATTTAACTAAATGCGATCTGGCGTACAATAAAGTAAAATATCTAGGTCATTATATCGAGAATAATGCTGTTCACCCGCTCTTTGATAATGTCCTACAGGTTTGGAACTTCCCCACCCCCAAAACCCAAAAAAATGTTAGACAATTTCTTGGCAAAATAAACTTTTATCGTTCCTATATTCCAAATTCTTCAATAATTCTGGCTCGCCTTCACAATCTATTAAAAAAAAATACCTTATTTGTGTGGAACGATAAATGTGAAGAAAGTTTCAATAAAATAAAAAAAATTCTATGTTCTGAACCATTTTCAATCCAAAAAGAGAGACAATTGTACAGACTGACGCCAGCCTAGAAGGGATTGGTGCAATTCTGAAACAGAAACAAGATGATGGCTCTTTCAAACCCACTGCTTTCTTTTCAAAAAAATTAAATGAGGCCCAGAAAAGAAAAAAAACAGTTTTTTTAGAATGTTTGGCTATTAAAGAAGCTTTAATGTATTGGAGACACAGACTATTGGGACTAAAATTTAAAGTATTCTCTGATCATAAATCATTAGAAAATATGAAAATAAACACATAATATGATGATGAACTCAGAGAATTAATGTTACAACTATCCCACTTTAATTTTGAAATAGAATACGTGCCGGGAGAAACTAATAATGAAGCGGATTGTTTGTCTCACAATCCAGTTTTGGAAAATTTTGAGGCCTCCTCTGAACTCAGAGTTGTAAATTTCATCGAATTAAAAGATATCGTTAACGATCAAAAAATGGCATTTAAAGATTTAAAAAAAATAAAAAAAAATCTTTCCAAAAAAAGTAACGTAATATTTTCAAAATACAGAGCATCCAAAGAAAAGATAATAATTTCGAACGATTTTGCTAAAGAATTAATAAAAAAAATTCATTTCAAATTTGGACATATCGGATCCAAACAAATTAAACTCACTCTTTTCCCAAAATTTTACAATGAAAATTTTAGAAAACTCATCAAAGATTTCTGCAAGAGTTGCACCACTTGTATAAAAAACAAAACCCAAATTCCTTTCAAATTCAGCTATCTTTCTCACCTTGGACCAGCCACAAGGCCTTTTGAATACATGTCTCTCGATACCATAGGCGGTTTTTCAAGTAATAATTCAAACAAAAGATACTGCCATTTATTAGTCGACCATTTCTCTAGATTCGCATATATTTTAACTTCAAAAACTCAAACCGCCAAAGATTTCATTAAAATAATAGAAGATATTCTAAAAGATGGTCACAATATTTCTAATCTGCTGACCGATCAATATGGAGGAATAAACTCCAAAGAATTTAAAGATTTTATTCAGAAAAATAATATAAACTTAATTTTTACGGCAGTGGACTGTCCTTCCTCTAATGGACTAAATGAAAGATTAAATCAAACTTTAGTAAACAGATTAAGATGTAAAATTAATGAAAATCAGGAAAATAAAAAGAAACCATGGTCTGTCCTTATGGAAGAATGTGTAAAAGAATACAACAATACCATTCATTCTGTCACAAAATTTTCTCCAAATTATTTAATGAATAACGTAAAGTTTGAAATAATTCCAGAATTCGGAGATAAAACAAATAATTTAGATAAAGACAGACGGACTGCTTTCGATAATTCTTGCAAAAATCATAAAATTAACAAAAAAAGATTCGACAAAAACAAAGTAAAAAGCAATTTTCAAATCGGTGACAAAGTATTTGTTTTGCACGGAAACCCCCTAAATAAAAATAAATTGGACGAGATCAGGACTTGACCATTTAAAATCTTGAAACGAACATCAAACTCTATCTTTCCGGTTGACTCTGGTTACCAAAAACAGGAATCAAATCTGTATCATGTTTCGAAACTTTACCCTAGCATTTAAGAAAAATGTACCAAATTCAACGAAACTCAATATTATATTGTATAATTCATGTATTTATTTGTTATTTGTTCTGTTTATTCTATGTCTGTTTTGTTCTCGGTGTGGGGATGTAAAAGACGATGTCGTCTTTTCCCAAATTACACCAAATCTCGCTCATACTTGCGAGATTTTGACTATTTTTCATGTTTATTTATGTTTGACCTAGGCTAAGCTATTACGATGTATTAATGAACTGCATGCGATTTACTTATCTATAATAACGTTATTTCATTCATTAAATTCATTCCTTCTCTGATCCGATGACAACATTCTCGACTAATCTTAACCTGTACATTTTCTTTTGTTATCGTCATCGACTTCGCAGCTCGCTTCCGATTATTTTTCATTGATAAATTCATTCATCCTTTCGTGCGGTCATTTAACGTTGACCCAGTTCAACAGAATAGATCTTCGTTTGTTTCGTGTGTGAGAAATATCCAAATTTTCTAATTTCACCATTATTGTAATTACGTGTGAATAAATAGTTTTGAATTTTAAATTCTCACACTATTTTTATTTTGAAGTGCAAATTAGATTCGCAACACATAACGAACTTACATATATATATATGTTTGTGTGTCTGTATGAATTTGAGTTACTGATGTCAAAATTTTCCAGAGGTTATGTAAGGAAAAACGCTCTCACCCCCAACCCTGAGGGCTAATACCACACCAAGTGTAATAAATAGATTTTATAAAGAAAACCTGCATAAAAATATACTCTATGTAAGATGCTAAAGCATGAAAAATAAAACTTCTATCATTGTGATCAAGAAGTTGCATGTCTAAGTGTATTTGATAAAATCTGGAGGGAAGGACATCTTCAGTGGTTAAGTGCAGGGCTTAGCAATTTAAAAATTTCGTGTTCGAGACCAGCCATTGTCACATTGTTCCTGACGTTGAATAAAATAACCTCGTAACCAAAGCCCAATAAAATAGAATATTGATGAGCGTTATAATTATACCTTCTTTTGTAAGTACCTTCCTCAACGTATTCGAGACCGAAATTTTCGAATCTTTTTTTTCATCACCGTATTGTAGGCATTTCATTAGAGGTGCATTTTATTTGGAATAAAGTAGAAAATTTCTCGCTGTTCTGTTCCAAAAGTGCATAATTAATTTTTCTGTGTGTTAGAAATGAACTCGAAATGAACTTCGGTTTTCAAAAAGTGTGAAACTTCCAAACCTACTTGCTGTATGGGTATACTGATGAAAAGCTCTTCTTAATCTGTGATCCTGTTTGCATTACATGCCCTGTATATCTCACCATTTTCTTCTTATGAATAAAGTTCTTCTAATCATTTTGTTTGGAGATATCAATTTTGAGTTTTTGCCACTTCGCAGAACTCACCCAGAACTAAAATTTTGACTAGATTTAAACTACAAACTCTTAAAGTGCATCTCTTTTTTGTCACCGATACACAGCGTAGAATACGTCATCAAATAATTTTGTCATTGCAATAATCGGAAAAAAATTAGAAAACAACTACGAATAGAGGGGTTGTAACAGTTTTTGTAAAATCGTTATTTGAGCTTAAGGCAGCGAGTGAGGCGAGTCTGATTTTTTCGAATTATAGAGGAGAAGGGTGGCCACAATAGGTATACTCTTAATGATTATATTACTTTGCGATCTTATTTCTTGAAGATTATTTCGTAAAATTGTTTAAAAAAACTTGTTTTATATCGTATTAACAATTCGCCGTCGTTATTACTCCGCAGGTAACAGTTGCAGGGCTCCATCGGATGATGGCGACGAACAGATTTATTGGTTGCGGCCAAAATCGCGAACTCCCCGTAATTCTCCGGATTCGTCGAGTTCGGAAACGCGTTTCGGATGGTTCTCAAAGAAGAAAAACGATAAGTTGTCTGTCGAGGAGATGGCTATGCTACCGTAAGTGTCACACGAGGTGTTGCTTTAAAAAGAATAAGGCTTAAGAAGAGATTCATATAAGTATAATGGATAATATTTTCAATGTCGTAAAATTACAACAAAGACCGACTCGAAATGCGATGAGATCAAAAATATCCAGGTTAATAAGTTAGTGCGCATAGCCGATGAAAAAATAATAGCCAGCCTACTTTCCTTGGCTGAATTTTTTTTTCTTGGGAAACTTTAACATGAGGGTGTAACAAAAAGGATTCTCTCTTTGGATCTTTCCTTTCCGCTGTAGGTATTTTTTTATTTTCACTTGAGTACGTATAAATGGAAGCTATACTGCGTAATATAACGACGTACACTGTGATTAGCCTTTGGACTGTAATGTCGGCTAATGTATTATTAATTTTCAATTTAGAAAGCACGGTAGCCACAACAGAGTCGAAGATGACGGTGACTACGTTCGATTACGCGAAATTCCCTGTGTGGGACCTGTCGCTGTCATTTCAAAAAGCGAACATAGCGACGATACAGCATCCGAAGATAATAAGGTAATTAAAATTAAATGATGAAAAATGAGAAAAAAAAAGCAAAGAGGAAAGACCGTACAGTATGTGAAAATGAATAAGTATAGGAAAAAAAAAAAAAGTAAAAAAGTAATCGTTGAATTTTTAATTGCGATCTGTTGCGATGGCGATTGTTTAGTGCGTTGGCAAAAAGTTGAAAACTGTAAGGGTGAGAACAAAAAAAAATGAATATCATAGGACACGTGGTGGAAGTGGAACTTATTACGAGATATTGCTGAAATACCCCTGAATTCTTGTAATCTTTAATTAAAAATCAAATATGCCCCCAAACCACCGGTTTTTCATTTTTTTTTCCTATATTAAAAAACAAAGTACGTTAAATTTAAAATCAGAGCCTCAAAAAAAAAAAACCTGATGTATCACCCAATAAAATATGAGAAATCAAAATGTTGCATCTTTTTGAAGTTCTTGCTGGTGGGAGAATGGGTCGAATGAAAAAAAAAAAGAACATCAAACTCGAAATCAGTGCCTCAAAAAACATACCCAGTAATGTATCACTCAACAAAATAGGGAAAATCAAAATTTAGACTTCGTTTAAAACCCCTGAGATTTGAGGAATGTGATGAATGAATAAGTAAACCTCAAATTCGAAATCAGCGCCCCAAAACACATACTGGCTGATATATCCCACAACAAAATATGAAAAGTCAAAATTTGGCTTCCTTTTGAAGTACCTGAGGTTTGAGTGAAAAAATAAAGGTCAAATTTGAAAACAGTTCCTTAAAAAACATGGCAAAATAAATTACACAATGAGAATAAATAACAATCAAAAATCCCTTTTTTATCAGGGCTTTACCCTCCAAAACCCCATATTTTATTTTTTTATTATAATGGGGAATTCACCTCTAAAACCTCCTTTTTTTCCTTTTTAATGTGTAAACATTTTAGCACTCGGTCTGGTAAGGGCGAAAATTAATGAGAATTACGATCGTCAGATTTGCGTAACTTATACGTTTTACAATATTGTAACTTTCATTTGTGTGTGTTAGTTGGCATGTAGTTGTGTGGTTGTGTGCATGCACAACGCTCATGCTCACAACTGCACTATTATGTTTACGCACTAGTCCTTCATGAGTCCCCATTGGAATTCGCTCCTTCTTTTTTCTCTACAAAAATAATGCAAGTGCTCCATGGTTCAGTCCACTGACATCAATATTTTTTACTAGTATTGACTCCGCTTATGGCGTCTGATTTATTTTACCTGTTAATGAATTTTCCCTGTCAGATTTGTCATGTCAAGATCACATAAGCTTACTACCCGTAGAAAGAAAATTCCACTTCCAAAAACACATCGAATAAACTTTTAAAAATGGTATACAATCTATTTTGGTACAACATTTTAGAAATATCAGGGACTCGCATACCAATCCATAACAGAGTTCCAAAATATTATGCATGTTACAATAACTTTAGGAAATCGTAACAAAGTACTTATCTTTTGTGATATTATTTCCCACCATCTTTTTGCGTTAAAATTTTGGATAAGCCCCCTTAGCAAAGAAACAATTCTATTTAAAGTTGTATTGGTTACCATATTTAATTCCACATTAAAATGTCAGTTTATGTTCCAGCTTGAAATAGAAATTTCATATATTATGTTCGTTTTTATTTAAGTTGCTCCTTCGAGAATGTATATATATGAAGACAACGCGGCTGGTAGTTTGATGTCGTAACAATAGACAGCACTACAACGACCATGTGTACGACTTTTTGAAAATTCTATTGATGGGAAAAAATTGACGTGCAAAGCCGCATTAACCTTTTTTTCGCCGTTGAGCTACTACAATTCTAAAATCAACTTTCTCTGATGGACGGGAGTTGTAATATTGAAATTAAGATAAATCAAATAAAATATTAGGTGAATTAACTTTTCTTTTTTTTAAATGAACAAAAATGAACTTATTATGTAGCAGGGCTGCTGTGATCCCTCTAGACTAGTGAGGAAGCGCCCTCCAAGATGAAGAAAAACAACCCACTCAAAGAAAAAATGTTAAAATAATTTATCAAGCATAGGGAGCGAAAAAATTTTTAGGTGTATTTTGTTTTTTAGAATATTCATATAATAATTATAGGAGTTTTGTTCTTGCGGTGGCAGGATACGTTTCTAAATAAAAAAAAAGAAAGAAAAAAACAATGTCCTCCCAGAAAAAAATTGAAGAAGCGTCCTCAACAAAGTCGCCTCGCAGAATCTTTGTATCATAGAATAAATCTTGGAGGGTGGCAAGTGCTTTAAATTTTAATTAATTCAACAAAAAAATCAAATTTTTTTTATCAAAATTTACCGCCCTGTGCTGAAGCTTACTTAGCCCATGCGTTAATACGCACTGTCCACGTGCATACGTTTATGAACACTGGCATAGAAAATACCTCACTTCAATGAAGCTGATTGGTTGATGTGAGGTATTTTGTGTGCTAGTGTGTACGTGTTTAGAGTAGTTGTCAGGGACACTTGATCCTTTCTAAAACTGTAGCGTTTTGTCTCCATCATATATATACATATGTGTGTATGTGTTTGTGTACACACGCACACACACTCACACTCAAAGGTGTCGCTTACTGTTGTTCTTTAATTTTCTCACAAATACCAAAAATAAATAAAAAAAAAAAAAGAAACAAAAACTGTATTTTGCATTTTATTTTTTACAGCTGCTTGAGTCCGTAAGAAGCGATAGAGTTACTTATGCGAGTGTAAATAAAGATCTATTGAATCCAGTTCTTCGCGAGTATGAAGATCCTAGTCCATTATTGACACCAGAACCTACAGATCATGATGATCTTCCACCTCCACCACCTGAGCTGTCCGTGGATCTCAATTCATGTTTGACTAATGACCACCAGGTGAGAAAGCATCCCTATAATTATAAACTTTTGTCTGTGGTTTTCAACATCTGTTCCTCAATGATTCTGCGTTTCTTCAGGATGTAATTGCGTTTGTAGATTTCATAATTAATGTGAAATTTAGATTGTGATCTTAAATTTTTTAGAAAATGATAAAATACTGAGAAATTGAATTTTTTGAATTTTAATGGAAGAATCATGCTGCTGTTAATATCGAATCAATAAAAACTTACCAAAATATACTTTTCTGGTCTCTACATGGGTGTGAGATTTAAGATTCATTTTTACATGTGATGAAAAGAAAAAAATTCTCTAACAATAGGCTACCCACCGCTCTAAAAACTCAACTCTTTGAATATCCATTAACTATAATCATTGGGAAGTATGCCAAACGCAGAAAAATAGTAACCCTTCTCTTAAAATGATTGATTTTCTCAAAATAATTCTCAAAGTATGTGTGACGGCAATTTTAGATATAAATTGATAAATTAAAATACTGTACTTGACGAAATTATTGAGCACATTAATATTTGTCTAATAAGATTTGATTTTTATAAACTGATTTACATAACAGTCTCATAAAATTGAGACCCTTACTGTTAGCTGGTTACAGAAGAAGTAATTGGCCACTGAATTTGGATCAACGAATTTAACAACAAATTTGAAAGCGTAGTTTTTTGTAATTTCTTAATCTGAAACTTGTACTTCTTTTTTGTAACCGAGATGAAAAGTGTTTTCAATTTCGGTCACAAAATGAATTAAATTAGTTATCGAATTGAATCTTTTGGTTCTCTATGCTATTGTCATAATTTATTATCACATCACTTCATCACTAGGCTGATAATGTTATATCAACAGTCTCAACATTATGTAATACACAATATAGATACAGATTTTAAGGGGAGTTCATTATGGCATTATATGTATTGGTAAATAAATTTATTTCAAATTTCGAATTCAGTTCCATCTCTCATAAGTATGGTCCAAATTTCGTTATTGTCTACAACCGTAATATCCTGCCTTATGAGGACGTTACTGCGCATTCAATTTTCTGTTTATCTCTGTCAATTCTACACTTCTACAGCTTTTCCAAAATACCAAGTATTGGTAAAACTTATAGAGCACCTTAAAAGTATGTTTGAAAATAGAACTTATGTCAGCTTTTTGTTGTTACACTTCCAGGTTCAATCAATTAAACACCATTATTCTACTCACTATTATTCATTATATTATATCACATGACCTACGGATATTGGTGTATCAAAAAGTTCATTCATTTTAAATCTATAGTCATTGGAGCTGATTGGGGATGATGGATTGGTGTTTATTTGCAAGAGTTGTTCCCTGATTCGTTAATTTTAATGATCCCATTTCTTGCTGCATCTATTAATGTATTATTTTTCACTTCAAAGCACTTAGGGGCAAATTAAAGAATGATACGAGTATCAAGAGTAACTTATATAAGTCTTACTTTCCTTAATAGAGTTATATATCTTATATATATATACATGTTTATATAGGTACATACATATTATAATTGATAATGGTAAATTTTTCATGTAGTTCTAATGGTTATCATATTTTTGTGAATAATTTTATATTAAGATTGGTCTCATGTGGGAAAATACGCTCTTGTTGGTGCTAATAGCTCAGCTATAAAAGATGTTGTAATCGTAATTTTAAAATAAAAATTTATTAATTATAATTGAAAGGAAGAAAAGGGTGAGAATATGTTTTACTTACACTTTACACCCATAATAATAAGTGACGATAAATAGATTAAACAATCAGAGGATTCGATTTGTAAAATGATTTGATTTATTTTGCGACGAAAATAGAAAAAAAAATGCTCATATCGGTTACAAAACGGAAATACGCACCTGAAACCAGCAATTAAATATTGATATATTTAAAGCTATCGGTATAAATATCGATTAATATCGATATTATTTTACAATTTTTTCAAGTAAGTTTTCTCTCGCTCTCTCTTTCGCTCTCTCTCTACATCTACATCTATATCTACATCTCAATCACCACCTCCAAACTGGGTTTTCTAGCAAAGTATTGCTGCGCTAGTTTTTTTTTTTAAATAATTGAATCTAATTTTGCTATTCATTTAAATTTGAAACGATAAAGTAATTTTGGTCAACTTAATTTACACGTTTATTTCAATCAGTTTTCAAGTGTGATACGAATTCAGAATTTTAATGTTGAAATTTTTGAGGTAGTATTCATTCGCTAAGTATAAAAACGACTACCTCAGTCTTCTTTGACCTGATTTTCAAAATATTTTACGATAAAAGCCCCATTCGCCTGACAATTAATGCACCCTCTCGCTAATCCGCTGTGTACTAACTTCATGTTTGCAGGATCAGCCATCATGTCTGCATCGGACAGATTCCGGTATGCCGGTTGAAGAAATTCCATCACATTCGGACTCGGAAATATCGGGTGGCTCGCCTCCCGACCGCACCTGCTCCAACAGCGAAACATCCAGCGGCGTTCATTCGAATTCCAGTCGCGATAGCGAGCACAATGGCCACACGCCACACCATCTGCAGCACCACCATCCGCACAAGATGCTCGACCTGCACACAAACTCAGTGCCCTCGCTGTTCACAGAATCGACGCAAAAGATCCATCCCCAGCAGTGGATCCAACGCAACATCATCCATTCGCCCCCGCCGTACACCAACAACCGCGTCTATAAGCCGCAGCAGCACTACGCCGTGGCCAGCAAAACGCCCGTCATTAACGAGGTGGCCGAAGAGGGAAGCGCGGGCACGGTCGTCATTCGACGGAAGAACTCGCTAAACGTCACCGTCAAGTCACCCCTCAGTCCAGACTCGCCGGGCGACCGTTTCAGCCGATCGACCAACATGCGAATGACCTCATTTTGTGACCAGCAACAGCAGCAACCACATCAGCTGCTTCTGCTTCAGCAGCAGCAATCGGCCGCCGCCCACGGCACCAAGTTATCCTCCACCCTTCCACACTATCCGACCTCGCAACCAGTTGGCCTGCAGTACCAGCACTGCTCGACGATGCCGTTGCCACTGAGCAACCCAAGCTGCACGCTGTTGACGAACGGGGGCAGCTGTAGCTCGTTTCCACGACCGCATACTACCATACCGACGCACCATAATGGCATAAGTTTGTGCAATGGCGGCGGCGGCAGCAGTAGTAGTAGCGGCAACGTCAACAATGCCTCCAGCATTTACGCATCCAAGTATCCATTACCGATGCACCATGGTTACCGAGGTGCGGTGGACGCCAGCACCTCCTCCAACGCCAATTGTGCCTTAAAAACTAGTCATCATACCTTCCCCCAGCTACCTCAATTACCTCAGTTCTCTACCACGCATCCCACCAAGTACTGCCAGCTACAGCGAAATGTAGGTGGTGGCGGCGGCGGCGGTGGCGGAGGCGAACGTGATTCAGCCAATTTCTCAATGGGCTCCAGCGGTGATTCGGACGTGTGCAATGGTAGTAACAGCACCATTGTATCTTAATAATGATATATATGTGTGCGTGAGTGTGTGGTTGTGTAGAAACTGTAAATTCCAGAATCTACTTTGTATGTCTGATCCGATGTTGCTGTTCGAGCTGCTGCGGACTTTTCATCAGCTTTAATTAGGATTAATGTAAGACCTATGTTGACGATTATTTTATTGTTTTTGTTTTTATTCTTCTCTCCGGTTTTTTTTTTTTTAATTAATTTTTTTTTAGTGTTCAATGGTGAGGAAAGCGGAAACGGATTCTCCGCACACGTATATAAATATGTTTCGAGTTACATGTATCATAATTTACTTGTTGAAAAACCTATGGGCAATGTTATATTCGGCTGATTCGACCCTTTTCTTGCGAAATGGCATTCACACCAAACTCAAATCTAAATTTTGATAATTTTATCTTCTCTTGTGTGCGTATCTCATTCTAATTAATGCCCTTCTGGGAAAGCGATTTGGTGGTCAGGCATATTTTCCACCCCTTCATCTGCGCTAGTTACCTTCTTTGAGTGAAATGTTTTCCTCGAAACGGTGATGACTGTAAAAACATTTGATAATTGCAATTTTCTGAAATAAATTTAAATATTAGCAAAATACTAATTAAATAATTACCTACCTATTTATCTAGTCCTTTTCAGTTATAAAATTTGCTGGATTGAAATTTTGTTTGTTTTTAAAGTTTATTATGTGCGACATTTTGAATTTGTTCGTGAAGTACTGGAATTGGTAATATCATTCAAAGACTTTAACTAAAAAAATATGAAAATTCGTGTTGTAGGTATTGTGTAGTCTATTGCAAGATGTGAATATTTTTCTTTGAGCGAAGAAAATTGAAAACTTCGAGAATAAACTGCAAACCTGAAGAAAAAACAGTGACTTTTTACTACATTTTGATTTATCATGATGAAAATATTTCTTCGGTTAAAGTGCTATTGCTGTTTTCTCTTGGAAGTACTCAGTATGTATTGACCTACATGCAAATACATGTAAAATTTTGTTCAGTCAGAATGAAACCTTGAAGATATACCTAAATAGTACTGTAGTCGTCCTTTTTTCAGTAAAATATGTTTTAGTTATCATTACTTGATGATTCTACTTTTTTTGATGATTTATCAACAGCTCTGACGAAGTATATTGGATAAAGTCTGTTCATGAGTAGGCCTAGGGTATGCCTAACTTTGCCCGTGGGTTTCCAAAATCGAATGTTATTTATTTGTATCCAAATGGTGACTGCGTTACTTTTGTGTATTCTTTTCTTTTATTTCTTATTTTATCATCGTGGTTGTGAATTCACAAGTAATTATTGCGATTTTTCAAAATGTTATATTAATATCATGGAACCAACGTAAAAAATTGTTGATTGTTCTCTTTTAATAATTGTCAGATTTTGATCACGAATTCTTTCGTACATTGTCACTGAATTTTTGTTGTCTTCTGTATTCCAGTTATTCTTAGTGATGAGCTCATCGAGAATACATATTTAAAAAATAGAAATAAAAAATAAGGAAATAATGTAACATAACATACTTATGTATTTTATTATTTCAATGTATTAAAAACAAAAAGCTATTCGAAAGGAAAATGAAAAAATTATAGCTAATATTTTTCATTCTTGCTGGAGGACATATCCTCTTATTTCTTTCCGGTGTTATTCATTTCGCTGAATATGAATTAACATTAAATTCAGTGTTGATTACTTAGAAAATATAAAATACATAATTCGAGATTTTTAATTGCTGATCACGCAGCGCTGTCAATTACTCTAATATGATGAATATTTTTTCAATTAAAAAAAAATTATTTGTGTATTGTTTTCTTTTTTTTACGCTACGACAAGTTTGGCATATCTTTTTCTTACGTGAGTATGATGCAACCATGCAGCCATTAACTTTCATAAATAGAAAAATTCAAAATTTCTTCTGTTTAAAAACACGTTTTCTTTCTATGCTTTTTTGATTTTTGACAAAAACAAAACAGTGGTTTTAATTTTAAATCGGTTCTTTACGAAAATTATTTAGTTCCATCAATTGCTGTATTCATAGACATTTGATTATCTTCCATTTTGTGTTTATTTTTTTTCTATTTTTTTGGTTAGGTTCGAAATGGGGCTAACTAAATTTTGAATGGGGTTTGTGCATATGAGTGGTACCTAAAACATTTTGTTGTTTTTTTGATAGTGCACGTACCTTATGTCCTTTATGTCCTCATCTCTGTTTATTCTATTTTACACACAGATTGTTCATTTTCAGTTCTCATGATTTCTTTAAGTAGAGGCGTGAATTTTTGTTGCAGAAATTTTCCTCTCCAATTTTAATTGCAAATTAACATCCTTACAATTATTGTTGTTTCTTTTACACTAAATGTCCTTTATAATGAGTAGACAACACTACCTAGTTTTTCTTTTAAAATTTGACAAACGTGACATTTTCTTCAAGTTTTTAAATATTTAACTGCTCTTATTGGTTTTTTTCTGTCGAATCAAGTTCGTGGTGAAAAACGTTATAACTCATCTCTGACAATAACTAAACTTTCAATTTTTATTTTCATGGAACCCCATAATAACGGTTTTTTTTTATTAATCCTGTTTTACTGTAAAGCTGGTTCTTCACAATTTTAATGTTAATGTCCATTCATTTGTTTTACTCGAAATTTTATTTCGAATTTCATAAATTTTTGGTGGCATGTGTTATTATTATTTTGTTGGAATAGCATTACGCAATTTGTTATACTATTTAAATGTGTGTATTTATAAATTTTAGTAAAAATTACGCTATTGCTTTTATATTTTTCTTTTTCCAAAGTCGCGAATATATCGTTTTCGGGACTAATATATTTTCCAAAATTTATCAATTTCTATCGCCTTACTGAACTAATAATATATTTATTTATTTATTTAATTTTTTTTTTTTTTTTAATAGCTTGATCTCATACTTAACAAAAATTTGTTTTCTTAATTTTACGTTGAATTTGTTACGAAATTTATTCTAAGTTACAGTCAACTTTCGCTATATTTTATATTTTTTTTTTGTCATTTTTTATTTTTATTATTATTTTTATTTTTTGTATATAATTAAGACTGATTAGGTTTTTGTTAGTTTTATTTATTGCAGTAGCATTGTATTTAATTTTTTTTTAAATTGTACCTATGCATTGTAATAATTTTGTATTAAATTTTTATGTTTTATATTTGACATATCAGAATAGCCTTTGTAACAATATACGTTTTGATATTGCTCCGAATTCGTTTCAAAATTTTGTGTCGTTTTATTCGAAGTCTATATATAGAACCGAACAGTTGAGGAAACAACTCTGTAGTATTGTAATTCGCATTTTGGAATGAATTTTGAAGTGCATGTCGTCAGTGAGAAAAGAGATAAACCATTTTAAGCCACTTCTGATGTGAATTAAGCTATTTGTGAAAACCTAAATTATTAATTATATAGCGACTGATTGCTTCTGTTGTTGGTTATTTCTTTTTTTTTTTCGGTAGTTGTACTTCAGGTTTTACCACATATTTCAAGAATCGAGAATAAGAAATAGAATGGGATGTGCGAAATATTTACATTTTTTATTGTGTTAAAAGTTGGCTTATGACTCACTTAGAGACTATAAAATAGAACTGATTTAGGTATCATTAATATTTGTCCACGAAAAAATGAATGCGAATTTGCTATTTTTATACGCTTTTTTTCAAAAAGTTATCTTTCTTTAAAATCGAATTTTTGTGTAAGTACATTCTGTCTGTACGATACTATTAGAAAAACCACTGAGTCCTTTAACCAGATGAAAGAACGATTTTCCAAGAAAAGATTATGGAAATATGGACTAGTAGGAAACTTTCATCAGAAAAAAAAGCATCGGTGAAACGCTAATTTTATTTCAACCCAGTTTCCTCACATTGAGAGAATTTCGATTAGGGAGCTGAAAATAAAAAACAATCCCTGCAACGTGATTATATTTTTTCACTGGATGAAAACCGAATCTTGAAAGTTGACAATTGACATTTTAAAATTCTTAAAGAGAAAAATGAAAATTATTTAATTCATCTCCGTATTTCTGGAATATGAAAAGTAATGGCCTCATTTTCTGACGTTTCCTTGGCCACGAGGGAAGAATGCGAATTTTAATTTTAATTTTAATGTGATTCATTTGTACCTATTCATTATTAAAATAGGCGGGTGTTTGATATAATATTCCATTTTTGAAAAGCCTGTCATAATTCAGTCTGAATTCAGTTACACTCAGTTGTGTTATAAGGAATTGTATTCGCTAATTATTATTTTTAAATTTAAATTTAATTTTCGATTCGAGTGTGCTTCTGTTTGTTCGTAAATGATTTAGTTTTCGTGTTAGATTATAGAATACTCTACATGTGTCAAATTTGCGCACAAGATTACAGGCAGAGAACTGAGTGCAGCGCAGGCATCAGGCAGCCCGCAGCGCAGCAGTTGTACGATTGCGGAGGTGTGGTTGAATTTAAATGTGCGTGGAATGCCGATTGTCGGATGTGCTAGGGTACGATAGGAAAGAATTGCACTTGGTTGGTAGTTGGTCGAGTCGAGGTGGCAACTAAATATGGTGGAGTACGGAAGAGGGAGAAAGATTTATTAATTTCAACCTTTAACGCCTTTAACGATTTTTTAATTTTTACGATTTTATATTCTTGTCTCATTGCCATTGAGAGACTGATAAGAGTGCTTTGTGCTTTATGATTATGAATAGAAAGGTATTATACTAAAATTGAAATTTAATTTTGTCAGAGAGTGAGCAATAATTTGAAGTTTGATCATAGCATTTAGTCATTGCATCATTGTAACTTATTAGTTCGTTGTTCGTACTTCGTACTTGTATTGTAACCATCTACTGGTTAAGTTTTTGTGTGATATTAAAATCAAAAATCTGAATTCTTTATATGGTCTTGTTTCGAATGGTTTACGAGCTGTGAAATTTTCGTAAAATATCAATTATGGCATTTGTTCCTGGAAGTGCTGCATCCGCAGCCTCGGAAGTTGAATTGTCTATTTCGGCCAGGTTTGTGTGGAGCGCGTTGATTTCTTCTCATTTTGTTCGTGCAAATATTTTATGCTCTTAGTTTAATACATCCTTTTTCGTTACTCTAGAAATCTTATCAGCAGCGATACTTTTTCCAAGTCAGACCCGATGTGCGTTACATACATTCAACCATTCGGTTCGAATGAGTGGCACGAGTATCATCGAACCGAAACCATTCAGGATAATCATAATCCAGATTTCATATCGAAAGTTATATTACCGTACAAATTTGAAGAACAGCAGCCCATTAAATTCGAGATCTACGATGTCGATTCATTAAGTACCCGTTTAAGTGATCACGATTTCCTGGGGTCTGCGATCTGTCATTTGGGTCAGCTTGTATCGAAAGGCAAAGTAAAGTTGTTAGATTTCCTCTTTTAAATCATTACTTAGGATACGAATTACGATAGGTTAATTTTGTACCGTTATTCTCGTTGATAATAGGTCAAAATGCAACTTCAGATGAAAAATAAGAAACTTGATAGCTACATTTTTGTCGAGGCCGAAGAGTTGGTCACTAATAATGATGAAGTAGTGTTACAGCTGACGGGTACAAACCTTGATAAAAAAGATTGGTTTGGAAAGTCCGATCCATTTATTGAAATTTACAAATATACTGACACTGGGAACTACACATTGGTGCATAAAACAGAGGTAGAAATTATGTATATTCAACTACCTCACTATATTTGAATATAGATGAAATAGCCTCTTTCGTTGTTTAGGTCATTAAAAGTAACTTAAATCCTCGATGGAAGCGGTTTTTCATTCCTATTAAAACGCTCTGTAATGGTGATTACGATCGTACGTTAAAGTTCGTCTGTTGGGATTGGAATTCGAGTGGATCGCATAGTTGTATAGGTGAATTTCAGGCTACGTTGAAGGAATTGAGTCAAAGTGATGCCAAATTCGAATTAGTTAATCCGGAGAAAAAGGTATCTATCGATGGTTTTTATAAACTTTCGTAGACTAGTGGAAATACGAATACCTATAATTAGATATTTTAAATTCAAACCATTACGTATGCTTTGTTTTGATACTTCAATTTATGTAGTTGTTGCTAATCACCTTTATTCATTAGTGTAATTTTTAATTTAGAAAAAAAGTAAATACAAGAACTCCGGTGTGGTGCAAGTCGATCATTATGAAGTGTTTAAAGTCTTTTCGTTCATGGACTTCATTAAAGGTGGCTTACAGATGCATTGCACCGTTGCTATTGATTTCACAGGTTGGCTTTGTTCGCTTTGACTTTTTGTGTTGTGTTTACTTTCGCGGACATGCTTTGTTTCAATTAATTAGTTGCATGTACCATTTTGAACAAATTCGGCAGTATTATGAATTCTGGCAATTTAATAATGATTATTTGCTGCGATTTTTTCATTTCCAGCCATTATTGTGTTGCTTTTTGGAATACATATAACGTTTGTTAATACTGTTGTTTCTGTTTAGGATCTAATGGCGATCCGTCTACCCCGCAGTCATTGCATTTCATTAATCCAGTTGCGATGAATAGTTACGAGCAAGCTATCAATTCGGTGGTGTCAATAATTCAGGACTATGATTCTGATAAACAGTTTCCTGTTCTCGGTTTCGGTGCTCGTTTGCCTCCGGATGGACGTGTTTCGCACGAATTCTTCGTTACAATGAATCCTTCAAATCCGTATTGTTATGGCGTTGCAGGTATAACGTAGCATTATTCGAGCGTAAATTTATTTCAAGACTATTTTCACTATTGCATTTGAAGAAAAAGGTACTTCACCTACTTACCAATGTACTATAAAGAATATTCGGGTGGTTGAGGCCTAACTTATCATTTTCTATGATTTTGGCCACTAATGGAACCAGAAATCAATAATATTCTTCACGAGAGGCATGAGAGCAGCCAGGTTCGATGGAAGTGTCAATCTGCCTCTGCCATATTCTCATTTTTTCATTTCATGCTGACTATTCCGAGGGTAAATTTTCATAATTATGATAAGTTTCGGAACTTTTCATGATTTCTTCCTTTCTTGTGTTTATATCTATGCAATTTTTTTTTTATTCTTTCGTATATCAATACTGTATGACTTACAGCATCTTTGGAACGATCTAAAATGTTTTTTACCTGTTTAAATTGAAAATTTATTAATAGTAGGCATGTTGTTCCATGGATAAAAATGTTGCGTTTCCGACTTTCTGTATCTTTATTGAGCAATTTGTATAAAATTTTATCAAATATGAAAATCAAAAACTGTTAAGGTTATGGTAATTATCATTTTAGCGAAAATATGGTGTTTTAAGTAATGTTCTTAAAATACGCTTCTTGCATTCGAAATAACACGATTATCGAACCAAGATGTTTTTCAACAAATTCATTTAATTTTATCTGTTAATTAGGTGTTTTGGAAGCATATCGCAGTTGTATCCGGCAAATTCAGCTTTATGGGCCAACGAATTTTTCGCCAATTATTGAACACGTCGTTAATTTTGCAAAATCTTACGAAGACGGGAACAATTATTTTATTTTGCTTATTCTCACCGACGGCGTGATTTCCGATATGCCACAAACGATTAAAGTAAGAATTTCAATATCGTTTTTTTCGGACATACAAAAAAAAAATTTAATATCCAAATTCATAGTCAACGGAGAGTATTGCATTTATAATGCCAGACGATAAGATTTTGACCCAATTTCTTCATATTTAGATTTCATTTAGGTCATCCTCACATAAATTTTTCGAAACGTAGACCTATTTACACCCGTCTGGTGGTAATCGAATTTAATAAAGCAACAATGAGAAAATTTGTTGCTGTACGAGGTGTAATTAATTTTAAAAAAATAGAAAACTTATGTTGTTTACTTCAATATGCGAATGCGATCATTTGTAAAAGAAAAGCAAGATCTAGTCTCATTGATCATAATTTGTAAAGAATGTAGGTTTTAATTTTTTTTCTTTCTCTGGAAATAGTATTAGCAAAAACTGTATTTTTGGCGGCTTAAAATATTATTTTTCGTGGTCGTTCTGTGCCAAAAAAAAATATGGATTAAGGCGAAAATTTTCGATGCAAGGATCGCATTTATTAGCATAAATGCACTTAATTAAAACCGAAAACTACTTTGTTAATGGTTTAGATTAATTCCTTAGAAACGAGAAACATTGAAGAAACAAC